>OX638360.1:50024304-50601783 GCA_951812935.1 Hermaeophaga mercurialis | reverse complement strand
GGAAGAGAATCTTTTGTGTGACTAAGTAACGATTTAATGGAAAGGTTGTTTTTGAAGGATATCTTGATATTGTCTAAATTTCGGAAGATTTTGGAAATGTCATGGGAAATTTTTCCTAGGTAAGGTAATGAGAAATATTTTAAATTAGTCGAAGGGACAGGACTTACATTATATGCTTGTTGTATGTTACGTTTTAGTTTTAATTTATGGACGACTTTATCGATAATATTTGGCTGGAAACTGTTGTTAACAGCTAATTGTTTTAAGATATTAACTTCTTTGGAAAAATTGTCTGGGGATAAAGGAACATTGAGTAAGCGGTGAACATAGCAGTAAATAGCGGACATTTTATGTTGGAAAGAGTGATTGGAATGGAAATTGATAAGATGATCAGTTTGAGTAGGTTTCCTATATATGTCAAAAGAAAGTTGGTTATTCGAAAGGGTAATGGACAGATCAAGAAAATTAATCGAGGAATTCACTTCAATTTCAACTGTGAAGGAAATGTTAGGGTGGAGATTGTTCAAAAAAAGAAGAAAGTTATTAATATCTGAAGAGTTA
The DNA here is from genome assembly GCA_951812935.1 of Hermaeophaga mercurialis. NCBI lineage: Eukaryota > Metazoa > Arthropoda > Insecta > Coleoptera > Chrysomelidae > Hermaeophaga > Hermaeophaga mercurialis. The sequence goes on along the minus strand of OX638360.1, from coordinate 50,601,222 downwards.
CCTTTGAAGATAACAAAAATGTCGTCAACATATCTATGCCAATTAAGAATAAATTGGTTATTAGTAGGAATAAGAATTTTTTTTTCATTCGAATCAAAGAACACATCAGATACCCTGATAAGTCCACCTTTGGACACCATTTAAAATTTAACAAACACAATTTCAACCCCCCTGAAAACGTTAAAATTTTACACAACATCTTCAATTGTAACTTTAAACTTGATCTTCTCGAAGATCTTGAAATCCTTCGTGAACTAAATAAACCTTCCTCCTCCTGTTTAAACACCCAAATTCACCTAAATATTAACAAATTTAACCCATTATTCAAAAGTTTGTAAGTGTGTGGTAAGTAATCACTTCTTTTATTTTTAAAACCTATTTAAATTAACCACTAGTCAACATATTCTTCTCTCCTACATCCACCTTCATATTTGAACGTCTCTCAGATCTATTCTTCCTTTTTATTGTCCTGGCCTTTTACCTTTCCCTTTACTTAAAAATAACCTTACTCTTTTTCTAACTTTGTCAAAAACCGCATGTTCATAATTTTCTCACGTAAAACATCTTAATTTTTTATTTATTTTACATGTTTTTTAAAAAACACTTGTTGTCTTTTATTGGGACAACTTTCAGGCCTGGGCCTTTAAAAACCAAATTTTTTTAAAAATGTTACTGTTTTCTACTATATTAATGTCGTTTTTTAAAAAGTTAATTTAAGATGTATTGTTACTGCGTTGATGTTCTCTACTTTTGTTTTATAACCAACCTTCTCTACTTTTTTGCACTTTTGTAAGTATCATGTTTGCTTTATGTATGATCTTCTATCATCAATTATTTTTTCAGTTTGTCCTGATGATGGCATTGTTTTGCCGAAAGCGCTTGACACTCTTTTGACTTTGAGAAATATATATATTTCTTTTACACATATCTTTAAATAAAGAATCTTACACACTTTAAAATACAACTTATTCAGCCTTTCTTTAATTAAATATATGCAATATACAATTAGGCAACTCATATAACACATTAATGGAAATAGTCCACGATACGAATGTTTGTTTGGTGTGATATTAATTGTCGAAAATATTTTTTAGGCCTTAAGGAACAACGTCGTTCAACTGAACCTACAGACGGTGCTTTAAGAGTAGCAACCGGTCCCTGGTTGTACATTTTACTGGCTGCAGGATCAACGTTTATTATTGCTGCGGCGGTCGGAGCAATATTCTTCGCAATTAGGCGGTTTAAGGTTAGTAACTTATTTATATAAAATTAATCAGATGAGAGAAAATTACTTCAAATTTTTTATTGTAGTTCGTCTGTTTTCGTTATTATTTTAATTTTTATTCTAAATATTTTTGCAAATCGAATTACTGCTATATATTTGTGAAAATATTTTGTATTATTATGTTGATGGCATACACCACAACTACGACGTTCTTTTTCAGACATTTGTTTATTTTTAACTCTTTATTATCTATCCTACATTCCTGAAATGATAAAAGTCTTTTGTATTTTAATTATTTTATTTTTTTTTCGTTCTCTTTTTTTGTTCCAATTACCGTTAAAATTGATATTTTTATTTTGCTATTGTCATAAAAAAATGCGTTCAATTTTCCAGGTCCTAATTACAAGTCACAAAAGAAATAAAAAAAAAAAATAAAATTCAATAAAGAAACGAATTAGAAATGAACGGCCTCTCCAAATCGAGGGAATCACAATAAGAATGATAATTTAAAGAGATTTTTTTTTGTTGATATTTGTAAAAATCACATCAGAATATCATGACTGGCTCTCACAAACGATAATTGAATCGTTAAGAGAAACAATCCCCGGGAGTTGAGCGTATTTTCGAAAGAGCAAGAGCAAAAGAGTCATTGATGGTTCGCCGGGGAAGGAATATGGGACTTTAGTTTTTGCTTGCGACTGCAATTCCCACTTTAATTGGCTAAATAGAAAACGAGAAATTCTAATTGAATGCAAAAATTCAAAGTGCACTCTTGAAAGCAATCATTTTATTTTCGTTTAGTTTAAAATGTGTTCTCAATTCAAAATAATAAATTAAAATATAGACCGCTATATTTTTAAGCCAACACTGCACCACCCATTTATTTCGGTTTAAAGATAAAGGTGTGTATATATATGCTACTATAACGATCTAGTAATAACTCAATAACAGTGTTTACTCTTTAGTTGATTCAGAATTCGAGAGACGTTTCTATTAACTCTGTTTCGTTTTGGCTTCGGTATCGATATGATATCGAGAGCTAATTGCGGCTAGAAATAAATAAATAAATAAATGAGGAGCAGTACGTGTCCGCCGCTGGGTTCGGGCTCGCGTTGCCAGAGTTTTGAGGAGGAGAAATATGCTCGTCGAATCCTCGAGGCCGACTTCAATCAAGAAAATCGATAATATTTACGCAAGGCGGCAAATGGGAAAAAGCCCTTATTGTTTGTGTCCTTGAATGGCAAACAGTTTAAGTGTCTCCCTGGGTATTATAAACTTTTATGAGGTGTTTTCCAGACCCTTTTTTCGTTCGGGAACTTTCCGCTCGCGTTACAAATGACCCTCGGTTTCGACTAAATTAATTTTTATTTTCGATTTTATATCATCGAACATCCGACGTCTCGTTATTTTGTTAATTCGTATGTATTTGACAAAAACGAGGTGAAACTGAACAACGTATTTTAAACTACAACCACGTCGCTTGAGAGAAACTTAACCTCACTTCTTATTTCGATGTATGCAACCCATTTAATAATACTAATAATGTTATGTTGGTTGCATACACTACATTAATCCCCCATTCGATTATTAGTTTAACAAAAATAGGAAGGTCATTCTGAATTTCTTAAATATTTACATTGAAATTGCTTATTAATTAATAACGAAGAATTATATTATTAAGAAACATAGGATTGTTGACTGTTTAAATGTTGCCTTCAAAGTGGTCATATTGTAATATTGTAATATTTCTATTTAACAAAGTAAATGTTTTCGAAATATTTTCCTCAAACTCGCTACTTTGCAAAAGTAACTTTAAAAAGGAATTTTTTAATGCCTCGACTTACTAATGAAAATTTTTTAATGTTTCGTTTCTTCCTATTTGTTTACAAAGCATCTCTTTCGATAATACCGTTTTGTACCTAAAAGTAGTGAATACTTTTTAACTGGTTTACTTTTTCTTTTGTTCAGATCGAAAGCCCAGTCCGAAATCCCCGTATACGAAGTCCAAAAATTGAAGAGAGCCCTTTGACTGCTCACGTTCAGCCCCTTTACACGGACACAGCTTCGGACGACAACAATCCGGATTTAATACCGGATGCTCCCAATAGTGGTAAGTAAAACTGTGTTTTTTTTTTTTATATATATTTTTCTCAAGATACTCGGAATTTCTAATTTTCCCGATTTAATTTCAAACTACACTCGTATATATATATAATTAGAGGGACATTAAATTGACGTGAAGGGCACTTAAAGGCTGGAATATCTGTGTTGCTCTTAATGGTCCGCAACTACTTGACGCCTATAAAGGTATCTTGAGCCGAAATCGTAGACTAATTGAATGATATAACGGTTGATTACCTTAATTAACCGTCGCTTCTAAAACGACCTATCAAACATCAAATCAATATACCGAAATAATCCTTCTATATTATTGCTAGTTAATCCGGCTTCTCGCCGAAATTTAGGGCTACGGAAAAAATCATTAAAGGGATCCTTTTTCTGAGGGAATTTTAGTTGCTGATAAAGATCGCATTTGAGGCGTCCCAACTTGTTGAGTAAATTCAATTATAAAGAAAGTCTCCTGTTAATTTCTCTTTTGAAAAATGTATATTGAAAGATGTTGTACTAGAACTTTCGATTTACGAAAAAGTTTGATGTACTTAATAAAAAGAAACAATAAAAAGTGAATATAAACAATTGGAATGAACGAATTTGCCTTATGTCATATACAAGAATCTTTTTGTATTTAGAACCGGCATGTAATAAGTGCTTAAATAACTATTTCAAACAGTTAGAATAAGAGTTTGTGTTAAAATTTTAATAAATTTCGTTACACAAACCGAATTTTTAATAGATTTCTTTATAAAAGCAAGTAGGATTGAGGAGTAAATAAAATTGGCGAAAGTTAAACAAAGTCCTCGACAATAATAGGTTTTTAGGTGGGACGTTTTACGAATAGAAGCGAGGACAAACAATTAATTCGGGGAGAGACAGCCAATCAACTCTGTTTGGCAGTGAACTAAGTAAGGAGGAAAAGTACCGACAAAAGTGTAGCCGCAAACGAATTTTCCAAAAGTTTTCATCCATCACTCAATATGTGAAAAGTTCTGTTTCCGGTCTCGAGGGAGCCGAGATGTGACCGCTCTTGGGACGGACGATGCGGAGCCCTGAGGGCCCGACCGAAATTAAAATCCAAACTTTTTTCGTACCGTCGACGGGCTTCGGATTAAAGAAAATAAACCGAAAAAAAGGGTCCCTTTTGTGTACAAAAGGATAATTATTTACATTAATGCATTAATGGCATTTCCGAGTTGATCCGAACATTTTTCATTTTCGAAACTAAAATGAAATGTGAAAAGAAGCGGCGTTTCTTGCGTGGTCGCTATAAGAGAAAATGTAGAAAGTGTGCTCGGCCCGGTCCTGCGTGGCCCCTTAATTGTGTCAATTAGTTCGCGAAGATTTGCAATTTTTCGCTTTTCTAATTGTTTTGTTCTGGCTACAAAGGCTACAAAGCCCGCCGAAAGTGAATTTTCTTTATTAGTTAAAGGCCCCGGTAATAAAGTGGCGGTGGCTGCTAGGTACCACGGTTTTGTCGCAGTTGTTTCATTTTAAAAGAGCCACTTACTAATTTATATTAACGGCGAATGAACGCCCTATTAACGCCTCCTTTATTTTGGAACAATTTTTCACTGTTTTATCAAATTATCCCGGATTTTAAAATTTATTTTCTTTTTATGATAAAATATGAGGGCCGAGCAAAACTAAAAAAGCTACGTTTAACAACCACGTCCAAGAAACTTATATAACGTTTAGAAGGCGACAACCACTGTACATCGAAGCAAACTTTAAACGTCACATGTATAATTCATCCATATAAAAAATATTTATCGATTTCGAATATAATTATATTCATTAATAAATTAGCATAAATATTTTATTGTACTTCTAGTTCAATACTATAATTATTTTTATTATGACATTAAAACGTAATTTTAAAAACTGGGTTGATCCATCTCTGTTACCATAGCATTTATTTAATTTTTTCAATTGTTAATAATTATTTTCTCAAGATGTAGTCCATTGATTTTTTTCAGACATTTCTAACTTTAATTTAACTGAAATTTCGCATAAAAATTTGCGTCAGTTCCAGGCAATCAATCCCTTTTACTTTTCGAATGATAAAAATTTTTGAAAATGTATTATTAATGAAATTAATGTTTTTTGTTTTAGAAGCTCTTCTAGAAACATCGATAACGCCGTATACGATAACGGCCCGACCTTCCGGCAAACGAAACTGCGCCACTCAGATGCCAGTGAAGCCCTATCACGTGACTTGGGCCCCCATTTTGCAATCGCGCAACTGCTCCACGCAAACGCCCCCGCCGCACAAAGAGAGCTCCGTCTAGTCCACGGATGGTCCCCCGGGACCGGCCCCGGCCCCGTGTCCCAGGGGGAAACCGAAATGCGTCCCAGAGCCGCGGAAAGCCGAAATGGCGCCGCCGCAAGGTTGTTGGGGCCCCGGATGTGTTTTCGTCGTTGATGGTCCTTCAAGCCGGACCTGCGACCGGCCCTGTCTCCCCAATCAAGAGTCTCGGCACCGGGACCAATACCACCTGTGATATTTGTGAATATCTCGTATTTTTAAGTATTATTGTGACATTATCAAAAACTCAACGTTTTAAGCTGTTATTTATTTCATTGTCAATAAAATATCATTACACGTGTGTCTTTCTTTTTTTTTTTTCTACCGAAACATGATTTTCACAAAAATTGGACGGTGTTTATATATGACACGACCGATCTCCAGTTAGCAAATCGACAAATATTTAGTTTAAAATTTTAATGATTTTTTGTATTTTAACAAAATTTTTGACTGTTTGGTACCAGGAGAGCAGAAACGCGAAAAGGTAAAAAATAACTCCTGATACGATTTTGGTCTCCTGATATAAAATCGTAAAAATTTACTCAAAAAAAAGTGTACGTGGGTCGTACGAAAGGTACTTTTACTTTATTATTTACTTTTACAAAATCGTAAAGTTTTAAATTACAAATCGAACTGTGACTGACTGACTCCAGTAGCGTAATTTGTTTGAAATTGTTGAAAGTATTGCTTAATGCCTAAGAGATGGCCCTACCATCGCTAAATATTACTAGTGGCGTCATCTGTTGGAAATCACTCAAACCTTGAAATGCTGTAAATTTTCAATAGATGGAGCTACACCATAGCAAAATAATACCGGTTTAAAGATTTCCTAATCTTTGAGATATTCCAAATTTCGAATAGAAGGCACTCGCATCAATTATTACGTTTGATGCGCCATCTGTGATAGGTTGGAACCTTAATATGTAAACTACGTCTGCTAAATCGCGCTCACTGTTTAGATTTACATATTCCAGAATTCAGAAAGAATAAATAAAACAAATCAATTTTAATAATTATATATTTACAATAATTCTAAATCAAGAATAAGCTACATTTCCACATGACACAGTTTCCTACCACATGAACAAATATCTTGAGCCGTATTTGGCAGGAGGCTTCTCGGCATCTTCTGGCAGGGCTGGAGTAGCATCGGGATATACAGCGGGGCCTTCCTTTTCCGGTTTCGCCCTAGAAGTTTTGTGAACGTGAACCCTGGCAAAGTAGTCGTACGGAGGTCTCTCCATCCCTAAATTATCCTTCACGCATTTATCGAACACCGCTTGCGTTTTTCTGCAACTGTAACAAATAACATTTGCTTTTGCTATTTTAGTTATATAAGAATTTATTATATCCTAAATCAAAATTGTTGTTAAGAAATCCGGAAAAAGGTAGGTCGATTTTTATTTTTATTTTTCTACGTTATGTACAATTTTTTTATTATATAGGATCATCCACATGTAACTTATGACGTTATTGACCATTTTTTTAAATATAATAAATACCCTTACGATATTTTTAGAATATCTTTAAAAAGATTATTACGCAAAGTAATCACACTTGGGGTATATAACATTAACGGCCTTTTAGAATATAATAGTCAGTCATACATTTTCGTTATAATTTTTTTCTAAAACCATTTATATCCAATTATTTTGCACTTTTGTAGGCTAATTTAAATAACCAATCTTAAAAATTACAACACGTATTTATTTAAACTGATTTTATAGGAGTTTAAAAATCTTGACGTGCTTGAAAGAATTAAACTTAATTTAGTTACAAGAACATTTTTTTATAGGCCATTCCTGACCTTTTCTTAATGACGTTTTTAGTCTGTCAAAAAAAGGTGTAAAGAAAATTCAGTCCTACACGTTATGTCATATAGAATTGTACCTAAGTTTTCATTAAATAGCTTATAATCAAGCATCCAGTATTTTTGTAACCAGAAAATCATAATAATTACATTAAAAAGAAAACAGTTTATAAATTAGCTATTTGAATAATCCTACAAAATTGCAAAATATTCGATGAATAGTTTCAAAAAAATAGATACATGATTAGTGCATTATTATTCTAAAAAGTCCCTCTGTTGTGACCTCCTTAACTTTATACCACAAATGTAATATACTCTATCGGAATCGGCTCTTTAAAGATAATCCAAAACTTAAAACTCTTAATATACAGGATGTGCGGAGGATGACTATGTAATAAAAAAATTGTACATAATGTAGAAAAATTAAAATCTGATCTTTTTCAGAAATTTTTAACAATATTTTTGGTTTAGTAAATAATGAATTTAAATAAATGGATAGTACCATATGAGTATATGAATTAACAGGAGTTAAAATGAGGAATAACAGGTTCTTTAATTTTACAGTTTATAAACTTATTAAAAAATATAAATTACAGGTTTCGTTATGTAAATGGACCGCATCTTTAGGTTTGATTACAAAAATTTGTAATTAAAGCAAATAGTTTGGTATAAGGAAAATGAAAAATTACAGATTTTTGTAAGCAAACCTAAATATGTGGTCCATTTATACCACGAAACCGGCAGATAGTATTTTTTAATAAAGAAGTTTGTAGATTGTGAAACTAAAGCGCCTATTATTCCCCGTTTTACCTCCTGTTAATATTGAAATTATTCCATACTTTATGGACTTTATGTGTATATTTAGTAGAAATTGCAACGCATCGTATTCATTTCCCTGTATTTCCATGATTTACTATAGGCGTTATTTATAATTAGATGAGCAAAAAATGAATAAAAACATTTATTGACTAATAATAATAATCTTTCAGAGCATAAAAATGAATAAACAATGAAAAAGTGCCTGATATTTTGCATGGAGAGGTTTTCTATTTCGCGATATCTTTTTTTTTTCTAAAAACTATTTTCGTTTTAAATTGATAATTCAAAGTGTAATATATATATATATATATATATATATGATAAAATAGGAAATTTGATTTGGTGCTATTTTTTTAGTTCTCGACATTTTTTTTACTTTTTTGGTTATCAATTTTTAACTGTGTGGTCAAGTAATTTTACAGTATTTGATCAATATCGGAAAAAGGTTTTTATTTTACTTTTATGGTTACTTTTTTCATTGCTGGATATGGATTTTATAATATAGTTTTAATAATACTTTTCAATAGATATTTTGTCGTTTTAATTATTACACAAACCTATAATAAAAATGAATATATCAGGGCGCTTCCTGTTGTCCCATTTAAAAAGATTATTTGTAGTTGCAAGCTAATTTCTCACTCATTATTTAAGACACGTTATTTTATTTGACTTATATAAATAAGGGTAAGGATTGAAATAATAAAACGGATATTATACTCACGGAGTAAATTGTTGAGTGGGGCTAGATTTATCAAGGCAATTAACATATTGCATAAATTCATCGGCACAGGTCTTCTTAATTTGTCTGAAAAAATGCAATGCGCAACTTGTTACTGCCTTGCCTTCGTTAAGACATGCTCTCGGATCTTTTAATTCATCTCGGCATAATACGAATTCCTAAAAAAGTCCATAATTTTTGTATTTTACATTGATTAGGTAACACTTAACCTCACATTATTTTCCCATTCGCAAACTTTTCCTAAATGGAACGCCCCCGCTTTCAGTACTGGACCTGATAGATTCACTTCTTGGACTGTGAGTTCCTCTTCTGTCGGAAGAGTTACTTCATCTGTAATGCCCATTATTTGGACTAATTTGAGACAAAAATTATTTCAATCAACAGAGGAATCAAACATTCGATTTTGACATTCACATTAATTCTTCTTTTTTGTTTATTTGGCCTTAGCGGCTGAGATTAATCGGCCAGTTGAAAACGGTGGTAATTTTTAGTTCGATATAATTGCAGATTTCTGTTTTTGAAAGTGTTGTTGATAATCTGCCATTTTTTAAGAGACAGCTATAAGTTTCGAGTTTCCAGGTGTTTCAAATAGATGTCGCTACATGTAGTTTTGTGGAAGTTTTTTTTTCAATAATGCGGCAAAAGGACACACCTGTAAGGCCAAACATTTTTATGAAAAAATTGTATTTGCCAAATGTTGTATATATATATATATATATAGTTTATACCGTAAGAATCAATCAAATTAAGGTGGCTCATTTATATAATAAAACAAATATTTATTCACAAGACCAAATACTGATAAAATTATCAATTAATATACCTAATTTAAAATAAATTGATGTTTAAATACATTTTTATGTACCTAAGTCATACATATTATATAAAAAATAATTTCTGCCCAGTAGTTTTTTAGTGTTGATCAATTTAGCATTGCATAAATTAGTTATTTATTTATTTGTTAAAAAATCTTGATGACGGTTCTTGTTAAAGAATTTATTTGTGGTAAATGAGATCGTAATCCTCGCCGGGACTTGTTTTTGCATATATTTTATTGCGGATTTACTTTCGTCGAAAAGTCAACTCAACACATCTATCGAAACTGAAAGTCGCGTCTGTCTATTCAAGAAACGCATGATGTCATCGTTCGTTGACAAAAGTTTGTTTTTAAAAAGAATATAGTTCTCCTTTCCTGTGGTGTTAAGTAATAATAAATATCTCAGCAGCAGGAGAAAGTACCACATTCTAAAATCGTAATATTGTCGTCGTTTGTTATATGTAAATTGTATCTAGCGTAGTTTATTTTGTCGGAGGAATAAAACAATCGCAAATATTCAAACGATCACATTTCATTTATTACAATTTATTCTAATACCAACACACCAATTTTTTTCTTTTTTAATCTTACCTATTTTTATCTAGGTACTTCTCGCCCGTTTTATTCATTATGGATGGAAGAAATCTTACCTTGTTTGTTCGTTGGTTCCGGTGGGGAGAAACTTCCTATTTTAAAACATCTTTGGGTAATATTTATTGTACGAACATTTCTTTGATCCACCAGTCAGTAGATTGAGGCATAAGGAAACGATGTTGTTGTAGATATTCTTAAACCTAACCCAAGTTAAATTTGATGAAAAAGTACAATTTTATTGAAAAAAATTCAATATTCATTAAAAGGTGAAAGAAAAAACTTTAAATTTTTATTAAAAAGGTTCGTTTTGTATTAAAATTTAACGAGAACCCAAATCTAACGTTTTCCTTCGTTTTCTTTACACGTGTCGATAAAAATCAGAATGTACTTATTTTTCTTCATAATTTTGTGCAGAATCTAAGTTGATCCATGTCACCAATATCAAAAGGTCGTTTTTCCAAAAAAAAAAAAAAAAAAAAAAAAAAAAAAAAAAAAAAAAAACCTTTATTCATTCATTCTCTTTTACCTGGTTGATGAGTTTTGTTCTATATATATATATATATTTAGTCAATGTAGAATGAAAACGGTCTTGTAGATCACCGAATTTTCGGGTCGGAATATGTTGCAACAATTGAAATGTCCCTCTTTCGATATTTTTGTGTTAGAAAGCGAGGAATGTTATGGTACCGTGCGTTTGGTATCACCCTGTATATAGAGTGTAGTCGGAGGTGAGTGCCGCCTATTAAAGAAAGAAAGAACGAAGGAAAGAAAAGAAAAGAAAAGAAAAGAAAAGAAAAGAAAAGAAATAACCGATTCCCTTGACCTTCAGGTGAATACCTGAACTGGTCGGTGGTATCTACGAGAATGAATGCACTGAAAAAGAAATGCTTCAAATATATTTTTAACGCCATATACCATAATACCAAATAACTATACCATGCGTTTTAATAATAAATACACCGTCACTTCTGGTACCTAAACGTTATTTTTAACATTTTAACCTTTTTTTTTTAATCGCTCATTTACATACTTCAAGTTTGTAGCAATTTTAATAATTATTATTACAGTACCAGTGTTTAAAATATTCAAAACGTTAATATTCAAAATCAAAAATAAAACGTTCAATTTTTTTTAAATTACCTGACATAGACTGATAAAGTTTAAACAATTATTAAATGGTCTCGCACTACTTTTATTTACTATTGTTTTTATTAGGAATGTGCTTTTTGTAATTAGTTTTTTATTTTTTATTTTTTTCATATACATCAATGGAAGCGGTAAGACCTGTATCGTTCGATACTACTTTAATTTTATTATCAAAAATTAGTAATAGTGGGCAAGATAAGATTACTTTTGTGGATGATAGAAATTTTATTTAGTCATTTTAAATCTTAAAGGAAACCTCAAAATGAAATTAATAAAATAAACAAATTTATTTCAATTAAAGTTCTTCGTTTATATTTCAACAGTTTTAGGAGTGTCTTCGTTTTTGCTGTTATATTTTTCTTGTTTAACCTGTCGTTTATTTAATTTCCACTCTACTCTCGTTTCCATAATCGGGATATTTTTTTCATATTCGACTTAATTTTTTTTTTATTTTTCCTCGGATCTATTTCCATATCGTCTCTTTCTTTAGAATTTAGTATTTTTGTTTTAAATCTTCCTAATTGTTCTGTCTCTACTCTTGTAAGATTTTCCATTTTTCTTTATTGTTCATCTTTTAATTTTCATATACTTTTATTGCTACTGATTTATTTTTAGATTTCTCTCTCTATCTGCTTTCGTTTTGAATTTGCATCTAACTTTTTTAACAATTTCTCCGTTTAAAAAATTGATTAGAGGGTTGCAATTCCGGACAGAAAATTTTTTACAGAGAAAAAAGCCCAAAAAAACCTAAAATTATTTTCTTAGAATTCTCCATAAATTAAAATAACGAAATTATTGATTCGTTTATTGTTTAAACGGTAAACGTTTACGATCCCGTAAAATTTCTTACATATATTTAAAAATATCCAACGATATATTTTCTGAATTTAAAAAGATATAACATATGTTTTTTGAACGATACCTACATTTTTTTTTAATTTAGAAATAAATCCAAATATTTTTTTATTAGTTCGAAGATAAGAGGCAAAAAAAAAAAAGAGAACGTGAAGCAAATGAAATGCTCTTTATTAGATATACACCACTGCAATAAATACACGCTTTTATAACAAACTGATATGACTTAATCATCAAAAGTTTTTACTAAAAATCCAAAAAAATAAAAAATATAAATAAAATATAATATCGAAAAATTTCAACGAAGACTCTTCAAGAAATACGTTTTTTTTCTTCTCCGTGTTGAAAGCCATCCAAAAAGACAAATTCGTCAGTGATCGCATTTTCTTTTTGGGACGATACAACATTTATATAAATAATAGAGCTAATAGAAAATACCCTTAAATTGACTTGAAAAACTATTGACTAGGCACACTTATATATAACAAGAACTTCTTATGACAAAATAGAAACTTCTTTTATGGTAATAAATAAAAACAGAAATTAGAAATAGACGAGACCGCGACTTTTTTTTTTTTTTTATTTGAATGGCAAAAACGAACTTTCTTCGTTCTTCGCTCTTCGTTCTTCGCTCTCCGCCCATTTCTAATTTTTGCCGCAAAATAAAAACAAAAATTAATAAAAGAATACAACTTTCCGGGAGCGGAAAGGCTCGCAACGATTTTCCTTCAAATTTTAAAAATAGTTTATATTATTACATCAACATATAAATTAGTTTTGTTTAACAGTGTTACCAACAGTGTATACACGGAATGTTTTTTTGTTTTTATATAATTAGCCAGATAATGTGCTCCACTAAAGTTTTATCAAGAGTAGTGACACATACTATAGTTAATATCAATATAACGATCATATACAAAATAAATTTTTCGAAATACGATTCTTAAGAAAAATTATCACCAAGGGCTTTTATATACTACGCACTTTTCCATTTTACACCCACGAATTTTCGTTAATGAACGAACACTTGGAATAAACCGCCGAGGACCGGCCGAGCCGGAATTTAGGAAAATTCACAAAATGACCTTTTTTTAATCATATAATTAATATACGTATTTAGAATCGAGGCGCAGCAGTGTAAACGAATGCACAATGCACGCTCTCGGCAATAAAACGTTTAACGATACAAAACGGGGAGAATTTAATTTTGCAGTGTTGTACGTTTCGTTTTTTTTTTTACGATAATTTAAGTAATTTAAAGGTGGTTCGTACGTACGTACGTACGTACGTAATTTTTTTTAAAATTCAATATTGACTTGATTTTTTTATTTTTCCGATTTTATCGTACCAATTCCGATAGAAAAATTGTGTCGTTTACGAATCGAGGAAGACGTGACACCGTATTTTAGTTTAGTTCGAAAGATAATTCGATAATTCATTTTCGACGATATAAAAGCCCTTTGGAATGTTACAGCTAAGTGTATTCAATAACATTTTGATTAACAACAGTTTTTTTTATTTTTATTTTTTGGAAAGTATTAATATATTTTTGCTAACAAGTGGAGAACGGCAATTTTATTGTCCACTGCCGCAAGGAGAACCAGTGACGTGCGCGTCAGGTGTAAAAAATAGGGGGGGGGGGGAGGGGGGTGCAGCAAGCACATGCGCAGAAATTCTAACGCTAGAGGCCAAGCGAGGTTGCCAGTGGCTCGGGAAAACCGATAAAATACGGATAATATTCGTATTGGACATTTCTCCGAGTATACGTACCCGATAGGCCAGATTATTAAAAAAAAATCTTTTTTAGGATTAAGATATTTTGTAACAAATATAGCTCAAAAATATATTAGATACGATATTGCCTTCAATTTTGCAAATATATTGTTTTACACACACACAAATGCATCGATCAGTCTTCAAAGAGAGAAAACGCGATACGAAAACGCGTGGACATTTCGAAATAAATCAACGAAAACGTCAAACGTCAAATGAATGTTTACGCGAAAATTTCACGAAATATCGACGGTTCAAGTTTAGACGGGGTGCATTTTTCGAGGGGCTCGAAGGAAATCACGTTTAATTGGCACTACTTGGTACATGACTTTCGTATCCTTGACGCGTAATCAAAAATTATATGTAATTTTTACATTAATTAGCATTGTAACCATCTTTTTTTTTTTTTTTTTTTTTTTTTCTATAATCGGAGCCGACGTCGGGCGCCGAAATCTAACCGAAAAAGTACAATGAAATCGTTACGGTCGGCAACAACGTAAAAAAAAGCAACACGTATATATATATTTTTATGACGAGTATATCACACTACTACACTACACACCTTAGTAATAATAATAATAATAATAATAATAATTAATAATAGTAATTTGTCAACAATGAAGTAAACGAATTTAAAGGGATATATAATATTATGTAGAGGGCGGCGGATATCACTGTTCGGGGATATTTTATCACAATAAGTTTGTTTGTTCCAATAATTTGCCTTCGCCCCGTAAAAATGCAGCCGTATAAACCGCGCGCCGGTAGAGGCGCGCACATACCGCGCGTCCATTATTTCCGTATCGAGTCAACTTAGGCGCGAAAGCACAAGCTTGAATACATTTTTTTTTTTTTTTTAGTCTAAACATCGAGACGAAATTTAATAAAGAGGCGGCGCGCAGCTCACGAAAACAGCGGAAGCAACGTAAGAAGCACATTATCGGGGATAGACGCCATTTTCTTTATTCCAAGATGGCGAGGATATGCGTTGGATTGAGTTCTAACACACACTAAAAATTCGTCCGTTTCGAATTACCTTCTTTTTTTTTTTTTTTTTTTTTTTTTTTTCGTTCTTCTTACCGAATCGATATTCCGATTCATCAGGTCCTATCGTTAAATTAAATCATTTCAAACGTAATGTCGTAAAAATATTTCGACGAGAACGTTCACATTAGATTTTTAAGTACGCCGTTAATTATTTTTAATTGAATCGGTTGCAATAGTTGCATTGTAAATAATTTTGATATTGTGTGTGCCAGTTAACAATTTAATTTGTGTAGTCATTTTTTCGATTATTTTGTAATTGTTTTAAAGTTAATCGATTATTTTAGAAAATGACCGTCGATTAAATCATTTTCTCCGGTCGCAATCTAAAATAACATTAGAAAGAAAAAACAAAAAAAAAATGTACGGGTATTTCTGTTCAAGAAATTCGAAATATTCAACAATGATTCGAATTCGTAATTTAAGTCAAATATACTTCCGCGATTATAGCGAATTTTTATTTGAAAATACAAAATACCCCGTTGTTATTCGATCGTCGAAACATTATTATATTTAGCAACGGCGGAACCGCATTATTTTCCTTAAGGGTTTCTTCGCATTCGTCTCGATTCTCTTCTTCTGTTTTCCGTTAATAAGGTAGGAAATGATACCCGTAACGCGAAATTTAATTCCACGACGATTTTATATCCTGTGCTTCTCGGGGGTCAATAATTAATTGATCCGCGCCACTCATGAACGAGCGCACGCAAGCTGCAAAATCTACGTATGACTCACCGCTCTTTTCATGCACCCCCTATTTTCGAATCGACCAACTGTCAACCGTTTTTAGGGTAAACTCCACTCGACCATATGGTTTCGTACGCGATCCGGAGATTATTCCAAGGGATGCAACCCTCATTGTCGATTATCGCCCAGCGGGGTGGTGCAATCGAATTGAAAACGCGGGCTTGCGAAAATCATTTTCTAACGTTACAAAACGATAATCACATTTGACGAACGTCCTTTCGTAAAAATTATTAATCTTCTTTTTCGATTTGACAGGACTATTCGAGCTAACTTCATACAATCGGTTTTCATTTTGTTAACGCTTTGACATTTCTTATTCTTCTACTTTTTCTTCTTCTTTTCGGATTTCCGGTCCTTAACTATTTAGATTTTGGTATGTTGGTTTTTTTTGCCGTTACTTGTGTGGTGGCGAATATTTAATAGCGTTGCAAATAATGTTTCAAAGATGTTTAAAAAATTCGGTGGTATTAAAATGACTAATTTACTTATCCGAAAGGATGTTAGAAGCGTTTATCGTTTTTAATTGATAACTGGACCACCGTATCGGAGCAATAAATGTTAAGAGAATAATTATTTTTAATTCGTTGTAAAATAATATTCGAAAGATAAGGTTCGTTGATATATATATATAATAGAAAAAAAAAGAAAAAAAAAAAGAAAAAAAAAGAAAAAAAAAAAAGGCGATTCGAAAGGAACACTATGACACATATTAACACGCAAAAGTGACTATTGCTATGCGACGTATTTGGCAGGAACAATTACGGACAAAGCGTCTATTTGCTATTTTGGCGTGTCCGACAAAACCCGCGAGACTATGGGGGGGGCCCCGACCCTCCTTCTCCCCGAAATCGAAGCACCGCTTCCAAACAAAATCCAAGAAAAAAAAAAAATATATATATATATATACGGTGCGTTCTAATCTCGAGCTCAAGTCAATTTCGAAAAAAATTAAAATAGTTTATAAAATACGTTTACAGAAGGGATAATTATTTTCGCGGCGACGCACTGTATAATAATAATAATAATAATTCAACGACGTAACGGAATTATTCTTTATGAAAAAATACAGGACTTTATACACTATAAAAATAATCATTTCCAGTTGCGTTTGAGCTATAACCATTTTTTTTTTTTTTCGATAAAGAATATTCAAATTATGTAGTAAATATTTTCGTGCGGTGAAACGAAAAAAAATGCGGATTTTCGAGAATCGAAATGAGAGATTTGGTGGGGTCGAAACGCCCCCACAGCCCTAAATCTGGCGGGTCGAGAATTTTCAAAAAATGTGCGGCTCACAACAAGAAAAACACTTAAATATATCATAATATAATATGTATTGATAAACTCGAATGCCAGTCCTAACAAGTATCTAAAACCTACTTTACAACCTCTTTCCTGGGGGTCTATAGGCGAAATATCGTACCGAACTCGATTTTGCAAAAATATCGTCAATAGAAAAAATTCAACACTCTTAATCAATTATATTTTGGCTGCCTGCCGTAATAACAGACTACGAAGTACTTTTTCTTTTTTCTTTTATTATTAAATAAATCGGTCGCTGTTGCTCCTTTTATTTTATTTTATTTTATTTCGACATATACCTACCTATGTATGTCGAAATAATGAATAATCTAAACAAAATTACATTTCCGCTAAAACATAGCCATTTTAATAATAAAAAAATATTACTTGTAAATATCGGTACAGTTCTTCTTAATATTTTCACTAAGAACGACCCAATTTCGAATTTTGAAAAAATCTATATTCAACCTATTAGTAGTATTTTTTCTATAAGCTAAAGAAACGTTTAAAAAATTACGTAAACATTTTTCAACAATCTACGATAACATATTTTTTTTTTTTAAACGAGAATATTTGGCACAGTCAAAATCGATACTCTTCATTATTGTCGGTTATTAATTGAGGCAAAAACGGTAACAAAATAAAAGGAAAACGTAAATTGCAAAATCGAGCTTTTTTGTTTTTTATTTAAAATGTAATATTCCCAGGAAACGTTATACAACCATTAGGGGACGTACAAAGCACATAAAAATACGTTATATTTATATAAAACGACTAGAATATGACGTAGTAAGCAGTTAATTGGTCAGTGAAGTGCGGACCGGGCTTTATTTTTGTACAATCACCTTTAAAATTCTACTTTAACGAACCAGCTTCTTCGAGTACCGTCGAGCAATAAAATATAGTCAAAGACAACCGATCTAAAATATTATTCGTCATTTGAACGTAATTTTATATATTTTATTTATTTTTTTACTCTCTTAAGCGTAGGTCCGCAAAATTCAGCCAACAAGCAAAAGGGGAAACGTTGGTGTAATGAGTACAGTCATTAAACTTACAACACACGTAGTCTAATATTTTGGTGTTTTTGTTTTCACGAGAAAATGTATTTTGAAGATCAGTTATTGCTGTCACTATTGGCAATTTTTCTCTTTTACGCGCTCGAGCGTTTGAAAGCGTTAAAAAATCAATAGATTTTACCATACATTTTTTTTTCACTTCTTAAAAGCTAACAATGATAAACAACGTGAAATGTGGAATTGTTCCATTTGCCTCGAGCTATACCTACTCGGAAGAATTGGCTGGATAATTTGTCTCGGGGTCACGGCCCATAAAAAGAAGAAGAAATATTCTTTAATCTCAAAACGCGTTTCAAAATGGCCGCTACGCTCAGTTTGTGACGTTCGATACGCTTTTACGTCGTCGTCGTCAACTTACTCACAAACACGAAATATCAAAAAAAAAAAAAAAAAAAAAAAAAAAAAAAAAAAAAAAAAAAAAAAAAAAAAAAAAAAAAAAAAAAAAAAAAAAAAAAAAAAATAGAAAATCATTGTTAGCTTTTTTTTTACCCTCCACCGGTATCCCATTAGCAAGTCTTTTAGAAAAAAGAGATAGATCTCGGCACTGAAATTGACATTTTCGTTTGGGAAGCGGAGCATGACGGTCGATTTACTCAATTTAATTAATTAATTAACGAACTCTCGGTGACAATATTATTTGTTTCAAGCCGACAGTTCGCATCGACTGCATCGACTTAATATTAACAATTCTTGGTTTAGATCTTGCCAAGTCCTTTTTTATTTTTATTGGATATGTACGGTACCATTTAAAAATCGTGCTATAATTAAAAATATTGAGCATTGATTTACTTAAAAGATTATAAAAAATAATTACCTAATTTTTTGATTCATTTTTTGATTTCATTTCGCAGTTCCGTTTTGTTTCAAAGACGAAAAATTGCCAAAATCATTCTTTTAGGGCGTACCTTCTTTCAAATAATTTCGATCCAGAATCAAATATTTAGATATTAGAAGAGAAAATGCGCGTTCGACAACAAATATATATATATAGTTTTGCTTAACAATCCGTAAATTACTGCAATACATTTTAATATACCTAGAGGTATAGTAGTTAGTATAGGTAATAGTGAGACCTCAAATGATAATTGTATATTAGAATTTAATCGATTAACGTTAGCGAACCTGGGAAAAATTAAGCGAAACAATCCAGCGAATAAATAAATATAAATTTATTTAATGCGATGATCATTATTCGTTGAATGAACCGCGAAGAATGCGTCATCAGCCCAGCCCGCCTGTTGAAACACGCTGCTCGGAATAGAGGCAACGAACGAACGAACGAACGAACGAACGAACCGCTTCGCTTCCATATCGATCTGTTTGGGTGTTTCTTCCATGAATGACTCCTGGGGAGAAATTCTCCCCTCGCCTCTACTCTTCCTTCTCTCCCGAACACCGTTGCCAATTTGCCAAATTCGTCGCATTCACCGTAGTTGCACGTTCGATAACTTGTTTCGGGGTACTTGTAGAGTAGAGTGCGAGTTACTCCTGTCAAATTCGACGCTCGGAGTTGTTGTTTGAACTCGATCGGACAGGTGCGTTCTTAGTTAAGTGTCAAAAGAACGCAATTCAACAGGTGCGTTCTGAGTCGTTGGATACATTTTTGACACTAATGACAGATAAATGTCAAAAAGTTTCATTTTGATCACGTCTATTAAGCTAGTAGCGATTTTAAAATTATTTTCGCAAATAAATGATATTTTCTTTATCTAAATTTATTTTTCCGGTGATGCATCGTAGTAAATATAAGTCGCTTCGTTATGCAAAAACGTTTCGTTATTGTGTAGCATATATATGTGTAAAATACATTTTGCAAGATTTGATATAAAAAAAGTACTTTCGAGAAAAGAAGAGCGGCAACGCAGCGCCGAGAGATTATCTCCAGTAGCATCCATTTTGTATTGGGTTTGATATTCGGTAGAAGGAAGGCGTATAAAATAGAAATGATTTTCTATTCGTACCCGAACAATGACTTGCGAATAGGGTTATAAAATACAGAAATGATGTATTACCGGTTTTCATAGGACTCGTTCGCCGTCTAATTCTGCGGCAGATGAAAATGGAAGAGGCACAAACAACAAATAAACAACAACACACGTACACATACTGGATTCGATGAAATACAGTCAGTCGATAATATTGAAAACTACACACGATCGTGACGTCATTTTTCGAATGTCAAAAACTTGAAGTCGAAAAAGAAGAACAAAATATAAGCAAACTAGTTACATTACATTTTATCTAAACTATTAATAATAGTTAAAAGCAAAGAGGTATACTTAAAACTTGAATATATTAACTAAGAGCGTCTCTTAAACTACTCCACGATTGCTTTATAGCCTCTCACTGTAGAAAATTCGCTTTCAGAACTCTCGGAGAATCTTTAAAGTGGCGCTAAAATCCTTTTTCATATAAAAGGCTCTCTCTATTAATAAACATAATTGTGTACTTTTTAATTAAAACGTTGACAGTTAACAAGTTACAAGGTGTTAAATTCATAATAATGCATTAACTCTTACTAGAAAAATAATTAAAAAAAAAAAAGTTAATTTCACCGTTCCAAATAAAGCTAATTGTTTTTCTTCTTCTTTTTCGAATTTAAAGCCCCAACTAGTAAAAGGCCGTTTTTTAGCCTCTATCAATGTAAAATTGATTTTATAGATATATATAGAGATTGGTTTTGAGGTCTCACAGTATATCGAATGGACGATTCGTTTCTGGATCGTTATTATTATCATCATTTTTTTTCGGGAACTATCCACCAATCGGTGCGAAGTGATAACATCGGTTTAGGAAGGCATTTCCGATCATCACAGTCTGTTAAAGAGGATTCTGTACTAGCGCAAAAATGGGTGTGATAAAAGAATTACCATCCTCGACCAGCAAAATCGCTAAATTCCGACATTCTAAACGGTCAGTCAACGTTTAAAGTGTCGACTTTCCGGAATCGTTTGCTGGAAATTTGGATTTTTATAAAGAGTGGACTTTGCGGCGCGGCGCATTATAATAACAGTGCACAAATATTTCTACATGAGCAATTCTTACAAGAAAATCTGCGACAACATGCAAAAGTCGATTGTGCAGACAAATTAAAGTGAAAAGAACCGCCGCCCTCGACCGGTCGTCGGAACCGGCCGAAAAAGCGATTTTCAACCGACCGGGAAAACGTACTCGGGCATTTTCGTAGAGAATATTTAATAATAAAAAACGTAGTATGACTAGTCGAACTCATAACATGAAATATATATATATATATATATATATACTTTCTCAAATTCAATGTACGGTACTTTCAACAATAAAATTTTCATACCCGATATATGTCAACGTCAAAACGTAAGAAGAGTGTATTTACAACACGTAGGTTTTTCCCAATAAAAGTGATATGTAGGAAGATCTAGATTTTCAACAAACATTTTTAAGTTTTTTTTTTCGATAAAGAAAAACGTACAAAACTGATTGTCAGAGATACAAAATTATCAGTCCAACAAGGGTTCGTTCGGTATTTTCTTTTGTCGGAGTACACACCGTTCACAAAATCATTGAAAAAAGTTTCCTTTTTACTGACACCGAATATGAATGATTTCGTAGTATTCGAATTTGTTTTGTACGTTCAAACCACAGAACTATTTGGCAATGGAAAAAATTACAAAGACATACATCTTTTACCGATATACGAAAAGGTATTGCTTTTTTTTTTTAATAAATTTATGAAGAGCGCTCCTCCGTATTTAATACCACCCAATAGTTTCAAAATATTTTTATGCCTACTCGTGTACGTTTTCCCGGTCGTTTTTTTTTTTTTTTTTTTTTTTTGGGTTTGGGTTTGGGTAGAGGTGCAATGTGTTATTTTGTGAACAAAGACAAATACTACTTTTATATACACTCTCCACCTGAATTAAATAGAGTTATGTTCCCTATTATAATTGACTTTAAGGTTAACGTAACATTTTTTTTAAGTGACAAACCCCCCCGAAACGGGTACCAAGAATTTTTCACCGTTTCAATTGTGCGTTTTAAGTCGACGGGTCTCGGAAAAATCAGTTACCGTTAGGATTTTCCACAAATTGATCTCGGAAAATACCGGAAATTCGACAGCGAAAATTTGAGCTCGAACTAAATAATCCAGAGTTCAAATTAATTGAAGGAAGTACGATTTTGGTCTCTACTCATCCACTATAGCGGGACACACTGTATACTAATGTCCTATAAAGTGTGGCAAGGATTTTTGCGATTTCCGGTACGATCCGAAATCATTATTCGGGACAATTTTGAACCGGACAGCTTAAGGGGATTTCGTATTGATGACGCCACACGTTTACCAAAACATCGGCCGGTTCGCGTTGAAATCAAATTTAAAAATTGCCACAATATAAATTTCTAAGTATTTTTTTTTTAATATTTAAGTTGGCTACCCTAAAAAAAATTTCTAGTAAAACGTTGCAATCCGTAGCAACTGTCAATTTTGACGTTGTGTGGGATAAAATCAAGGACGGTAAACGCGAAGAAGGACGGTCCATTTTCATAATTTTTCCTAACCCAGTGACGTAACCAAATACGTTTGTTTTTTGAGTTCCAATTTGTGACGTCATTTTAAGGGTCGAACGTAGAGACTAACTATCCTGTGTTGTTTATATTTCTTGGAATAAAATAAAAAGTCGATCGGAATGACAGTTGCTATAGTTACACATTTTTACATATCACCAACTTAAATGTGACGTCACGCGGTAACAATGGCTAAACTTGAAAAAAACGAGGTTTTTTCGAAAGGAAATTCTCGGATTGCGTTCATCGCCTAATTCCGTGAAATTTTACATTCCGCCATATTCTTTTTCGCATTTCATCGATTTCTTTTTAGCATAAGTAAACAAAGTCGCGAAACTGAGAATTTCCACGGAGTCGCGAGATACCTTTCGGCACATTTTTCGTGGATTTCACAAAAGAAATCGTCTCTTTCTTATTTTTATGGAATATTCGGTCAGGCATTGAAATTCGGTAGTAGAAAACCACAAATAGATGCGAGATATTATTTCTTTTTTAAATTTTGCAACGTTTATCTTTTTTCTTATATTGTAATCATTATTTATGCATTTTATCGTCGAAGAAGGGAATTCAATACTCGAGAGATAACAAACATTAAAGTTTTAATCAGCGATGATTCAAAATAGCGAATAATTCATCGGTAAACGTTTTCTTTATATTTCGACGAAGGTCAAATAAACAGTCGTTTTTTTCAAAATAATGTCTGTAGAAATTTTTCAAGTTTAACCATTTTATTCGGTGCGAACGTCGAAATAAACGGCCGAGCTGGAGCCGGTGGCCGTTAAGCTGTCCGGTTATCCAAAAACGATGCGTTTCTAATAAAATTTGGGGAGTAGCGAAAAGAAAAGAAAAAATGAGGTGGGTCGTGGCAGCGGAAATTTTAAATTCGATATTTGGTCCGTTCATTCTTGGCGTCCCGATTTCGTAGGACTTCTGGCATCACTACTACAAGAAGTTCGTTACCAGAAAAAGATGTGTCGTTTTATAATTCAGTCTTACCGAAAAACACTCAGCCATTCTGAGAGAATGAGAAAAAACTGCCTACATATTTTCAAAAACTACTATACGCTACTAATACTAATGACTATGATAAGAAAAAAATCACACATGCCTATACTAGTTATATAGGATTTTGCATATTTGGGCCCAAGGAAGATTGTTTAAAAGTTTTTTACTTTTTTTAAACATTACACACAAGCATCGTAAAGGCCACCGCCACCGCCACCGCCACCGCCTGCCAAACAATCACTTTGTATATACGTTTCAACTCTAACAATATCGAACAAATATGTTGTTCTCCGATCAAACAAACAAATTCGTTCGCTTTAGCTCCACATTTAACAGGGCGGTGGCCCATTATTAATAAGGAATATTCATTATTACACTTACTTCTAAGTACAAAAGTAATGAGAGAAACGCCGCAGCAGTGCCGTACCGTTTTACCTACCGTACACTCGGGAAGGGGTACTACTTCGGGGAGGTGGGAAGAGAAGGGAGGCAAAAGGCAATCTCGCTACCGGCACGAAGAAACTTCCCTCGAAATTCCGTCTTCCAGACTTGAGCAATTCGAATACCGATTGATTTGACGCACAATTCGAACGGCTCGTGTGGAATTCCAATTATAATTGTTTTTTTTTTATCGTTTCCACGAATTTGTCGAATGTTCGCGTACACAGGAGGATAATCAAAGCCGGGCGTTTTCTTTTGAAGCGGCTCTTTCGGAAAATTTGATTTCGATAACGATCCACGAGTTATTATTAATAAAAAGAAATTCGAATGGAATTCGTACGTGTTCGCCGAAAACGGGAGGGTTAATTCTAACGCTCGAAAGGGCTTATCGACTCTTCTAAATTGACCGTTTAACGTTGTTGAGGATTTAAACGAAACGTCGGGCCCCATAAAAACTAAGACTTGCGCAAATCGTCGTCGCACCCCGGGAAGAGGGAAGTTTCTCCGTCGCCATTATTAATTACACTTACTATACAACTCGTCGAAAACTAAAAAAAAAAAAAAAAAAAAAACGAAAAAAAAAACGAAAAATAAATAAAAATACTTGTTGAAAACTGCAAGAATGGTATTATTAATTAAAAAAGCATTTACAACAAAAAATCAAAGAAAATAAAAACAAAAAACAATGTACATTTAATTTATGAACAAATTTTTACGATTAAATTAAAATATAATAATAACAACAAGTTTTAAAAATGCAGAGCAATAAAAATGGGGGACCTCGTGAAACCCGTGTCGATTGTTCCATAAGAAACGGGGGGTCGATTATTTCGGATTAAATTTCTACGGTTTTTATTATTTTTTTTAATTCAAACAAACGACGGCAGCGGAGAAATTTGAATAGTAAAAAAAGGTGCGCTTCGTTTGTATTCCGATAAGATGATTTTTGTAGCGTAGAAAATTGACCGAAAAATGTCGAGGTACAAACCCAAGGCAGTCTAAGAACGATATAGAACAAAATAAGAGTGGCCTCAACGAGACACTAGAAAAAAAAAAACAACATATACAACACATATCGGATGAGTACCTCGGCGCGAAACATTTCTTATAACGACAGAGTCCCGCAAGGTCCCCTTTTAGGGCCGGTACTGGGATGAGATCGCTCAGCCCCTTTAAGATTTGCCTCCGGATCTCAAAAAACAACAATGATATAATTTAAATAAAAATAAGATAAATTATAATAAAAAAAAACTAGTATGTTGTCGAGATCGAACCGCAGAAATTACAAGTCAACATCGATAAAAAAAAAAAAAAAAAAAAAAAAATAGGCCGGGGGGAATGGACCGCGAAAATCGTTACCTCAGATATTTTTTTTTTTTTTCGTTAGTTTTACGGATTTGGGTCGTCGGAGAAAAAAAAAATTTAATTTCTATCTAAACAAGGTGATTCTTGCAAAATGAATCTAAATCTAGGACGATTATTCGAGTCTCTCTGTATACACGCATGATTCTATGAGTTTTATTAAATAATGCGGGGGCCCAAAATCCGTAGCGTTACACACAATTTTAATAAAACGACTCGCTTAGTCCACATTTTTATTTTAAACGCGAAAAATTATTGGCGCGGGAGTGATTTTAAAGGAAATAAAAGATTCGCCGTCGTTGTTTTGGTTGGCTCGTTCGTGCATTAATAAATGGTCGCGAGCCTCAATCACAGAATTCATTAATCCACATCGCCGCGTGTGGGTTTCGTATACTAACAACTATTGTGTAAACAATAAAGATACATTCCGATGTTCTACATGCATCAATTTCAAAACGTCGTTCAACTCCTCGTCTAATGTTCGCATTAAATTAGTAAAGTAACATTTCCTCTAAACAATTTCATCTAAGACGACGCCTTAAAAAAAAAATAAAAAAAAAAAAATAAAAAACAGGAATGTAAATCGGCCGTCCGTTTTAGTCTTTTAAGTAATCACAAGGAACTCTTCTTACAATTGCAACACAAACAACGAAATAAGTCTAGTCTAGTCTAATAAAAAAAAAAAAAAAAAAAATTAATTTCAATTATTATCTATTTGGTATCTTTCCGCCGTATATATTAACTGTGATGTTCCTAAGGGGAGACGAAATTTTGATTTTGAATAACGAATATTTTTTAATTAAAAAAAATTGCACACGCTGAACCGAAAACCGAAAACGGCGGGGCCGTTTCGTATTTTTTTTCGATTCCCTATTAACTATCTACAACTAAAAATAAATAATGTCATGTATACGCGACAAGTTGGAATCGGTGAGTAGTAACGGGGGGGAGGGGCGAGGGTAAGGGGGTTCGTGTTCTGCGGTTCGGTCTCGAGACTAACAAGAGAATAATAAAACTAAACGAAAAACCTAGCTACTAAGTATATAGTCTTCGAAAGGCATCGTGTACGTGCCTGTGTAGGACGCGACAACGGTCTACTTCTCGAAATTCGTCGTTTCGTCACAAAAGATACCGCCTTCAGCGATGAAAATCTATTCAAATGGTAGTGTTCTGATCGGTCGGCGAACGTAGTATCGAAACGTCGGGTATTTTTTGCGACGAAACCTAAAGAAACCTCGTAGCGCCCTCTATCTTAAACTTGGCAGCATCAACAAACAAATATATATATATTACTACAAAAATACACTACAACTAAGTAAAAAAATAAGATTGGTGGGAGAAAGATGCTCTTCTTTTGTTCAACATGCACCACGCAACTCAGTAAAAGTAATAATAACTAATATTAATTGTGAATAACAAAACTAAATAAAAAAAACATACATTAAAACGTAAAAAACAATCGCCGACTACTTCGGCTTCGGGGCTGTTTTTGGGGGGTTTTTTTTCTTTTGTTCGGATGTGGCAGCCCGAGCGGGCCAGCAGAAAATTGGGCACGGCACCGGCTAATTTTTTTTTTTTCTAATTCACCTTTAAAATATCGACGACGTACATAAGGGGGAGAGGTAAAATGGGGGCCGAGACTCCCGAAAGGTGTTCTTCCTCCTCTCGACTCGACAATTTTTACTAAAAACCATTTTTTTTTTCGGTCTATCTCGATTAATCGATTTCGATAACAATTTAATTGAATTTAATTAACATCAAAATATAGCTAAATATTCGTTTATTATTTCTGTTTACTTAAAAAAAAATAAATCACCGCGTTTGACAAAATTATCTTCTCTACGACAACATTCTTCGCAAGTTTGAGACGACACTTTTTCAATTCGTAGTCAAATTTTGACGTACATAATTAAATCGAATTAAATACTCTTATACCGAGCGATCGTAAAAATCGATAACCAAGTTTTTTAGTAAAAATTCTCGGTAGTCGCGAAACGAGAAAAACGGGAGACATCGGAGACTGGCCCGGTAAAGTGGGGGAAACGCAGGGAGAGGGAGGGGGGGGGGGGTGGAAACGGTATGGAAAGAACAATAATGGAATAAAAAGGAAGGAAGGAAAGAAAGAAAGAAAGAAAGAAAGTAAGTAATGGAGAAAGAAAAGTACAGTTCTTGGTTGACTAGGGTCCGTAACAACGCGGCATCCCGCTAACAACAAGGCGCTATTTACTAAGAACATACACAACATCATCTTACACGCATATTAAAATAGATCATTATCGGAAAACTGCTCAAATTTAAATGACAACAATGATCCGGGCCGAACGCGGCCCGGTTAACATTTCTAATCTGAATAATAATAATAATAATAATATCCCTGTTTTAAAAATTGATAAATTTGGTCGTACAACAGGCCACCGATAGTTAGCGACACTGTTCAAGCTTTTCGCATCTCGTCAAACGTTATAATATTAAAATATCAACATGTGAAATACAGTACAAAACTATGACGATAAATCTCGTGAAAATTTTGACAACTCTAAGAAATAATACAATTAACAGACCAGCGTTTAGACCACTCCGTTCAAAAATGCATCAACAAAAAGTGTGTGTGGAATGGGCGTCCGCTGGTGTAAAGAGAGGAGAGAGGAGAGAGAGCCGCCCGTCTGGGGGGGGGGGGGGGGGGGCCGCGGCCCGCGCCCTCTTCTTCGTCGCCGCTTACAGGCCGATCGGGGGCACCTGCACGTAGCGGTAGATGTACAATCTGTAATCCTTGCTGGCCAAGACGACGGACCCGTCGTCCATGAGCGCCACGTCGAAGCATTGCGCGTGCTTGACTTTGCTCTCCAGGGCCGAGACCAGTTGCCCGTCTTGCGTGAAAATCGTCAAATTGAAGTTGTTGTGGTTGTCGGCGATGAGGATCTCCCCGTTGGCGTTGATGCCGACGCCGATCGGGTAATTGGTGATGCCCTCGCCGCCGATCTGTCTCAGATAGACGCCCTCGTAGCTGAACACTTTCACGCAGTGCGCTCTATTGTCGCTGATGAAGATCTCCTGCTTGTCGTTGACGACGACGCCGTTCGGGAACTCCAAGTGCTTGGAGCAGCCGAACTTTTGCAGCACGGCGCCGGTCTGGTCGAAGATGATGACTCTCATCACCTTGCACTCGACCACGACGATGCGCCCTTTATTGTCGACGGTGACGCCGCGCGGGTGCTGCAAAATGTTCGCGCCGAACTTCCTCACGAACTGCCCGTACTGATTGTAGATCTGGATCTGGTGCGTCGGCGATCTCTCCGTAACGATGATGTCTCCGGACGTGCGGACGACGGCGACGCGATTCGGGTACAGCAATTGCCCGTCGCGTTTGCCGCACTCGCCGAACTGGAACTTGAACCTGCCTTCCTTGTCGAATATCTGGATGCGATGGTTGTTCGTGTCGGCCACGATTATATCGTTTTGGGCGTTGACGGCCACGCCGCTCGGCTCCGTGAACTGACCCTCCATAACGCCGAATTCGCCGAACTTGCAATGGTAGATCATCTTCTGGCGTTTGATTTGCGATTTCGGCGGAAAAATGGCGGTCGACATCAGCTTCGTGGTCAGATCCAGCATCGGATCGTTGTGAGCGGCGCTACTGCTCAACGAGTACGGATCGGGCGTTCCGTTTTGGAAAATACTGTCGGTGGTGCCGCCGTTCGACCATTTCTCGTAAGGGTTGATTCCGTTCAGGTTCAAATCGCCGATCGTGGACGAGAACGGGCCCAAGCTATTGGCACTGCTGAATCGTTTACTGATTATGTTCGATTCGAACGGAGAGGTAGATTGGCTGGAGCTCGACATGGTAGTAAAGGGGCAGTGAATGCCGCCGCCGCCGCCGCCGTTCAAGCTCCCCGAGCTTCCGTTCACGCTCGAACCGCTGGAACTGGATCCTCCGTTGCCGCCTCCGGTAGGTCTGGCTATCGGCGGTTGTTTACTGGGTCCTACCACCGGTTCGGAATTCGATCGGACGTACCCGAAAGTGTTCCTTACGCCCACTTGGATCGCCTGGTAATTCGAAACGAACTCCAGCTCGCAAGCCGCCTGCACGCTCTGGTCGATGTTATAATTCAATAATCCCTGCAATTTCGCATCTAGTAACTTTCTAAACATCAGTATTTCGACGACGTTCGCGCATTTGTTCAACTTCTCGACGAACTCGCACGTCTTGTATATTTGCTCGCAAGTTTCCTGACCTTTCTGGGTGGCGACGCCCAAGCTGATCTGTTTCGCGCTAAACACGCTCTCCAATTCTTTGAGCAGCTCCTGTTTCCTCTCTTCCAACATCGATCTGTAGAATAGGAACGTGTCGTTGATTTCGTTCTGCGCCTTGTGATACTGCACCTGAAGTCTGCTCGATACGTGCTCGACGTTCTTTAAAATGTTTCTAATGTCCGTCGCCTTGCTCTTAGCTTCGGAGACGGCGTGCTGAATAGCTTCGATCTGTTTGGGAGCCGCTTCGCTGATGTGCTCGTAGTCGTGCAGCCCCACCGGATGGTCCAAACTGGAACAATCTTTGCAGATGGGCACGGCGCACGTGCGGCAGTAATATATCAACAATTCGGATTTGTGTCTCGGACAGCTCATGCTCTTTTCCGCGTTGGTGATGTTGCCGTTCGGAATGAGGCCGCCGTTCTTCGGCCCCCCGTCTTTGATGTCGGCGAGGTTCACCACCCTGTGCCCTTCGAAGCAGTGCATGAACTGGTGCGCCATCACGCAATTCGAACACAAGTAATTGGCGCAATCTACGCAACGCGCTACAGCGTCTAGTTTTTTGTGTTTGCAGCCGGTGCAACGTACGGCGGCGGCCTGATGATGATGATGATGATGATGGAAGTCGCTGCTCGTCTCGTTGTTGAACAGCAAACTGTTCAGGATGCCCTCTATGGACTCGGAATTACACCGTGGACAGACGAGCTTGTTCTTCTCGAGGCAGGAATTGCAGAATGTGTGGAAACAGGCGAGCAGTTTCGGTTCTGAGACGGGTTCGCGGCACTGCTGACAATGAAGTTCTGAGGGGTCGCTGTCTCTGTCTACTGAGTCGCTGACGGGAGGGGAGGAACCGCTCACGGAAAGAGGGGAATCGGCCAAAGGCGAAAGCGACAGATAATCGTGTTGATCACCGAACGATCCAATTGAATTTGCTCGTGGTATGGACTCTATCGAAGGTGTAGGTGATGCCATTTTTATTTAGACGTCATCCCTGCAACACAAAACAAAACCATTTTTAACTCAAATTATCGAAACGGTATAACGGTACAATATAATAATAACAACGATATGTTTATAAAAACTAAAATCGATCTTAACCACCACCCTTTTCTAAAAATATTCATTAACGTGTAATTACACGCTATCGGTTAGTGGGATTCGTTATAAAAAAAAAATAATTTCGCGGTTATATATTTTAAAACATTCTCGGTCATATTTATAATCGGTGGGAGTGTGTGTATACCGAATAAACATTTGGCCGACGTTCAAATTGCGAACATCTGTTCGTTTATTCGACGTTTATTGTATGCAGAAAAAACCGTAGATTTCGATCGCACCAATAAGACCCGATATTTACTTTTCGCTTTTTTTTTACGGGTCAAACGTATAGAGAAATAAATTAGGACTAAGTTGGAGGCAATTAAACGAATGCGTATCAAAATTATTTTCTCTTTTCGAAATGAGCAGACATTAACCTTTTATTTCCACCGCAGACGAGACGGGCGGGTGAATAACCTCCCCCCGCTTTTATTCATCCCCCGAGAAACAAATACACTACTCGTTTTGATCGTTTCGCAATCGGACGCTCTCCAAGAAACATTCAAAATGTCTCTTTATCGAGTAATTTATTATTTAAAATTTACCTCACCTTATACTCCCGTTACAATACGTGAAGATTTTATATATAAATAATGAGTAAATAAATTGAAAACAACGTAACGATGTCTTTATACATATCGAATAAATAGTTACGTTTTATTTATTAAACTTAAATTAGGTCTTAAGTTAATGATGGTTCGATCGATTCTGATCTTACAATACATTTAAATTTGTCAAAAAACCTTTATTTTAAAAGAAGCGTATCCGGAACAGCTTTTTTTTTTTTAAATTCCTACGTATCCTTATGTTGTTATTCAAAAATTAGTAACATAAACAAGAAAAATGAAATGAAAAAAAAAACGGTGTTCATATATACAGTTGAAAATGAAAAAAAAACAATGAAGTCACTGCACGATTTTATTTGGTAATTTAATATTTTGAATATTGTCCAAATAAGTGGGTCTATTATAACATAATTTTCATACACTTCCGATACGTTTTCGTATTAATATTGTGTTTTTATACACACAAATATTTTCTAGTAAAAATCAAATTTCTACTTTAATATTGAAAGATTTTTTTTCCAGATATTCATTTGTATGAGTCAAAGATATTCGATTCTTCTATCCACATTTGGTCGCATCTCCTTCTTTTGCATAAAACGTAAATTATCTACCTATAACCGTTCATAAATAATGATCATCGACGAAATGAATAAGAAAGTCTCGTTTACGGACTAAAAAATGTATGAAAAAAAAAAGCTTGAAATCCGCAGTCGGACCGTGTTCTAAGTTACAAACCCGAAGTAAGGTCAGGGTTGGACGGATGGATGGATGGATGGATGGATGGATGGAAAGATGTCGAATCCGTGCCCATATGGATAGATGATAAACGCAGACGAGAGTAGATTTTTTTTCGAGAAAGCGACGTGCATCGCATCGTCTAGCTCGAGCCAGCCAGCCAGCCAGCCAGCCAGCCAGCCACCTTGTTGCAGCAATAATTCAAGTGGGGTTGCAACCCTCGCCGCGTTGCTTGGCAACAGGCATTCGTCCCCTCGGCCCGTACATCGATCGTTCGCCGCTTCCCCCGGCCCCGCCAGACTCGTCTAAATATTCGCCTACGTTAGTGCCGAATTGACAGTCAGTCCCTTCTAGTGCGTCGCAGCGGCGTCCCCCGCCTGCCCGCCCCCCTTTTTCCACCGTTACTTTTCAACTACATATTTTCTAATCCCCAACTATACACTACACTATTTTTTGATAAAGTTCCAACAAGTTTAAACCGGATTGTATCGTTGTCTATCGGTGCCTATTTAAACATACATTTCTTTTGGTAGTACTAAGTACTAAGCGTATATTCATTTGTTTAGGAATTGTTTGGTACATAAGGTACAATTTCTTACGTTTTTTTTTTTTCAAATAGGAAATGTCGGAATTTCGCGTTATATTATTTTTTATTACTCGGTTTCAGGGAGTTACTAAATTGTTAAGATGAAGATTTTCATCCGTGACCGTGTTTTCGATCCGTGCAATAGTGAAGTTAATATATCTCTATAACGTTACCGAACAGCATATACGGATATGCACGTGCAATTCTTTTTTTTTTTTTTTCTGTCTAATAGAATTTAATCATTTCTACGGTAACTGGAGTCGATTCGAGGCCGAATGCTTTCTCGCGTTATTTTGTTTTATCGAATTACATAAACGGTAAAGCTCGATTCCTGATAATCAATCTCGACTCATTAAAAAAATTAAGAGTTGCGAAACGATTAATAACTCGCAATTTGTTGGCGAATTCGGAATGCGACGTTGCATCAGCCCCGAGAATTATTAAGATTCCTTTAAGCGGCTGCCGCCGGTTTCGTCGAACGGAAAGAAAGAGAGTTCAGTTCTTCGACTCGCGGCTCGTAGACGGCGAACCCTCGCGTAAAAAGGGCGCGGCGCGCCCATGGCTTCGCGCCCTTCTAGCGGCGCTCGAGTTGCATTCGGGGTTCGGCCGCCGCCATCGCCGAAACCAACCCCCCGCCTCTGATTCATCGTTTTCCCGTCTCCATGTACACAAATGAATAAAATCCCCGACAACTCAACTCCGCTGCCCTTTCGAATTCGATTCGCTTCGATCGTTCGATGCCCCCTCGAGCTTTTCTCTCGCCCGACGACGTTACAATTAAGCACCAGAATTTCCGTCGGCTTTTCTTTTCTTTTATTTTAATCTCTTCTTTTGATTTTGGAACGCGACCGGCCGCCCCTTTTCATCTCTCTTACAAAACGTCCTAATTATTTAGATAGCATAACACGGCTCGGAATCGGTTCTCGAGGCACTCCTTCCATTGTTTCTCCTTTATTTTCAATAGTACGTGCGAAAATAAGACGGAACTATATTTTTAATAACGTTCGAATTCGTCGACGTTTTTTTAGTGTACGGTCACCTTTATTTTGAGTTTGTTCAATTATTTATTTTTTATTTGCGTAATTTTTTTTTTTTTATAAATATTAGCCACTAGCGCGGTTATTTATTGATTTAGTTTGGATTTCAATTTACCAAAATGATCGATTAATATTTGTTTATTATAGTGGACCATACACTAATATTACATAGTTTATTTCTTAAATTTGTATCATAGAAACGTAAAACAAAATTTTTGAATCATTTAATATTCTTTTTATGAAATCTTTAGTTTTTTTTATTTATTTATTAAGTACTATCGAGAACCTACAAACGAGACCATTAAATATATATCTATTAAATAAATTACTTTGTAATGTTGCATTCATTCTGGACATTGTTAGAATGTAACGTAAAACGGTCTTTAATGATTATTCAACTAGTTTAGATTTTCTTTAATTAAAAAGTTAATGTCGGTTTCGTAGAAAATAAACATATTTTAACTGATCGTATTTTTAAACCAAACTTATTTGTGACAGAAAAAATAAAATGGAAATTAAAATTCGGAATATATTTTCAACAAATAATAGTAAATAGGGTAAATCAAAAAATTAAAAATTAATAGAGGATGTTCGGAAATAAAGTTTATTATATACAATTAAAAATTAATAGTATTTTTTTTAAATATTTATTCTATTCGAATAGCTGGGTGGAAATGTTAGTGAAAGAAAAATAATAAAACTTGGAACAAAATATTCCTAGAAGATGTACTTTTAAAAAAAGAGCGTTTAAATATTATAAGACAATAAAAAAACCTTTTTACTTACTTTTACTACATCACAAAATACTTTTATAGAAAAATTACCATCAAATAAGGTAACAATTGAGAGATGAAAGGTTGTTGGACGGATCCAAAGAAAAAACCACAATTCGTTATATTCTATAACTACGTTTCGGTCTTTATAAAGTCATTCTCAGGACACGAAAAAGTTAGGTTCTTTCTATTAGTTATAAAGCGAACGAAATAACAATTGTTTAATGAAAATATTTTGTTTTTATTTCTCGATATAACAATTAAATAGTTTATTCCAAAGATATCTTTATAGGCCGGTTTTTTTTACAATCAACATTTATTTTGGAAAATGATATATGACGAATCGTTCCTCGATTTAAATGATTTTATCTATACTTATGAAAACGGAAATACAGAAGAAGAAAATGAGACTAAAGAAAAACAAAGGATTGGTAAATAGATATTAGAATAAGATTTAAAAAAATGACAATCAAAAGAAAAATATAAAGATGGTTTAGAAGAATACCGGATAAGTTAGTTTTCGTTTCGAAAAACAAAAATTACGATAATCTATTTCCAAAAATCTAAATAATTAATGAACTCGTTGTACTATAATTTTATTTCCAATTCTTTCTATTTTATTTTATTTTTTTGGTATAACAAATATAGTGTAACAAGCAATATTTTTATATCAAAAAACGAATATATGTCATTTAAATTCGAGTTAGATTACATTCGTATCCGAAATGAAAAAACTTTGAATTACATTACACTTGGCATATAAAAACACTGCTAAAAAAAGAAAAATACACGCAAGAAATAAAAATAGAATAGAGGGGACAAAGGGGGAATAAAAGAACAGTGTTTGTGGCACATGAAACATTTAAAAAGGTAAATTAATACAAATATTAACAAATAGGAGATATAATCAAAGAAGTAACATCATTAAGTTTCTTAGAACAATACTTTTCTGGGACAAATAATATTCTACCTAAAAAAATAATATTCTATCTAAAAAAAAACTGATCTAAACCGGTTCCCGAAAAAACGAGCATATGGCTAAACAAAGCAGTTTTATAAAACCGGTTTCGGGATTAATTAAGGGAAGGGGGTCCTTTGTTCGAGGGCCGCGCGCCGCTGCTCGTCGCGTGCGTAGACACGGCCTTAAAATTTAAAATTAAAACTCTTTTGTCGTCGCGCCGAGTTACAAAAAAAAAAAAATCGAACAATGAGACACTCATCATTTAATTATTTGCTTTTCGATGGGGTGCGTGAACCAGCTGTCTCTTTACCGTTCTACGTTCTACGTTATCGGATCGCATATACGCATCTGCCCGAAAAAAGTTTCGTGCGGTACCGAAAAACCAGATTTGAGCCGGCACCCGGCCCATAACGTTCCAAATTGTTGCGATTATATAAAAGGATATACTAATAAACGTCACATGTATCGTAAATTATACGGGATCGGCTTCTCGAGGGGAATGAAAACTGCCTTTTGTGGTCCGCGATCGAAGGGTACTTTTATTTATTTTCCTTCCAAAGGTGCTAATAAAATTAGTAAAATGTACGTATGTTAAGTTAAATTTCGGTCCCACGACCTTCTCAACGTAAAATCGTTAAACCATTGTGGATTAAAGAAAAAGAAAAAAAAAATGTATTTATTAGATATTCTTAAGAGCGCCGTTTCTTTCGCTGCACTTTAAATTAGCAGTTTCCAATAAAAACAAATTAATTTACGCGTACGTAACTGTATCTGAAAATAAAATATAAATTTATTAATTTCATTTTAGCCGTAGCGCTTCGAGTCTCGTAATATTTTCGGCACGACCGAACTTATTTTATTTAAATTTTGTTTTAATACTTTGATTATTTTTGTGTGCTAAAAGTGCCACGAAAATACATACGTTTAAGGTCAAAATTTCGTCGCGTTCTTTAATCGAAACAAGCACTCGTAGTATTTTTGTTTGAAAACATAGAACAAACCAAAAATTTATTAAAGCCGAGGATTCACTTTGTCACATATACAAAGTTATTTACAGTGTTGCGACATATATCAGAGATTCTAAAAAAATACATTTCCTTAAATAATTGGAATATTACGAAGATAGAATCGCATAATAGACTAAATAAATAATAAACATAAAATATTAGTGTAAACGAATGATTAATTTGGTGAAATAAGTACATTGTTATATTTTCCATAAACGGAGTTTTTCAAAATTCAATTTTAATTGATTTTTTTTAAATTTGACATCTATATTTCTACAAATTCCTTTTTACCTCTAATATTACATATTAAATTTAACAAAAAAAAAAATACATAAAAGTTCTTGAAATAGCGATTGATTTATTATAGAATTACAAGAACAAACTAGTAAATAAACGACCATAATATAACAATTCGATATTTGATAAAAAAAATAGTAATTAACGAGAGAAAAAAGACAAATCGATTTATCCCCTCCGTACACACCGATAAATCTTTTCATTTGACGAACATTTTCACAAAGGAAAAAGGGCGAGGGCGGCTCGAACGCAATAAACGGGGTCCATCCGATATTTTCACGTGACAATTAATTTTCAATTCAGTCACGCTCCTCCTCGTAATAGTTTAACGAAATAAACGAGTCGAAAATGAAAACGAAATAAGGAGCGAGTGCATTCGAAAGAAAGAAAAGAAGAGTCGTTCGTCTGGGACGAGCCACTGCTCGGCCCCCTTTCTCCCCACCGCCCCCCCCGTCCACGCATTAGAGATGATGAAAACATATGTTGTGTTGTCTTGAGAAAGAATGTTCAAGGTCGATGGTAGGAGAGCTTCTTTTTATTTTTATTTTTCTTCTTCTTCTTCTTCTTCTTCTTCTTCTTCTTCTTCTTCGACGAACACGAACCGAGACCACATGGGCGGCATCCGTTCCTTTTTTTTTTTTCCATAACAAAATATCATCCCACTTTTACTAAATCGTTACAAAAATAAAGCAGAAAAATTATGTCGGGGGCTACAATTTTAATCTTCCTCTAAATTCTAAATATTTTAATTAAAAAGTTACTATAAAATTGGGGAATTTACCGTCTTCACTGTTAAGTTAACGAATATGACAAAAGAATTTAAATTACAAAACCATCATAGAATTGCATT
Organism: Hermaeophaga mercurialis; assembly: GCA_951812935.1. Classification (NCBI taxonomy): domain Eukaryota; kingdom Metazoa; phylum Arthropoda; class Insecta; order Coleoptera; family Chrysomelidae; genus Hermaeophaga; species Hermaeophaga mercurialis. The sequence continues at coordinate 50,563,338 of OX638360.1, read as the reverse complement.
TAAGTTACGACACATTTAAACTCCAAAAATTTTATTTTTGTAATAAGCTCATACAGCATGTTTATTTTTAACATTTAAATATGTTTTATAATTTAATATGATATGAAAATAAAATTTACTAATTGTCACAAATTACAAAAAATATATAAAAGTTAGTATTTAATTTCAAATATTAAAATTTGACAACTCAGTCTTCCATTTAAAATTAATTTTTGTTTTTAAAATGAAATTAAACGAACACTAACATTATAATTTATGAAAAATTTAAATAGTTTTAAACTGCAAAAAATAAATCCACATTATAAAAGTAACGTAAAATCGTGGTTTATTTATAAAAAATTATTTCGTTAGTGTTAGTTCATATAAACTTAACCTCATATTTAATAAAAATAAACAAAGTGATTAAACTATTCCGTGTTCATTTATACATTTTGCATACATAGTGAAGACGTTAAAAATTCAAGCATTTACATTAAATCGATTAGTTTTAAAATGTTTAAACAAGGTTCGTTTTACAAAATCAACGAAATTTTAGTAATAATTAAATTCAAAAGAAAAAAACGAGCTACATAAATTTTTTACTTAAAAATTAATTTTATAAGAACCTGAAATATTATTTAATTTTTTATTTTACTAATTTAATTTCGCTTTTTAATTAGTTTAACTTTAACATAAAATCGAAATTGATTATGTTATTCATAAGAAAAAATAAATCCAAAATATATTTCGGTTTCAGTTTAAACAAAGTCTATTTTTAATAAATTATACAGGATGAATTTGAGAAACGGTTCGGCACGTCACTGAAAACTGGCTTAGGAGATTGAAGGGCAGAAGAATGTACGAGAAGATTATGAGGTCAAGAACTTCTGCGGTCGCCTCAGACTATTAACATTTCCGAAATGTGTTCGTAATTAGTCATCTCGAAAGAAATCGAATACAAGAAAGAAAATGAAATGAGATCGCATCGGACGGACCATCTACAACACAACAAAATACAAAATACAAAATACCGGGTCTTCCTTTTCACAAGGTCCATTTATTCGTTTCGAATAAATCGCTACTTCGTTTATTCAAATAATTAATAAATTAATAAATCTTAATTGAACGATCCGTATTTCCCTTCGGGAATTTCTGACATACACAAAAGCGTCACTGGTAAAATGGGTTTCGGTAGCACAATATTTGAACAACTAAATTAACTAAAAATAGTTATTCAATACGATTTCGTCTCTTTCGAATCGACGATTTTATGTACTTAATTATCGGTTAATTAGAAAGTATTCTAGTTTTTCGATTTTTAAAGGAAAATGGAAAATAACTAATGAAATTGAAGTATCTAAAGTTCTGGAAAAATATCTCAAATTTGAACGTTCAAAAGTGTATGTATATAAGAATATATAAAATTTAAATATCCAAAATTGTTAAAATATATCTTAAAATTAAGTATGCGAAGTTTTTTTATAAATATTTGAAATTTAAATACGTAAAATCGTTTCGAAAAATCTGAAATTTAAATATTCAAGTATCCAAAATATCTCAAATTAAGTGTCCAAAAGAGCCTCAAAATATGTGAAATGAAATGTACAAGATTTTCTAAAAACATATGAAAATTAAGTGTCTAAGATTATTTAAAAAATCTCAAATTTAATTGGTCGAAATTGGATAAAAATATCTCAAATTTAAGCGTCCAAAACTACTTCAAAATATGTGTGAAATGTAAATGTATAAAATATTCTAAAAATATTAAAAGTTTAAATTTCGATTTTTTTAAAAAACATTTCAAGTTTCGAATTTATTAAAAAAGTACCTGGAATAAAATTAATTAAAAATTACTAAAATTTAAACAACCAAATTTTTTTTAAATATATCTCAAAATTAAGCGTAAAAAATACCTTAAAATATTTTTAATTTAAATATCAAAAATTGGATAAAAAGATATCAAAATGTAAGTGTTAAAATTTGTGAAATTTTTGTGCCTAAAATTTACTAAAAATACTTAAAATTCAATTGTCTAATAAAACTGCCATCAAATATTTGAAATTTAAGTGAAAAAAAAAAAGTGTTTTTTATTGTAGACACTGTTGAGTGTTAAAAATTAAATTATTTCCGGAAGAAATATTTAAATACGTACACTCGCGATTCACACTAAAACACTATTCAAAGAATCTTATATTTTCCCCCCAATTTCTTTAGCGGAAAATTTTTACTTTTTATATTTCGTTTTATCCAAATAAGCATTTCCTCGTTATTTATTATTATATTGTTTTTTTTTCACCTGTTGCGCAAATTTCGGTATTCGCCTTGTATAATACAATTTCGATTCGAATTCGAGCAATAAAACACAAAGTAATTAGAATAATGGAAATTAGGCAGTCGAGTCGGCTTTTCAATGTTTAAAATGATGCGGCCACGCGCGTATTTTATACAGAGTGGTTCTTTCTTTCTAGCGACAAAATAAAATTCGGTGGCTTTTTAAAAAATCCGAGTCTTCAATCAGTTTCTTCTCGAAGCAAACGTTCACCCCGTTTATTTGGAATTCGGACGAAAAGAAATCGTAATGAAATGAACTTTTCTTTTCGGCTTTTACCGAATTCCTGACAATTAGAAAAGAAGGTGATTTAGGGGCGCGCCACCCCGTATATACGACAACAAATGCATAAAATGCCGCAGAGGTATTGAATTTTCAATTTGACGTAGTTCAGCTGGTCTACGATTAGATTTAATATGAAATATTAAATTTAGTAGATACGCCGCAAAATACGGGGAATCGAATTGATTTCAAAACGCTTTACAATTATTTTAATGAAAATAAAAATTTAAGGAAAATAGAAAATCATTGAAACGTTATTATTGGTGTTAATTTAAAAATAATGTGGGATAATTTAAAATTGGTAAAAAATAAGAAATATTAAATGGACGAAAAAAAAAATGTAATTTATAATCGATGTTAGTTAAAAAGAAAATAAAAATATTTTAAAAAGCGCCAAAAATGTACATTTTTAATTTTCTAATTTTAAATACATAAAATATAAAAGATAATAAATTTTTAAACGAATTGTTCAACAAAATTTTTTTATTAAAGGTAAACATACAGAATTTGTAAAACGGAAGAAAAATGTAAATAGGTATATCAGAAAACGCATTTTAATACAAATTTTAAGACTAAAATTTACTTTTATAATATTACAATTTATTAAAAAATTAAAAAATATCAGTAAAAAATTAATAAGACGATATCAATTCGTATTTGAAAACATTTGTAAACATATAAAATATTATACAAACAAATATGAAAATCATTACAAATTATAAAATAAATTATTACTGCAATAATTAAATCGTACTTAAATTATAACAACATTAACGTTTTGGAATCGAATTTAATATTGAAAAAGAGTAAATTAATCGATATAATATACCATTAGAATCTTAATTTGATTATAATTTATAACGAATTTTATAAATATTAATGTCTCCATAATATGCAAATATTTTTAATTAATTTCTATTATGAATGTACATAATGTGATACGGATCAAAGTATCAAGTTTTAATTTATTAAAAAAATAAGGGATGTTTAATAACTGAACAAAAAGTTTTATAACAATTGTTGTTGTATATGACGAAGAATAACTTGAAATTATCATAAAATAAAAATGACTTATATTTAGATTTGATTCGGTAATTTTGTCGACATTTCGTAACAAAACAACTTAAAAATTTAGATTTTCCAGCGAAAAATATATGAATCATTTATTTCTAAAGAGGATTCGTCACTAATTAGGCCGATTTAATGAAAGATATACTTTTCTAAATAAACAAAAACAAGTGAAAAAAAATAAAGAGTTAAAAAGTTAAAAGTATTTTTTTTAACGTTAGTTTTCGAAAGAAAAAAAGCGGAATCCGGTTCTGGTTTCGGGGCTGCAACCATCGAAAATAGTTCGATTCGGATTCGAGAAAACAACGTACTACCTCGACTGCGTCATTTTCTACCTGTTGCTAAACTTTAAAACATCGATAATGAATGGAGCCAACGTCTTTCTTTTCCTTTCAAACTTTACGAAATAAAGCGACTCGTCGATTCGATCTCTCTCTCCCCTTCGGCTTTTATACCCGTTTCGGTCTCTTTCTATCTCGCTTTATGCTTTAACTTGAAGAAGAAAAAGACCGGCGAATACCTGCTGCTCGACTATATGGACAAAATATATTTATTTGCCTTTCGAAAAGTGTTTTTATTTTACTCAAGTACGGTTTTCACTAAACTAAATACACGGTTTTATTATATTGAAAAAATTATAGTGCAATAATTTCGGTATTAGTGCATCCGTACGACACTGGAAAAAAAACGTTCGTTTTCACAAAAGACACGTTAATTTCAAGTATAAGAATTAGAAACAATAATCGAACGATATTAAGAATATTTTCGGTTAATAAACGAAAGACACGTCGAATAGAAAGAAAAGAAAAGCGATGAAAGTGAACGAATCAAAAAAGAATAACAGAAAATAAGCGATAAAAAAAATGGAAGAAAACAGAATTAGAAATTATTTAATTAAGTTTTACCAAAGGAAAGATTTTGAACTATACAAATCTCATAAAGCGCAATGAAATGAAACTTTTAAAACCACATTTTCACAATTAAAGAAATCATTGAAAAAAAAAAGAAATAAAAAACACCCTTATTTAAATATTAACGGTGGCCATACACTATTTTATAATTTTCATAATCACGATATAAAATATGGAAAAATGAGAAAATTCGAGTTTCAAATTTAACAAAAAAAAAAAAATTAAAATAAAACAAGATAAAGATATAAATTTTTATGACAGTAATGCACAAAATGAGATTTCAATACATAATGGCACATAACAACGTTAAATTAATAATTATGACTCACTAAAATCGAAAATTTTACTATTAAAAAAAAATTGAATGTTCATTTATTTTCTAATAATTTCAATGGATTATCGATTAATATATTTTTTTAAAAAAAAAGCCAAACATTTTTTGATGAAAGAAACCGGACAATATGTAACCATACGCTATCTTCAATTACCCAAAAACAAATATTTTTACCTGCAACGTAAATGGTGACGTTTAAATCATGTTAAAACGAAAAACTCCCAAAAGAAAATGTATGCAAATTAATAGTAAAATTACTAAATAAATTGAACAGAATATTTGACCAAAAGCAAAATTAATACCGAACCATTTAAACATATTTCGTACACATTAACAACCTAATTCCCCCCATCGGTAATAATTTTAATATTTCCGGATATAAGCGCGATATCTCTAATTCCGATTTATAATAATTACATTATTTATCTTATCGTTTTAATCGTATTAAAATCGATACATCGATATGCGTTTACTGCTAAAAAAAACCACTTTACTGATAAAATTAATGGTAATAAGGACAAAGAGAATTTATTGTCGCAATTACGAAAACAGAAAGAATGGTCGTTAGAAAGGAAAAAAAATACTTTCATGGATCATTTATTTTATAGGCCTAAAATCCAAATTGTAATTTCACAAACTGTGTTTAAATTTATAGTAGAAATATATTTTTTACTGAAAAGCCAAAATATGAAAGGACAGAAACATTAGCAAGATTTTGAGCGCAAAATAAATGTTTCGTTCTTTAATAAGTTTTAAATAAAGCAACATTTTGTAAAAAAATAACTAGAAAAGAACATTTTACTAATTATGTTAACATCTGTATTTTTCTATGATTTTTAATTTTCTCGAAACCGAAATAGTAAAATAGTGCATTTTTAGTTAGTTTTAGTTCATCTAAAAAAATTTGAATTTTTTTTGTTTATAAAATTAATGGATTTACTTAAGTGTAAATAATAAATAGTTAATTGAAATGTTAATTGATTTTGAAAATGTTATTAAAATCTATGAAAGTGTTTTCTTGATATTTATCTCGAAACTCTACTATTTTACGGGTTTTTCTCAAAATTGAAACGAGGTACGAAAAAAATTCAAAAGTACAAAAAGTTTTTATATGTTTCATCTAAAATAATAATAAAAATTGCATGCAAACGTTTCATCGAATATTATTTTTTCATAAGGAATAACTAACCGATGAAAAAATACTTTTTTTGGAATTTCTGAGAAGAAAATCCCATTTGTTCAATTCTTTTTTGAGAAAGTTTTCAATTTTTGTTCGATAAAATTCACAATTTTTACAAATTTCTTGGTCAAACTTTTTAAAAAAAAAATCACGATTTGTATTGTCATAAACATAGCTTTTCAAATTTTACGGTGAAAATCCCAGTTTTTACAAATTTCCGAGAAAAAATTACCTTTTTCGTACCGTTCCAAGTTTAGTGAGAAAATTAAATTTTTACGACGCAAAACGTAATTTTTTTCAACTAAAATTTGAATTCTTCAAATTGTTATTATTAAAAGTACACATTTTACAAATTTATCAGAAAAATCTTATTATGTAGTTCGATTTTCATTGATTATTTATTTCGTAGGGCGAAAATATTGTAATCCAAAATTCAAATAGTAAGAGGCTAAAATTTTTTTTATTAAAATATAAGAAAAATAAAAATATTTTCCAATACAACAAGCTGAAACATAAAAGTATTCTAGAAAAAATTGCGTTTTATTATTCAAATTAAATTTTATTTCGTCCGGATAAAAAGTTTGTTGCCGTACGCAAAATTACTTATTAGTTATTATTATTATTATTATTATTATTAGAAAAATGAAATTTAATTTTGACGATCGACTCGGCGACATTAAAACGAAATCGATCTAGGATTTTATAGTTCGGGAAACGATTTTCCAATTTCGATAGTCCGCCGTTTTTATGTAAAATATACAGTTAGAAGTCGCGATAAAATGAACGTTCACCTCTGGCACGTCGTCAATATACGAAGAATTTCAATTAAATTTGACAATAGCTCGTTTCGTTTCGTTTCGTTTCGACATTTAATAAATAACAAACATTAGTTCGTCGGGCTTCCACTACCACTAAAACTTTATCCATCTACTATTCGTTTTCATTGTTTTTCGATTGTTAACGTTTCGTTCGCTTAACAGTAAAATCGCTACATTTTTTTCGTCTATTATTTTAGGAATCAATGTCTTTCGTTTCGTTATGAATTTTTGAGTCGCATTAAGCGAAATTGTGTCAACAATGTGAACGATTCTCGGAAATCGAGCGCTGATAATACTACAACAATACTACGAGTATGTGCGATAATGATAAATCGACTGACTTCCTGGACCGGGTATTCACTCTCTACATTTTACCATATGATTCACTATAATCAACGGGATATTTAGAATTTTTGCAATCATTATTTCTTAAAAAAAAAAATAGATACTCGAAGAAATATTCTCGGACGAAAAAAAAATGAAATTTCTCGAGAAATATGATTTTAATGACCGGGAAAAATTTTAATCGAGCTGAAAAGATGAATGAACAATTAAATAATTATTGACGATCGCTTCTTAGAATTGTGAATACACGATTTTGGAATTTTTCACAACAATTCGTAACTGCAAAATTTTTTTATGCAACGGTTATTATTTACTACATATTAAAAAGATCCTATTGCTAAATGTTCAAAATTTAACAAAATGTATACTGAAAAATTCCCACAATTCGATAAACGAACTGTTTATCATATTGATAAAAAAATAGATTTCCAATAGTAAAAATTTCCACCGAACAAATATGTCTCTATTTCACTTTTTCATTAATTAGAATACAATTAATCTTTATGAAGTTATGAAATTTCTGGACATATCAATGGTGAAAAAATAACAATACGAAAAGTACAATTATTTTCGATTAAATACACAATAACAATTTTTTTAGAAAATGTATAACATAAAATCCTACTGTATATGACATATCTATAATTTGTTATGTTTTATCTGATAGTGTCGAAAGAGAATAAAGAACGTTATTGGTTGAAATATTTAAAATAAGAAATAAAGCGTGTGTGTGAAATGTCTGTCAATTTCTTATGTTTTATTTGACAATGCTTTATAACAAAACAATAATCACAAGAATATTTAAAAGCTTTTCCGATAAAATGTTGAAAACGGATGATGCAAAGAGAACTTCAATTTCTTTTAGTTTTATGTCATGCAAAAAAAACTGAATAATAAAATGACGTCCTTTTAAGTAGGAAAAATCGTTTTTTTTTTTTAATTTTACATATTGAACCTTAAACCATATTGAATCATTATTAATTTATTAAAATACATATTTTTTTTATAAATATTAGAAACGATATTTATTCGCAACGTTTCGACCAGTGCTGTTAAGTTAGCTATTGAAAAAGAAGAATTATGATTATATTAGCAGTTAAGAACAGAAGAAGAATCGAGGTTAAATGCTTGGCACCCTGTGTACCTTCGGATAAAACCCTCTAAAAAAGAAGAAAAAGAATTGAGGTTAGATTTGTACCTAACTAAAAAAAATCGTCAAAAATAATTACTCAGTGGTTAAACAAATAAATATTTTTCCTTATTAACTATTGTCGATTATAACTAATAAATGGTCCGATCATAATAAAATGTTATATTTTCAATGGGATCAAATCTAATACTCATTTATTTAATGGACCCTATAAGTATCTAATTGATTTTCATTATTAATTACAATAAACAAACATTTTTTTTAAGTGGCTACTTTTTTTTAGAGGTCTAATTAATTGGAAAACGCGCCGTTTGACCGGTCGAGGTCGAAGAAAAAATAAACGGTTTTGAACTTAAAACAGTTTTTCTATTGACGTAGTCTGGAAACGAGAAAAGTTATTTTTAAGCGCCCAAAATATGTTTTTTATTTTGTTTAAGTCTCTCTAATGTGTTTTCGTTTCTTTATAATTGTACTCATTATTTATAGTAAATCTATTTTTTTTTCGGGGTTTAATATTTTTATTTCGCGTGTATTAAAATTACGACATTAACATAAATAATTGGTCAAAATGAAAATAATTTATTCGTTAAAAATTCCCTTTTTTGACGAAATAAATAAATTGGTAAATCGGATAATTTTGTTGTTAAATGAACACACGGGGGGGGGGGGGAGGGGTCGAATATACCCGTACTGAACTTGTTAATTTTTTTAAAAAAGAGAATGAAATAATTGAAACATTTAACATATGTTTTTTTATTATTTTTATTTTTATATAATTCCTGTAGATCGTTTGTATCTTCATTGATACTGGGTTTTTGAACCTCTTTTATGTGTGTACACAGATAAAAGAGACTGTTATAAAAAAATTGAAATGCGACGATAAAGAATTGAATTATATGACTTTATAAAGATAAGTAGACATACGTGACCTTCATATTCAGATACGGTTTTATATGTACACATTATATTATAAATGATTATGGAAGGCGTGGGAATCGGTGATAGTGATAGTGATAAAATTACGAGCTATTTTTGATAAAAAATGTCCAAAACACATCCTTACACCGTCTTATAAAAAAAAATTAATATCGAAAAACATATTTCTAGTGTCAACGTACTCTCGAAACGTTTAAATTGTTAGTCAATTAAATTTAATAAGCAGATCTACAAATGGAAAATCCCATATGGTCGCTGACATAAGCGTTCAATAAAAAAAATTAATAAAACTCCTCTCTTTCTTGTTACGAGGCTAAACACTAGAGATTTATACTTGAAATTAATATTCCTTGAATGTGTTCATTTTGTTAAAAACAATAAACACATTTAAGGTTTCGTGGCTCACTAATCTCCATTTTTATTCTATAAAAAATATATATTCATCTCCTTTTTATAGTGCATCTATTTCTTAAAAAAAGTATAAAAATTACACAAATATTCCCTTAACCCCATTATTTAAAAAATTACTTTTGCAGACAATTTCATCTTAAGTAAGTAAAACAAAATATTTCATTTGTCAAATTTTTGATAATCTCAAATCTCCAATTTAATTTGTTATATTAAGAAAATCAATTAATATCGAATTTGATAAAAATCACCCTAAATTAATTAATTAATTTTTAAACGCTACAAAAACGACCCAATTTTCTTTATTAAAATTTACATAAAAATAATGCTTAATTAGTTTTTTTTTAAATTGATACGTTTACTGGTCGATTTATAAAGCATAAATGAAATAAAAGTTTAATATTAATTTTTCGTAAAATACAGAATGTTTACAATGAATACTTTTCTATTTTCAATTCAATTAAAAGTAAACTTGAAATAATTTTAAGTACTACAAAGAAGATCAACAAAAGAAATGTAATAGAGATACAGAACTTTTAAGAACAAATAAAATCAAAATGAATGCGGCTTTTTCCTAACTTTACAGGAACCAGGATTAAAAGAAGATAAAGTATAAAAAAATAGGATTAAGAGTGAAATAATGGCATCGAGAGAAAAAATAACAAAGAAACCGATAATGTAAGGAAAACCAATAGAAAAATTTAAGAATAAAAAAACAACAAAAGGAAAATAAGATGGGAAATAAATAACCAAATTAAAAAACGACGAAATTTAAGAATAATCAAAAACAAAACTTGCAAAACTAAGAAAAGAAGAAATTAGGAAAAAATAACATTTAGAAAATAAAGAAAATTTTCGATTCATAACAACACATACCATTAAGTGAATATAAAAGATAAATACCAATCAATTTTATGAATTAATTTTCAAATTGCCCCTTGTATTATCAATTATACTATAATTATTTTTTAAATTATCGCTTTTAATATATGGGTTAAAATATTTATGAATCGCGCCGTATGAAAATCGAAATATATTTATCTGTTTTGATGGCCTTAATTCTAAACAAAGAAATGTTTTTATAGACCTCGGACTGGCAAAAATACAGACACTTGCTGCTCTTTAATTCAAAACTAAGTATTACTATTTTAAAGAATTAATATTATCTATAGAAAATGTAGTTAATAAAGTAAAAGTCATTGACCTTGCGAAATTAAATAATCTAATTCAACACAAAAACATTCAAATTAGTAGATGCGTTTCAAGTATAAGGAAACAAGTACTTATTTAATAAAACAACATGATTTATTATCGATTAATTATATTAACCGTAGGAGTAGTTAGACATTTACAGATTTTAGACAACTACTTACCTTAAGCAAACATGTAGGTACATGTTTAAGAAAAAAAGCAATAAACTCCTATTTCGGATAATAAACTCAATATCTCAATCGAAGCAATAATAATTGGTAATAAATAAAGCCGAACACAATACTTAATTAATAAACTTTTAATAGTTTCGATCTTTGCTTTTAATACTTAACAACGGCTCTAATCAAAACCGAAATATTTGAACGTTTCACTCGGTTACCGAACGCTTCATCAAATTATAAATAAGTCCTTTGTAGTCGATTAAGCGATTTTAGATTTTAAGAGGTGTAGCGAACGAATAAATAATGATTTTTTTCGAAGGCACGTACCACGTTGAGAATGGAAAAATTTTACCGGCTAAAATGTTAGGTTAGAATAACGACAATAACATTATCCAGTTATTGTAAAGTTATTCAACTTTACTCTTTCAAGGTCAACACTCGTTCGCCGGTTAAATAAAACAAAGAAAAAGTTAAATCGATGCTGATCCACGCTAATCCATCCTCGATAGTATAAAAAGAACGAGAAAACGAATTCCTTTATTAAAACACAGGTCAAATATTTTCATTTTACCGTGATCGACAAACAATAGATGAACGCAAATCAGCAGCATCTGTGTAAGAAACAGAATATAATTAAGATTGTTCAAAAAAAAATGTATTTACTTTTTTCTCTTATCCACCACTACGCATACAGTACATATCCTTTGTTGCACACCATGAATCACTAGGAATTTAATAATTTTTATCCGCGTTACAAGTACTTACATTTATTTGATTTTAGAAAAAAAAAAGCCTCCAACGAAAACAAAACGAACCAAAACTCAAAAATCACTGGTCAAAATTACGAGACGAAACGCACAAAACATTTGATACATAAAAAACACTGTTCTTTTTGTTGTTCTAGGCGCGCACTATGAACGCCTTTGTTCGTTTAAACTTTTCGGTGTGAGATACGTTCACTTAGAGAGACTCTGCATAACTGAATGATCCGACAAACTGAGTCACTCGTTCTCTGCACGCCGCGCAGAGGCAGATGTTTCGAAAAAACTACACCAGCAGGGGAGGGAGTAATATCGAGATATAACCTCTCTTTTTCTAGCGCTGCTATGGCGGGCGGGCGGCCAGCACCCCTTTTCGCTTTTCTGTTATAGTACGAGCACTAATTCCACTTTATTTATTTATTTATTTATTTATTTATTTATACCCGTATTTATCGGTATTATAAACAACTTTTGGAATACTATTCTGAGATGGGGTTAGTACAAACGAACATAGCTATCGCTAAGACTGGAACAAAAAGGACCCGGTGGTGTAACACCGAGTTACACCGAAATTTATTAATTAACCCGGTTCAACAATTCACTCCTACACCGGGTGAACCAAAAATAATTTTCTACCGGTAACAATTAGATCAAGACAATTTTTCAAATTCAAAATCGCAAACACGTTTTCTAACGATTCGAAATTTAATCCGCCGGACTAAAATAAAAGGGGTGGTCGTAGATCTAGTCGAGTGACCAAGTTATTTGAATTTGAATTTCGTGTTATCAAAACTATATGGGCGACGCGGGTTTTTGTTTTTGGCGCTTAAACTTTTAGCGCCAGAATGCAAAAAAGGATAAAAGTTAACGACTCGTACCGGTACGTTTCGATGACGGTTGAGGAAACAAAGAACGTGACAGTTAAATACGATTAATTTGAACGCACGTGGTGGCTTTTCTTTAATTGATTTAATTAGTGCCGTGGCTGAAAACGAACGTTTCCCAAGAAAATCTACTCTACCAGTGTAAAAAAAAATTAACAATTAAGATCTAGTTATAAATAGGACGCATCCAAAATAAGGGCTGTAGGTAGGGCCTTTGCGTGGGGCATTTTTAATTATATTCGACTGCCTAGAAGACGTACAATTTAAATTTTCTAACAACTTCGGTACAATACCTGATGCCCATCTTACCTGTCCAAGTATAAATGATGTAATTTGATCTTTCAGCAAATTTACAGAGCAAACCTTTGGTTGTTTTATAAAAATCGACTGGTAGTAACGTTATTATGCGATCAGGTTTGCCCGCTCAAATGCGGGTGGTCCCACAACAAAAGCTTTTTTCACAACCGAATATTATAATAATAAATTATAAAATTGTGTCAATATGGGACGAATACCGAAAAATAATTAATCATATTTTTTAGACTTACGTGTATACTGGAAAAATTTACACAATAATAAAGTTGCATATCAGTTAGGAACAATATGTATCTTACGAATGAAGTGCACATATAATTTTCACTATTTCCTTACTTATTTTGACATATGTCAAAGTTTCGGTGTTACCAACCCCATATGAAAAGAAGAACGCTGACCTGGTTTTCGAAAAACCATTCTATATATATGATTCCATCTAATTAGTTGATGTTTGTTTAATTTTATACATTTTTTTTTAATATTACGATTATGTTAATTTAAAGATATAAATTATTTCAATAGTATAAAGTTTTTCAATTATCACTTATGACAGATGTGACGTTACAATTAAGTTGGCAACATGTAAATACATACTGACAGTACTTGACTTTAAACTAAATTCTGACGTCATATGTTAGAGGCCGGCAACAGTTTATATTTTATGGTGGTCATAGATCTAATGCCTATACTTCATCTTCTGGTGTACCACAGGGCTCAGACTTGGGCCCTCTTCTCTCTTTGTTTTTTATTAATGACTTGAACTATAGTTTAAATTCTAACTAGTTGTTGTTATTATGCTGTGATTATGTTAAGTTGTACACATCGCAAGAATTGAGAATGTACAGAGGACGTTCTTGAAATATTTAATTATTTGGTTTTTAAGGTTGCCGGTACTTATTCACAAAAAGGGGGTGTTTGTCAATTGATGTTGGACAGATTCAATTTTGAAAGTTTGGAATTTAGAAGATATTTAGCTTCTATATAAACTTTGATTGGCCAACTAAACTTGCAGGACTAGTTCAAGATTTTCTAATGCTAGGCCAAGAACTAAATCCTCACGAAATCGCCAATTAGTATGATAATTGTGTGATAATTTTAATAGCTTTTGTAACAATTGTGACTTATTTGCTGATAGCTTAAATCAGGTTAGGCTTGCAGTGCTGAATATGTGATGTTATCTTGAAATTTATCTTTTTTTTATTGTATTGTAAATGTTTTATGTTTCTCTTTTTATTGTGTATGCGTTGTTTTTCTTTTTAGTGTTTTATTAATATTGCTCTGCAAGTGGATTGTACAATCTATTGGTCAAAAAATGTTATTAATATTATTGTCACAAAATGTCTAAATTATAACCTAATATGACATTCTTCCTCCTCTTCTTCTTCTTCTTAAATTCTTAATGAGTTGGGCCCAAAAGGATAATTTACCCAGCAATTATAGAAAAAAACTAGAAAATATCTCTCAGTAAAAAAATGTTATTACAGTAAAATCTGATTATTGATTCAAGTTTTTGTTACATCTTCCAGTGTCTGTGAATGAATAAAGTATAATTCGAATATATCAGTGACGACCTTTTGACAGACGTATTTTATTACGTCACAAATCTTATGAAAGAAACGACTTTATTCTATAGTGTTATTGCTTTTATTTTGTTTAATGTTACCAAAATATAACTGTTTTTACACGGAACATTTTCCAATAAATATTCCCAATCTACAATTAAATTAATTACCTGCGCTAACTAAATATATTATGAAGGCCAAAAATTTAAAAGAGAAGAAACGGAGGAACGTTTCAGTGTAGCCAACTGCGTTATCTGTCACTTGTCACAGTGTATTTTACAGGGTGAGCGGAGTTGAGTGAATTCGGCAACATGCAATGTCAAGCACCAAAAAAATTGGCCATTTTAAGTTAACAGAAGTTGGGAAAATCTCTGATAAAATATATTTATTGTATTTGTGAACTTTAACGGCGGCGCATATCATTCTGGTTCCTTGATCGGATAAACAGATGCACGTTAAGATGAATTTGTAATATAAACAGAGCGAAAGTTTACATCTTAATCCAGAAATACTTTTCGAGACATTTAGCGTGTCATAAACGAGGCGCGAGTGAAAAAGTACTGCGTTCCAGAAAACCAAAACAAATAATTAACATTTTTATGGTTATTTACTTGTAAATTGTAAATATTTTAATAAGACCATCTGATTTCCCGCCAAACAACAACCGACAAAGGAGAACGCTTCCGTCCGTTCCTCTCTATCTCGAATGCTCTCAATTTTACGATAAAAATAAAACGCCTCGTATCGCCGATTCGAAAATACTGCACCCGACCACCGCAACTAATAATAATCCCCTTCGTCAAAACTACCAAAAAAAATTCATCGAAACAATCATAATTTAGTGAGAGCTAATGAATTAGAACATAAATTCCGATTTGTATCTTCGCATTTCGAAAGCACCGCTGAAATTAACTGTGCGAAAATCTAATGATAACCGACACCGAGTTGAATAGAACCGTAAATTCCTCCGCCATAAACCATAACGTTTGCCGTAAGACGTAAGCCGTAATTTAGCGCGCCAGCTCGCAAAATTCTGCATCGATAGATATCCGTCCGTATTCCGGTTTTATAGCCGCTGCTATCGCGTAAAATGCATAATCGATATCGATGTTAAGTCGACTATCGGCGGAAAATAAGAATAAAAAGTAAAAAGAACTACTCTAACAACGTTTTTGTAACATAGATTATAAATAGTCCTGGTTCGTGAGAACTTACATTTCTAATAAGAAGAAAAGAAGAAGAAATTTCTTTATTATTTTGAAGTTTCTTCTGCTTTTTTGATAGTTAAAATGACGTTTTAGTTAAAAGACGCCATCTGGAGATAGAAAAGGGAATCATGCCTGAAATTTTGTAAATAACAATATAGTTCTTTATTAAGTACCTAAAAAGAATAAAAAAAATAAAATTATGGTTGTACTTTGAAATGCAATTCTAGTAAATTAAATAATGTAAAATTTAGTGTTATTAATTGTCTCGAGCAAGACTTAAAACAGTTCCTAAAGAATTAGCTGTGTAAATTGTCTGATAGACACAGTCCACAAAAGGATAAGAAGAAAATATAGTTAGGTTAGGTTATTTTAAATTACGTTAGGTTAGGTTATATATGATTTGCACAAATTAAAAATCAAATAATAATAGAACGAGGCCATTAAAAAAGAAGAAGAAGAAGAATTTTTTTTATTTCAGTTCATTCTGTATAAAAAACATTTTTTCCAAACTTCCTCTGCGCTTAATACATTTAAAAAAAAGCATTGTTAAAGATCAAAAACGTGAATCTTTTAAAACGCGTTAACTCGATTAGAAATTCTAATAAAGTTTAGTTTAAAATAAGCTTTACGTATTCGGCAACACTTCCCTATTCGCCAGTCTTTGTACTTATTTATGTAAGTGCTGAAAACCCACATTTGTATATTTGTATACCGCCGTGTAAGACTACGAGAATTTATACGAAAGAGCTAGGCCGGACGTGAAACTCAGCGGCGACTCGTCGATCGACGTTTAAAGCTAATTTAATTAAAAAAAAAAAAACTTACCCAAGCGGATTCAAAAGCAATTTGT
The DNA here is from genome assembly GCA_951812935.1 of Hermaeophaga mercurialis. Taxonomy (NCBI): domain Eukaryota; kingdom Metazoa; phylum Arthropoda; class Insecta; order Coleoptera; family Chrysomelidae; genus Hermaeophaga; species Hermaeophaga mercurialis. Next base: position 50,546,645 of record OX638360.1, on the reverse strand, counting down.
CGGTATTTCTTCAAAATAAAATTTCCATCTTAAATCGTTTTCGAGTCCAGTGGTGTTTTTCAATCTGAGCACTGAGATTCTATTTTAGTCCAATGATCCGCCAATGGTAGAAATGAGCGTTTAAAGTTATCGATACTTAATAATAATGTTTCGAGTTCCAAGAATAATATTGAAATATTTTGATATGTCTGAAGAAATATAAACAGGTGTATTTTTAGGCGAGTATGTTTGGCTTCGAGATTGCCAAATGACCAAATCGTATAAACTGCAAAGAAAAGAAATATCGAAAATTTCAAATCGCGAATCGGTCGTAAATTTTCGATTTTTATCGACCAAAAATTCATGGGTCCAGGAACGGTGCCGCCAACGTTTTCCGATTTATCGAAATATAAAACGTGGGAATTTACAAAATATTTTTCTTCTTCTTCTTCTTCTATGATAGAGGTCTCGGCTAGTCGGGCTATTCGGCCTAAGAAAACTTAGGGAACCTGCCAGCTGTCAAAATTGTCAAATTTCTACTTCTTGGAAGAGTTCGGGGCCTCAACTACCGGGACTATTCGGCGATTTCCTATGATTATGCCGTTATTTTTTATAAAAATTCGGTAAGTTGACGAATCGAATTAATTTTTAAAAAGGTCGTTGCGGGTGCGTGTTTTACTCGAAGAAAAATTGATTGTTGACAGGCCGCTAATGGAAGGAAAATATACGAAAAACGAACCGCGGTACAAATTAGAATCTAAACTATTAAACACGTGTTTATGTCAGTCATTGTGCCAGTCAGCGCCATCTCGTTTCCGGTTTTAGCAACAAATTAAAAGAGACGTTCCTATAATTATACAGGGTGATTTACTTAGAATTTAAACGAGTGAATAAAAAAAATGCCCTTTACGTTCGCATTTTTATTGTTTTTTTCTTTAATTTTAATAATCGCCGAGAACACTATTGAAATTGTCAGACACTCTGTATATACTTCCACAAATTAGCGTTTAAGAATACACGTATAAATTTGTACTCACCAAAGCGAAGCGTTTGTGTTTTTTTTTCCAGATAACGATATATTTGCTTACCTATAACAAAAACAAAAATACTGTTAGAAAATAAACTGATAACTAAACGACGTATGACAACGCGATAAATTGTATAAACACCATTTCGATTAATGCGTATTTTAATCTTGATTAAAGGATTATGTAGATTCTTGAATGAAAATCAATAAAATTTCAATTTGGGAAGTTATTATTCAAAAATGTTAACGCCGTTTATATAATTAGTACATGGACGTTAATTTGCGGAGTAAAATATTATCATTAGAATAGAATAATTTGAATATTGTTAATTAAAGGGAAATTTGTTGAGAATAGCCCACAAGATCACCCGATTTTACTCCATTATTGTTTTTTAATAAAATAAAATTGTATGTTTCAGTACACTAATAAAAACAGATTAAGAAAAAGAAAAATGAATACAATGAAAAAAAAGTCCAATTAAAAAATAACTGAACAGATTAGGTAAAAATTAACTTAAGAGTAGATAGATGGAATATGAAAAAATATGAATAATAAATAATAAGACTAAAAAAAGTTGCAGTGAAAAAATGTGAGTACGAAAACAAAAAGGATTAAGAAAAAATGTCAAGGAAAGAATGAGATTAAGAAAAAATTGCAGCAAAGAAAAATGTACTTAGAAAGAATTAAATTAAGAAAAAATGTGGAAGAAAAAAGGAATTAAATAATATTTGCAAAAAGGAAAAAAAGAATCGGATCGAAAAAGAATTTGACGAAAATAAATATGATAAATAAAGAATAACACTAACTAAAAATATGACCAAAAAACAAAGTAATAAGAAAAAAATATATGGAACTAACAAAGAACAAATTTAAGAAAAAGTAAATGTGATCGCGGCTTTAGTAATATTTCGACATTTATTTATATTCTACGATTGTACAATAATATAGTATAAATAATTTAATTAATTTAAACAAAATTGTATTAATTTCTACTGTCTAATTTTATAAAAACCTAATTAATGACAATAATTAATCACAAAGAAAAACATAACAAAAAAACTAAGATTATATCAATTTTTGAAAAATTTCAAGGATTATGAGGATGGTTCAATGAAAACCATCGAAACTTTTTCTAAAATCTCTTCTAGTATTATTAAAATAAATTCATTTATACAAATTATAACTTAACTTAATAAATGTAATCCCCCTATAAGGAAAATAAATTTTATCTAAACGGCCGTTAAGCGTTTTCTAAGAAATAATTGTTTTATATTCGTAGAGATGCGGAGATAAAAATTTATATGATCCTCTAACAATATTTGTAACAATTAAGTATAAAATTTAATAATTTGTTAACAAGAAAATTGCGAGAATCGAAGCAGAACGTAATAACAATAAAAACGGCTTTAAAACGAAAAATAAAAGTTTAGTTTAGTCGAATGGAAATGGAAGTTTTGTATGTAAAACAGCTAAATTTAATAGGCCACAATAATTGTAATAAAATTAACGTATTGGGCTTTACACTACATAATTTTTTTTTTTTTTTTTTTTTTTTAATGAAATAAAATTAAATGTAACAAATTCTGGAAAAATAACATTTATACAAAAATTACAAAAAAAAAAAAAATCTTAAATCTATACTTTTTATAATTACTTTATTAAAGTTTCGTTAGAACTAAATTCGAATTCTACAGAAAATAATTTTCAATTTGTTTCTTATTTGTAAAAATTTTGTTTTTATCGAATAAAAATAAGCGAATCATAATATTTTTTAAATATAACATGTTAAGAAATCAAAAGTGATCAATTATAATTTAACCACCGTGTATAACGATAAAGAAATTTTAATAATTATACATAATATCGTTTTTAATCTAAGGTTTTAAATTAGTTTCAACGAAAACCCGGAAATTTACTTTCGGTGAGATCATTGTTTCAACAAACAATTGTAAATTTGCTTAACTCGTTAAGAAATTTGTTCCTGGCAATTAAATGAATAAATATACAGTGTGAAGATTTCCAACGGTTCCATTATCGTTAATGCGGGTTTAATATAGAAATCATCAACGAATTTAAAAAATCCAGAGGAATACGAATAAGAAAAAAAGCGGATTAAAAAATAAAATAAAAGAATGGGAATAAGACTAAGGAAAAATTAAACTAAGAAAAAAAAATTTAGAGAAAAGGGATGTAATAATAATGTGAAAAATAGGACACAGAAAAATTTGACAAAAAAGACGTTAAAAAAAACGGAGACAAAAATTAGGGACCAAAAAAAAGTTAAAGAAAAAGTAGCTGAAGATACAAAAATAAATGAAAATTATTTTTTATTTCTTTTTATTACTTAGATTAGGTAAAATAACTAAATTTGTTTCTTGGCAATTTTTGTTTAGACTTTTAATTTCTTCTTAACTCTAATATTTTGTTTTTTTTTTATATAATCGAAAGGACGTGAGTGATTAAAAAATAAAGGTATAAGCAAAGAATGTGATTAAAAGAAAATATAATTTAAACAAAATGTAACAAGAAAAGATTATGACATAGAGAAAATTGGATTGGAAAAAAAATGAGTAATAAGAAAAAATCGGACTAAAATGAATTGTTATAAAAATGTAATAAAAGAAAATCTGATTAGGAATGGATGCAGCTAAAAAAAACGAATTTAAGTAAGAATCCGACTAAAAAAAATTTAGATCAAGAAAAAAACTAGACTAAGAAAGATGTGGACAAGAAAAAAGAAATGTAAAATAATGAAACTAAATAAAAATAACTTTAAAAAAGAAAAAGTATTTAGAAGAAAAAATGTCTAAAAATAATACACTTAAAAATAAATTGAACAAAAATAATCAAATTAATCCAAAAAAAAAAGACTAAAAGAAGAATGATACTAAGAAAGTTTAATTTAGTGAATAACATTAAAGAAGAATCAATTTATGCAGGAATGAAACTTAGAACAAAGAAATATAAAGAATCAAAAGAAAAAATACGGCTAAGAACAAAAAAGATTTAGAAGAGACTAGAATCATTCTAAGAAATAACGGAATTTCGAAAGAGAAGAACTAAGAAAAAATCACTTCCAGAAAAACAAATTGAATTAAAAAAATGTGTTTTAAGAGAGTCGAATTAGGAAAAAATATGATTGATAAACAATGTGAATTAGAAACTAGGGAACTAATAAAAATTAAAATAAGAAAGAAGAAGAGTTCGATTGAAGTAAAAAAAAATAGTTTAAAAAAATATAACCGAAAAAAAATGTGAGTAAGAAAAGACAAGACTAAAAAAAAGATTTACTTTAAAAAGAATGGGAACAAGGAAAATGGAAGTAACCAAAAACGGAAAAAAGACCTAAAAAAAATAATATTTTTCGCTCACAAGATTGTTGCTAGAGGTTTAAATAAAAGTATCAACAATTAAAAAATAAAAACAATTAAAAATATCGCGAAATCAAAAACACTTTTTCTAAACATGTACACTTGTAAACTTTACTATGTAAAATTATGCCAAACACCTGTTTCGTAAAAACATTAAAATTAGTGTTGCACTGTATACGTTAAAGCAATAAAAAAAAACAATGAAGATAACTTCCTGTAGAACATATGCAAATTTTGTTTTTCAAACGATTATTAACAAATACTCATTAATATTCATTAATACTTAAAATTGGCATCGAAGGTCTCTAAGGTCGTTACGTGTTAACGAATTAATTCATCCGTCGATCGCCCTGTATATTTATATATAAACATCGATCCTAATGGTGCAGTAACAACCGTTTTTAGTTTTAGAATTCAATTAAAAATGGAATTCTCCGAATGCGCGTTTGAAGAATTCGGAAAAAAATGTTTCGAAACGTCTACAAAATAATTGCATTAGTAACTTTTTTATTTGTGGCGACGACACAGTTTACTTGAATAGTATTTAATAAAAAAATAAAATGAAAGTCCTGGACCGAATATTTTGCTAACATTTCGATTTTAAAGTTTGTTTTTTCCCAATTCTAATTACTTTTCGTCTTGTTTACTTAATTTGTTTCAGATTTTTTATGGCACTTATCGTATTACTTCTATTTCGATTCTAACATTCAAAGTACCGATAAATTCGGTGTAAATATAATAAATATCCTGTTAATTAGCACCGAGAGTATTTTTTTTTTGTCGGAATAAAAGCAGTTCATCTAAATTTATTTAACGAAAGGTCCACGACCACGCCGAACTGATTTATTAGAACCATCAAGGTCGTACCGGGAACCAGTTTTCGGTTTCTCAATTCTTCTTTGTTTTTTTACCAAACAATTGTTATTAAAAAAAAAAAATCGTTCAACATCTACAAAATAAATTAACACCGAATGAATTACTAAAATAATTATGCGGTTATAATTGAGGTGGGTTTGTCAAATTAATACTTTTTTTACCAATTTATTGAAGAAGGAATTAGAAAAATGTGTAAAAATAAAACAGAACTAAGAAAGAATAAGGCAAATTAAATATTTTTTTATATATATAATCTTATTGGTAATCTCTAGTTTATTAACGAATCGCCCTGTATTATTAATCGACGATATTCTTTGTGATGTCGTACATAATAAAGCAGGAAAATAATATCTGGTCGGTATTTTAAATCGACGTGTGTAGTTAAGAAAAATGTCGAGTCATTTTTCAAAGGTTCAAACAAACGAAAAAGCCCCACATCATTTATCACTGGAATTTTAGCCCGGGACCTAAAATGGCCAAATCAAACGGTTTTTTTTTTCTCTCTCGCAACAACAATTCGAATTTCAGATTCGTCAAAGCGCACCCCACACTTTTTTCAAAAGGGTAGAACTAATTGAAAACAAGAAACCGGTATCGGAAAACAAATTGATTGAATATACGTATTTTATAACACCCTTTATACGTCTATTTTTTTTAAAGAGGAAACGTTAAAAAATTAGTAAATTTTAAATAAAAAAATTATCTTTTCCATTAACAACATTCTAAATTCTTTCACTTCACGTATAAAAAAACTACATTAAAAACTAGAAAAACAAACCTGTTAATTTGTTTATTATTCTCCAGTTATAATTAGAAGACAGATTCTTTAGAGTTCGATACGAATTGAAAATAATACAGATTAAACTGCTAAACTTTGATGTGCCGGGTTATGATTTAATTATGAAAAAATCTTCACAAAGAATAATTGTGAGGTTAAACTATTTCGTCTTCTATTCCTAATTTATGGCCTCAGATACTATGGCAATTTAGACAAAGACTAATTAATGGTTGAGAAGTCTTACTCGTTAAAATTATATTTTTAATAGTGTTAATTGATTTTTCATAGGTCTATTTATTGAAAATTACTGTATTATTAAAAAAATATCTATTTATTAGTACTATTTATCAATTATTTTTTATTTATTTCTAAGTTTGACGTTTCTTTCAATCTGATTAGTGATATTTATAATTAAGTTGGCAACGATGATGATCAGAATTTTAAATGACATTTGCTTAAAATTAAGTCGAATTTTAGCGTAACGGTTGAACCAAAACATATTATGTATAAATGTAAAAGTAAATTCATTATTTATTCGTTTCAAAAATGTTTCATTTTCTAAGACGTTAATAAGATATTTATTTGAAAAAAATATATCACAATTTTGTTTTGACAGTTAACAGTGACATTTCTCGGTTAAAATATAAAAAACGATAGTTCGCTAAAATTCGACTTAAAAATTGACGTCAAATTTTAATTAAATTGCGACATGTCAAACAAATATGGCTAACAGGAAATTTTAGAATTTCAAATGAATTTTAATAAAAATTAAAACGTCTAGGGCAGATTTCGGATATTTCGCAAAACCTGAAAGTCTTGTTTTCTATAGGTACAAAAATATTTACCGTTTTGATTTTTTGCTACACAAAAATAATTCTGTCAAATTTGTATAAAGTTTAAGCAAAAATTGTCGTTTAAATTCGACTTAAAATTGAATTAAAAATAATAATAACTAATATTTTACCAAATTTACAATGAATAAACTTTCTTATTTAACGTTCGAAATTAATTCTTATATTTTATTTATTTCATTGCCAATTAAAAACCAAAAAATCAAGCATCAAATTCACTATTTACATTTAATTTTTTTAGACTGTAACAGAGTTCAAGATTTATAAATAATTAATATAGTACGTAATTTTAGTAAAGGGGCAGTTTCGTAAATAAATTTTATTAACCTCAAATGAATGGTTGAATACAATAAAATAATAATAATTCTTAAAATTCACGTCCGGTATTTGAAATTTCCTAATTGATACAACTCGTCAGTGAATTTACGTTTCGTGATCGTGAATTTACACACAAAGTGCAAATTAGCAAACACAAATCCGTATATCAATTATACTAAAGGTAAATTCACACTTGCGCAAGTTGTAAATTTACACTAATTTTCATATGGCCGTGAAGGGTGAATTAAAGAATTTTAAGAAGTTAAGCGCTTATATTCGAATAGATTAAGTGTAAATTCACTTTTCGTAATTACGTGAATTTACAAGACCTTACATTTGACAGTTGCGAATTTTACACAAATTTACACTTCGAGTTTCGAAGCACGAATCAGAAATTTTGAATGGTTTCTTGTATATTCGGTTGTAATAAATGTAAATTGAATCTTACAAAATATTTACACTCCGCAACAATAAAATCACATTTTATAACTACGCGAATTTACATTTTACGACTGCGAATTTACACTAATTTATAGAGTCGCAAAGTATGAATCAAACATTTTGATTATACAGCAATATATTGACAATTACCTTAAATATACACTAGCAAATTGTAAAATAGTTACAAAATGGGATTTTACAATTGCGAACGTGAATTTATGTTATATAAGGGTCAATTTACATTTAATATGTCTATATATACAATAAGTTACACAAAATTTCCGATTTGTATTTTGTATATACTCGTAAATGGGAATTATAAGTTCTTGTAAAAGTTACGAGGAGTGAATTTACACTTAGTAAATTTGTATATAAGCTTCGTAAATTAGTGTAAATTCCCGTAATGACAAAGCGCTAATTTCCAGTTTTTTCTTTTTCGAAAAAAGTCTCGTTTACTTAACGAATCTAACGATTTAAGAATTTAAGTTCGGTTCTGGTTAATTTAATAAATGAGGTAATCGAAGGGGCTTTATTGGCTTCCGAGATGCGCCTCTGAAAATAAAAGAACGAATCGATCGTCGGCCCGAAATATTAAAAATTAAAAGTGAGTCGCGCTTTTAAGCTTTCAAATCTTTAGAGGGACTTAAATGAACAAAAGCCGGTTTTTGTGTAATGGAAATCTTTTCGCTGGCCGAGATTTACTTTCGGGAATTTGGATTTTCTCGAGCGGAACTTTTATTTGATTCTCGTACCGAAACTTCTTCTTCTTCTTCTTCTTCTTCTTCTTCTTCTTATTCGTCGAATGCTCTCATCGAATAATGTTTCGTTTCGTAAACACGGCAACGCATTCATTCTATTAAATAGTTTCGACCGCCTTCAAAAAGGGCCGGGATTAAACGAAATGCCATATAAAAAATATTTTACAGGTAGACAGACCAATTCCAAGAAAGTTACCTCTTCCTTTGATACGTTCAAGTTATCAAGAACGTGCCGAAGGGTAGATTCCTCCCTAAAACAACATTTCTGCATATACTTAAAATTAGCCTTTCAAATTCCCGCGTAGTGACAATATTAAGTTCATCTCAAGCTTTTTAAGTATTTCTTATAGCAAATTTTGATCAAATATTGCTCAGAATTTGTTTAAACTATAAAATAACCGTGGTAATAATTAACATAATCTCACAGACGTAGAAAATCAATCTAATTCACAAATATCCGAAGAAAGAAGTGAAATATCAATTTAATTAATCGAATGGATTATTTTACACAATATTAAATTTTTCGTGCAGTATTAATGAATCATCCTGTACATCTCAGATACGAGAATTGGCTCACACTGTATATAAACGTTCGCAATTGTAAAATCCCATTTTGTAACTATTTTACAATTTGTAGGTGTATATTTAAGGTAACTGTACTTTGCGACTCTATAAATTAGTGTAAATTCGCAGTCGTAAAATGTAAATTCGCGTAGTTACAAAATGTGATTTTATTATTGCGGAGTGTAAATATTTTGTAAGATTCAATTTACATTTATTACAACCGAATATACAAGAAACCATTCAAAATTTCTGATTCGTGCTTCGAAACTCGAAGTGTAAATTTGTGTAAAATTCGCAACTGTCAAATGTAAGGTCTTGTAAATTCACGTAATTACGAAAAGTGAATTTACACTTAATCTATTCGAATATAAGCGCTTAACTTCTTAAAATTCTTTAATTCACCCTTCACGGCCATATGAAAATTAGTGTAAATTTACAACTTGCGCAAGTGTGAATTTACCTTTAGTATAATTGATATACGGATTTGTGTTTGCTAATTTGCACTTTGTGTGTAAATTCACGATCACGAAACGTAAATTCACTGACGAGTTGTATCAATTAGGAAATTTCAAATACCGGACGTGAATTTTAAGAATTATTATTATTTTATTGTATTCAACCATTCATTTGAGGTTAATAAAATTTATTTACGAAACTGCCCCTTTACTAAAATTACGTACTATATTAATTATTTATAAATCTTGAACTCTGTTACAGTCTAAAAAAATTAAATGTAAATAGTGAATTTGATGCTTGATTTTTTGGTTTTTAATTGGCAATGAAATAAATAAAATATAAGAAATAGATTCGACCGTTAAATAAGAAAGTTTATTCATTGTAAATTTGGTAAAATATTAGTTATTATTATTTTTAATTCAATTTTAAGTCGAATTTAAACGACAATTTTTGCTTAAACTTTATACAAATTTGACAGAATTATTTTTGTGTAGCAAAAAATCAAAACGGTAAATATTTTTGTACCTATAGAAAATAAGACTTTCAGGTTTTGCGAAATATCCGAAATCTGCCCTAGACGTTTTAATTTTTATTAAAATTCATTTGAAATTCTAAAATTTTCCGTTCGCCATATTTGTGATTATGACATCTTTTTTCAAATGAAGAGAATAATGGAAACTTGGGTAAATATTTTTTTTGCAAAACAGTTTATTTTAAAAATATAAGTAACAGTTTTTTACTTTTACATTTGACATTTGTTGGTCCAATCGTAACAAATGGTTGTTCGCTAAAAATCGACTTCGTTTTAAGCAAACGTCAATCCGAAGTGTCATTTAAAATTCTTGACATCATCATTGCCAACTTAACTATAAATATCACTAATAAAATTAAAACAAACGTCAAAATGATAATAAATCAAAAATAATTGTTCAATAATACTAAAATGATACATTTTTTAATAATACAGCAAATTAATGTTCTACAAAAAACAAATTAATACTGTTACTTAGCCAGTGGCCTTGGCCTATGCAATCAAACGGTTAGAATATTTTAAGAAAATTGATATTATAATCCCTTAAGAAAAATATTGACAGCCGCTTTGGTAAAAAATGTAGGGCAAAAAACAAAGTTCTAACGCAAACCCCGCAGATACGATCTTCTATTGAATTTAGTCTTTAAAACACAATAAAGGAGAAATCTAATTACCTAATTAAGGGAAAATATCGGTATAAAGTAATCCTTTTTCGTCAAATTTTCGACATTGAATAGAAGCTAAAATCCCGTGTTTTAATAATAAAGCGCCGTTACATAAATCATTAAAAATCCCTATCCCCGCCTCTGGTTAGTGCGTCCTTTTCTTGTTCTCTTCGTGGGACCGCGGAGGCAGAATAATCTTTTTTTTATTACGAGAAAACGTATTCATACAGACTCTTGAATCAAACAATTTTAATATAGATTAAAGACATATTTTTTTGTCGCCGATAAAGAAGAAAAAGAAGAATGCCACAGGGAAATTTAAATATTTGAACAAGATCTTATTCGAAATCTATGAACGTAAGAATTTCATAAGCTCTGCGCTTTATTGCTTAAACTGTTTATAGTTTCGTTATTTTCTCGAAACTTTTTCTTCGATAAACGTCGACCAGAATGTCTTTATTAATAGTATTAAACGATTTCGTAGAATTGAAATAAAAGGTTTTTATATATATATATATAATTTTTAAAAAATCTATGCATCGAGTTTATATTGGATTTTTTGACATAAATATAAAAATGGTGACTGTGTGAATCAGCAGGAAAAGGCCGAAAAAAAGACCCAGAAACCTAACCTAACCTAACTTAACTTAACTTAACTTAACCTAACTTAACCTAACCTAACCTAACCTAACCTAACCTAACTTTTGACAATTGTGAGATAACATTACTTTTATTATCGTTAAAAATGATAGCAAAAAAAACGAAATAACTTTCCATATGGTTGGTGGTCCGAAGGGCCGAGTCCCAGGACTATTAACGTGTTTCATATTAACAACGAATTTCGGACGTTTCGAGAAGAATGGTGGGCGCGGCAGGATGTACAACCAACAAAGTAAGACTAAGACTTTTTTTTTTTAATATGGAACCGACGGACCAATATTTTATCTCTTTTTACATTCGAATGACTCCCCTAAGTGGGAAAACCGTCCAAATCTGAATATAATGGATTTAAAAAACTAATTTTCGACGTGGGAGTAGGTAGGAAACTTTTATTTATTTTTATTAATCTTTATGTATCATTAAATGTGTTAATTTAACCTGAATTTTCTATACAAGAAATTAAACGCTTACCCATAAGATTCCGGAAAAGAATTTAGAAAATAAAAAGAAGAAATGCCTGAAGTTGGCAAAACTGTACTTCTCTCTTCATGAATTTTTATTTTATTTACCATAAGAGACCATTATTCCGTTATTATTTATTAAAAAGAAGAAGAAAAACAAAATTGACATTTGTACTATCAAAATTCGATATTGGTACTATTAGTAATTTTTTCAGTACAATTCTTCTTGTTAATAATACATAATTTGAATTAAAATGATTAAGAAGAATTATTTATTTTTCTATCAATTTTGCAGATTTAAACGCCTCGTTGGTTGCCAAAAGGCCGGTTTATCATTTAAGGTGATGTTTATTTATAAAATTCAACGACGTCCTCAACCTTTTAAGAGCATTATTGAGCCTTTTCAAAGAATTTGTACGCACCAAAGTTGTTTTGTTGTGTTTTGTGGCGTGGCTCATTGTTCCGAAGGTTTCTCTTCCTTTTTGGATTCACGGAATTTTTACCTGTAATAATAAATATCGAATATTATTAATCCATCGGCGTGCACGAGAATTTTTCCGTAAATTATATTTCTTTTTATTAACATAGGTTATTATATTATTAAAAAAAAAATGTCTATTTTTTGTATTGTTTAACAATGATTTTTAGTTTATTTATAATTTTGATGTGTCTTTTAATCTCGTTAGTTATACTTTTAATACGTTGGCCATGAAAATATCGGTCAATGTAAAGTCGAATTTTAGCGAACAGCAATTTGTAAAAAATATTATTGACAGATGTAAAAGTAAAATCATCATTAAAATAAATTGTCTTGTAAAAAAGTATAATTTTTTAAGACGACTGTTTATTTGAAAAAAAGAAATCATAATTTTGTTTTGACAGTTGACGGTGACATTTTTCGGTTCAACCTTAAAAAATGATAAATCGCTAAAATTTGACTTAAAAATGGACGTCAAATTTGAAATTAATTGTGACGTTTCAAATAAATATGGCGGACACACAATTTTATATTTTCAAATAGATTTTAATAAAATTTAATACATTTAGGGGAGATTTTAATTATTATTTCCATTATAATTGTCATTTTCAAGTTGAAATAATTATTTTCTATAAGCTTTTCTTGCCAGTTTTTCGTTTTTTATTCGTACTAAACTACTGTGTTTACATACAGGGTGAGCCAATTCGGGATATACAGAATGATTCATGAATATTGCACAATACATGTGAAAAAACCGCGTTGGTGGATTTTACTGATTATTCGAAATTTGTTAATATTGCAATTTTTCAATAGTTTTTTTTTTGGTATTTTTGATTAACTTTCAACAGTTTTCTGTATATTTTATCTACTTATACTTAAATTTCGGTAAAAAGTGTAGATTTAAACTATTTTTCTAATTTTTTTGGAGGAATTTGATCCGAAATTTTAGTGCAATTTCGTGATTCCGTATCATTTGAATAAAACGATTTTGTTTCGCGAAAATTAGAATATTCCGCATGCAGGTAATTTAACTTTTAGTATAAAATTTGAATGCAACGTGTATTTATCGGAATCCCGCGGGGGTCACGCGAAGTTCAACAGGAAGCGAAAACGTTTTATATCGACATTATAAAACAGATGTTGACGTTGTTTTCGGGCCGCGCCACTTTTTTTTCCCTCCCGGCTCCCGGCTCCCGGCTCGTCCACTTCCATTTCCATTTTAAATGAATTCAATCGAGAAAAGTTTTTCGACAAAACAGTTGTTGCACTTTTGTAATTGCTTTTTCTTTCCGTTTAAAAACGGGCTCCTTCTCGCATATTTTCCAACGTGTTTTTTTTCATTTTCGACTCAAAGCGAGAGAGAGAAAGAGAAACAGAGAGAGAGAGAGAGCTCTTTAAAAGCGTTTCCATGATCTAACGGAATTTCATTTAGTTTAATATTTAAGCTAAACGTTTATTTGCGTCGGCTTTTAAAACTATTAAATTGTCAAATGTTAGAGACGTTTTGAACGGTTCGCTTTTATTGATTCACCCGTCGCATGTTGCCAAATTGGTAAAATAATCGGGGAATCTTTGTAAATAAATTTTAAAAGTGCAGATTTGTTTGGATAATTAAAAAAACACCAAATAGTACGCACATTAACAATATAATTTAAATAGTAATCGATATACGAAGTCAGTAGGTAATACTTTTGCTAACCTCCAAAAATTTCCAAGATGGTGACCTGTCATACGTCATATGTCAAATTGTCATGGCGGTTACAGGAATCTGTAGTAAGGTTCGAGTTTGTACTAAGTTAGATGTACGATTTTTATTTAAAACCATTGTTATACATTTTATTTAAGTCGCTGTTAATATTATTTTTATGACTGTACATTTTTATGCTCTAAACATCTATATTCGATTAGAAATTTCGGAGATTATAATTTAAAAGGAAGATAACATTAGTTAAATTTCATTAAGGGTGTCTAAGATTATCGCTCCACCCTAGATAACCCTGTTTTTTGTTTTGAACAACTAACGTTACCTACTTTTATGTAAAGGTAGAAAAAAACCCTTGGCGGTAAAAATAGAATGAATGGTAACGACGTAAACCTGTTCGTCGGGTTTTTGTTCGAACCGGATTAAAGAAAAGAATAATTTATTTAACCTTTCCCGCATTTTATTCGAAATAAAATAAAATACCTGAACCGAAACCGAAGTTTGCATTTTCCGAAATTGAATTAGATTTTTTTCATTAGAAACACATTGAATGTCCGAAAATATGATAAATAATAAGAAGACGAAGATATATACAGGGTATTAAAGTTTCCTTTTAATACGTGAAAAATGTTCGGTAAATTCTAATGATACATTTATAATTTGTTGATATTTTAATTATATACGTTTTGGACTTGGAATTTTTAAAGTTAATCCATGAATTCCAGAAGAAGAATTTTTATAATGTTTTCGTTTTCGTGTTAAAAATTATAAATCAAATGTTTGTTCGTCTCAAAATCTATCAAAAAAACCGGAGAGTGATATTTTTAGTATTTTTTATTGAATAACAAATTGAAAAAAGAATATACAGTATAGACCTAAATTGATTATTACATAAATCGGTAACTTTGGAAAAAAAATTCTCAAATTTATGAAAAATAATAGCGTATCGAACAAATTTGTAATAATAATGTAACCCAAAAATTATATTATACGCGTTAATGATCAATAATTAAATAAAAAATTGGTAATAAAAACTCGTTTTTTATTGCATCAACCAAAAATTGATTAAAAATAGTTTAGAAAAAGCAAATGAAAGTAAATGAATTAAAATAAAACAATTTAAAAATGACTTAGAGCGGTTTTTTTATTATTTAAATCAGGATTCGTATCATTTTGAGTTTTTAGAAATTGGAACATTGTGAACAGTTTTTGGAATCATTTTGAGTAGCCTTTTTTTTGGCATTTTCAGTAATTCTTGTTCCTTTTAAAGTTTAAATTATTCTGATTTATTTTGAGAGTTTTTGAATTACTAATTTATTGGATAATTTTTATTTGTTTTTGAGATTATTTTAAAAAGGTTTCTGGACCATTTTGAACACTTTTTTGTCGTTTTAAACAACCTCATTCTCATTAAATAATTTTAAAACATTTCGAAAGATTTTGTGATTTTCAATTCAATTTTTGAAAGAAATTGACAATTTTTCGGGTCATTTTGAGTTGATTTTCATCATTTTGTGCATTAGGTTTTATGATCTCTTTAAGACAATTTCGGGGATCACTTTGTGTTTAGTGTTTTTGATCGTATTGAATAATTTTTAGGTCATTGCGTGTAGTTTTTAAAAATTTCTCAGTTATTGAATTGTTTTAATCGGTTTTTGTGTGATCGCATCGTTTTTAAATTTTTTCTTTTCTAAACGATCCAAACTTTTCGTTAATTCCGAATAATCTTCCGGGTAAACAACGTGTCGCACTATCTGAAAATAGAACTTGTTCTCCGCCTGAATAATATTAATTTGCAATGTTAATAAATGCATAATTCAAATCCCATTAACATATTACGGCCTTATGGTTCTGCTTTTAACTCAACAAATTGTTTTTTTTTTTTCTAAATACAAACGGTTTGTTTAGCGCTTTTAATGCCAAATAAATTAGCCGACTGAATAAATAATTCGTGCGTGCAACACAAACAATGCGAGTGATTAAGACAAATTATTTTCCTAAAAATCCAAACTACAAAACACGGACGATTCTTTTTTATGTTATAATGGCTTCGTTTATGAAATCGGCCAAAAGAAATCCCGCACACTCTTCTTTTTCGTTTTATGATGGCCTCGTTTATGAAACCGGCCCAAAAGTGCCCTAAACTCTTCTTTTTTTATTTTATAATGTCCTCGTTTATGAAACCGGCCAAAAAGTGCCCTAAACTCTTCTTTTTTTATTTTATAATGTCCTCGTTTATGAAACCGGCCAAAATGTGCCCTAAACTCTTCTTTTTTTATTTTATAATGTCCTCGTTTATGAAACCGGCCAAAAAGTGCCCTAAACTCTTCTTTTTTTATTTTATAATGTCCTCGTTTATGAAACCGGCCAAAAAGTGCCCTAAACTCTTCTTTTTTTATTTTATGATGTCCTCGTTTATGAAACCTGCCAAAAAGTGCCCTAAACTCTTCTTTTTTTATTTTATAATGTCCTCGTTTATGAAACCGGCCAAAAAGTGCCCTAAACTCTTCTTTTTTTATTTTATAATGTCCTCGTTTATGAAACCGGCCAAAATGTGCCCTAAACTCTTCTTTTTTTATTTTATAATGTCCTCGTTTATGAAACCGGCCAAAAAGTGCCCTAAACTCTTCTTTTTTTATTTTATAATGTCCTCGTTTATGAAACCGGCCAAAATGTGCCCTAAACTCTTCTTTTTTTATTTTATAATGTCCTCGTTTATGAAACCGGCCAAAAAGTGCCCTAAACTCTTCTTTTTTTATTTTATAATGTCCTCGTTTATGAAACCTGCCAAAAAGTGCCCTAAACTCTTCTTTTTTTATTTTATAATGTCCTCGTTTATGAAACCGGCCAAAAAGTGCCCTAAACTCTTCTTTTTTTATTTTATAATGTCCTCGTTTATGAAACCGGCCAAAATGTGCCCTAAACTCTTCTTTTTTTATTTTATAATGTCCTCGTTTATGAAACCGGCCAAAAAGTGCCCTAAACTCTTCTTTTTTTATTTTATAATGTCCTCGTTTATGAAACCGGCCAAAAAGTGCCCTAAACTCTTCTTTTTTTATTTTATGATGTCCTCGTTTATGAAACCTGCCAAAAAGTGCCCTAAACTCTTCTTTTTTTATTTTATAATGTCCTCGTTTATGAAACCGGCCAAAAAGTGCCCTAAACTCTTCTTTTTTTATTTTATAATGTCCTCGTTTATGAAACCGGCCAAAATGTGCCCTAAACTCTTCTTTTTTTATTTTATAATGTCCTCGTTTATGAAACCGGCCAAAAAGTGCCCTAAACTCTTCTTTTTTTATTTTATAATGTCCTCGTTTATGAAACAGGCCAAAAACTTTTTCCATATTTCATTTTGGAAAATGAATAAATAACATTTGTTTATTTATAGTTGAACAATGCATTCATTGTTTTTAGTAAGATAGAATAATTTCAAGATGACTTTTCTATATTAGTTGAATGAATAAAAAAAAAACGTTTACCATTATTTTTTACGGAAAAAACTAGAAAATCCTTGGAAAACAATTTCTTTTCTAAACGTTAAATTCCCGTTCGAATCGGTTAATAATCATTTCCTGAACTTCTATTGAACTTAACGTTGTCTTCGAAACCGTCTATTTGACGAAACGTAGAAATAGGGGCCGTTAAGATGCCGGGATAATCGGGATACGGAGCCCCCGTGAGCCAACAGTAACTTTTCAAAAGTACAAGAATATAATTACACGTTTCGCACCCCTATTACCCGCCCCCCGTCAGCGTCAGCGCGGGATTTTATTACTAACTCGGACTTAGAACGTTGTCACGTGTTCACAATTTCTAACGGAACAAGGATTTTCGTCGAATCTCGAAGTGGTCGAATACGAGAAGAAACTCGAGTTAAACAATGTTTTTTATAGAAAAACGATTTCGGTTAGAGACGTTGGCCGGCTCGCTCGCCTGACTTAACACCGGGTGAGGCGTAGATTCGAAGAAATCGCGGTTGCGGAGCGCTCCGTCGTGTGAGGCCGCGATCAAACAAAAAAAACACGGGGCCCAATAAACGTTAGACAAACAATGGTTGAGTTTTCATTCAACCGACCGTGAACTTCAATGTTAAATTTTAACGACCCGCATGTCTCGTTGTTTTGTTAGTTGGATATCTTTAGTTTTGTGTAGACGCACACGAACCTCGTTCTGGGGTTATTTTCGTGTCTTTTATAACGCCACTGCGTATTTTAACGATCGTCACACCACACATTTTTTTATTTCGGCTTTCTCGGAATACCGGCCTACCAGGAGGGCTCGATAATTAAAGCAACTACTAAAACTTAATCTTTTAGGAAGAAATCTTAAAGAGTTAAAGAATGGAAATAATAATAATAATAATAATATACGGGGTTTCCGAAAAGTTTCTAACGAGTGAAGAAAAAATCTAAAAATTTGGAGATCACCATAAAAACTACATTTTTAGATGGTTTTAAACTTTCATAAATCGAGGAGTTTTTTAGGTCATGATAATCCCTAATTTATTTAATTACAACCCCTGTCTAATTTCACCTTATATTATAGAGGTAATATGAAAAAAGGAAGACATCCCTAAAACCCAAACCCGGTATCTTAGTTATTTTTAAAGTTATACTACCGAATGAGAAAGAAACGTGTTTACTACGATTTTTATAATAAATTTTCAAATTGTCGATGTTCCTCGATTTCGCAATGACCCGAACGCTCATAAATGGAATTTCGAACCATTTGGAGCATATTCCTATAGTGATATTGGTGATTTCTTCAATTAAGCGATTTTGCCAATCATTTAATGTTTTTGGATTTGTTACGTACACTCTACTTTTTAGAAACCACCAAAAGAAAAAATCGAGTGGTGTAAGATCCGACGATCGTGGTGGTGGCCACTCCATTTCACCACTTCTCCTAATTCAACGGTTCGGAAATCTGCGACTTAAAAAGTCTCGAACTGCTCGGCTAAAATGTGAAGGAGCACCATCTAGTTGGAACCACTTATTGTCAATACCATTAGGGCATTCGGCACGAACGCTTGGAACTATTTAATTTTCCAACAGTTCTTTCTAGATATCTGCCTCCGCCCAAATTTCCATTAATAAAAAAAAGACGAATCTCCCATAATTCCAGCCCAAATATTAATTTTTTTATTAAATGTTGATTTCCGTCAGCTCAATAACGAGCGACAATGGTGCCTATTAACTTTAGCATTTTAGTAAAAAAATAGCTTCATCGGAGAAAACAATAGCAATATTTCGCAGAAATCCAACCTTTCATCGAAGTCATCTTCGTTCAATTCCTGAACCAGGTGAAATAATTATTTTTTGCAAAATTCCGTGAACACAACTTTTACCGATTTTATGTACCTGACACGTTTCTAATGAGGATCTTGAAGGTTGTTCTTCAACAAAAAAGAGAGTAACGCTTCTTCGCTTTTTTCTGAAGTGGTTGCGGATTTCGATCTTCCAGTTCTCGAAAGATCTTTCGAAATCGGTGGTCGTTCATGAAAAAAATCATTGAAGACTCGCCGCACTTCATCGTAAGATCTTCTTCTATCTCAAAAGCCACGAATCATTAAAAGAGTATTTCTTTCATTTTCGGTCAGTTTTTGGGCCATTTTTAACAGATTATTTTAACTAATTTAAAAAAAGGAAACAAATAGGCTCAAATTTAACACAACAATTCCACAATCAATAAATTATCACCCAACAAGTGTGTATCAGTTTTGACTCACATGGCAGTCAACGTGTCAAAATATCGGGTTTTGGTTTTAGAGAAACGTTTCTTTTTTCATTAAAACTTTTATGGACCTTTAGTAATCTACAAGTTTTCACATTTTTTTCTACACTCGTCAGAAACTTATGGCTCCGCCCCTAAACTTTTGAGACACCCTGTATAACCAGATAACCGAGAAATAGTGCAAAATAACGACTAATCCTATATAATTTTTAGTACAAATACCGTTGCACGTCAGGAGGAGTGACGTACCTCTTTCGTCATAGTACTGCCAACTAATTAAAATTTCCCTAACTAAGATAAATCATACGAAACATCACGAAAATTCACGAGGACTCATGAACGTAGTCACAGTACTAAAAAACCGAACCGAAGTAATCGTAATTATTTTGATAATTTTAGAATTATTTCAATTATATTGGCTTATATACGTCTTATTCTTTATAATATAAAGTTTATAAATCATTATTATATGTTTAGTACTCGAAAAACCATAATTTACATTAAATAATTTTGAAATTTTCTACGCCCATGAGACTCGTATTTATGATGAAGAAATGACATTGTAGCGATTGGCATGCCTTGATGAGACGTTGTCGAGTATTTAGATTGAAATATTTCAACGATTTGTGACGTCCGGCCGTCAACCGGTTGTGTGTTTTCACCACGTTTTCGCTAATTTTATAATATTGTCTATATTTTTCGTATATTGTTCATATACGCTTCAATAAATTAATTTTTCATAATAATAAATCTAAACAACATAACCTAACCTTACATTTTTGAAACTTCCTACATTCCTCGACAATTTAGACAAGCCGACAACGCTGCAGGGTCGTGATCTCATAATTGATATATGACGTGCAACGGGATTTGTACTAAAAATCCTATAACTATTCAGCATTATAAAGTAACTTTTAACAAACGAAATTAATAGTTAAAGCGCAACTAAAAGAAAAGTAGAAAACATCGAGGAGAACGGCATTTACATGGCGAGTTACTCACAACTTTAACCGAGTCGTAAAAGTAAACGAGTACGGAATTGTATAGTAAAATGGCGGGCATTATGCGCCCGTCGTCTAAATCCATCCAGGTTAATTGAAAAACAAAAAACAATGGCTACACAAGCACACAACGTAATTCGAGGAAGACTCTATACGGATACGGATAAAATACAAAATATACCCCTATACAAGGCTCATCTTGATACAAAAGGGATCGCACGACAAAACAACTCTCACTATAGACTCTATTAAAATCATTGAAAAGATTTATCGAGCCATCGACTAAAAAAAATTATTATTCAAATAAGCTGAGTAATTTAAATGTTTTACTTTCAAAGAATGCGTTTTTAAGGTTCGAATTGCGACCGAACGTTTGTTGTGTGGAGTTCCAGTTTTTTTTTTTTCAGAAAATAATATTGGCCCTTTTAAAATACGGTTTTATTCCCCATAAACAATGATCAAGAGTGGCGTAAAAATTTGACTTTCGGATTTATTTCTTAATCTAACTTCTTCTTTTTTTAACAATTTATGAAACGATACGACCCAGGAAAAAAAACTATGTTTCTTCTTATTTTTCTTTCTTTATATACTTTTGTGGCCTATGTCAATGGGACAATTTAACCAGCTAATTCTTCAGGAACTATAAGTGTTGCTCAATGCAATTTTTTTTTTTTAAATAAATTTAAAAGCATTACAACAATCATTTTATTTTTCCAATGTTTTCTAACCGTTCAATAGTTATTAAAAATAGACAATGAAACAAAGATATTAGGAATCAAATAACGTAACACACAGAAATGGCGACTTTTTTCTTAATCTAGTTTCTTCTTTTTTTAGCAATTGATAAACTGACTTGACCAGCAATCTTTTTCATTGTCTTCTCTTTTTTTATAGACCATGTCCGTGGAGCAATTTAACCAGCCAACTTTTCAGGGACATTTTTGCTCAACGGAATTAATCAATCTCCTTTTCGCATTGTTTAATATGAGAAAAATACATTCAAAACACTACAACCGTAATTTTATTTTTTCAATGTTTTTTAACAGTTTGGTAGTTAATAAAAATAGACAATACAACAAAAATATTAGGGACCACAGCCGTATGTACACGCCCAGAAATGTCGACTTTTTTCTTAATCTCACTTCTTCTTTTTTTATAATTAACAGACGTGATTTATAACAAAACTGTGCTTTTTCTTCTTTTTTTTAGCGACTCTATCTAGGGGACAATTTAGTCAACTAAATATTTAGGCAGGAGTGTAAATTTTGGTCAATGTAATGAAACAATGATCTTATTTCTCATTATTTTAAACATAATTTTATTTTTTCAATCATTTTTAAAGGTTTTAATAGTCAATAAAGATCACAGAATACGGAAAAAATGGATAAAAATGAACCGTCCAAATTTCAAGATTTTTATCGATAATTGAAGTTGATTTGGAAAATGATTATTTTTAATCAGCGTCTAATTTTCATCCGATAATTATTACAAAATAAATGACTAATTTAAGAAACATCCTGTTTAATAAACGTGACCGACGTCTATTTATTGAAATATCATCGAGTCAACTTTGCGAATTCCATCTTCGTAACCGATCTTTCCTTTTTTACATCAAAGGTTATTTTATTTGATAGAAACGTTCTTGCGAAATATTATCATAAATTGCTGCTACACTTTTGCAATCCGACAGACTTTCCATACGATATATATAAAGATTATTTTAAAGCGTTCTTTTGGTTTTCGAGCATCTGCGAAAAAAATTGGCCGTTGACAGACCTTGTACCTGTTTTGTTTTTTTTGTACAGATAGATTCGCGTTACGTAACAAACTCCTACTTCGAGAAATTAACGGTGACAATTAGTTATACCACACTTTTTATTGGTCGTAAATTGGGACTGGTTTTTTTAACAAACCGACCTAATTAGGCACAAAATTAAATTACTACATAAATTTATCATTAAAATGAACCTAATTAATGATTATTTAATATAAAATTTTTGATATAATCTGTATATTAAAAATAGCATTTTTAAATAACTAAAAAGTTCTCCATTTTACTAAAATTGCCAAAAGATTTTTAAAAACAGTAAAAACTTGTTAAAAGACTGTAAAATGGAATTCACAAATTACCGAAAAAAATTTAAAAATGATTACAAATTGTCAAAAAACTGTAAAAAATATTTTTTCTACTGGGGACAACTTTTTTGGGCGGTTGACCCAGTAAAATAATTTTTTTGTAAAACACATTGAAGGTTGGTTATCGAAAAATCTAGAAAAATTCATAAAAAAATAGTGAAATAATTTGAAAAAACTGTAAAATATTGAAAATTACCAAAAAAATGTATAAAACATTATAAAAAAAAATCTTATTATACGGGGCTTTTTATATTGAACTAACATTATAAAACCATTTCATTTGTATGAAGGAATAACCCAAAAAAATTATGAAAAAACAATAATATAGGATTTTTAATACAAATCCCGTTGCACGTCATATATCAATTATGAGATCACGACCCTGCAGCGTTGTCGGCTTGTCTAAATTGTCGAGGAATGTAGGAAGTTTCAAAAATGTAAGGTTAGGTTATGTTGTTTAGATTTATTATTATGAAAAATTAATTTATTGAAGCGTATATGAACAATATACGAAAAATATAGACAATATTATAAAATTAGCGAAAACGTGGTGAAAACACACAACCGGTTGACGGCCGGACGTCACAAATCGTTGAAATATTTCAATCTAAATACTCGACAACGTCGCATCAAGGCATGCCAATCGCTACAATGTCATTTCTTCATCATAAATACGAGTCTCATGGGCGTAGAAAATTTCAAAATTATTTAATGTAAATTATGGTTTTTCGAGTACCAAACATATAATAATGATTTATAAACTTTATATTATAAAGAATAAGACGTATATAAGCCAATATAATTGAAATAATTCTAAAATTATCAAAATAATTACGATTACTTCGGTTCGGTTTTTTAGTACTGTGACTACGTTCATGAGTCCTCGTGAATTTTCGTGATGTTTCGTATGATTTATCTTAGTTAGGGAAATTTTAATTAGTTGGCAGTACTATGACGAAAGAGGTACGTCACTCCTCCTGACGTGCAACGGTATTTCTACTAAAAATCCTTATACCTAGTTAATCTTCTTAGAACCATTAGCGTAGCATCGGCCGTTATTGGACTCTAAAAGGGTTTATTTCATTTAATTTAATTCATATTTGATTGCAGTTTGTTCACGCGCATTTATTGTCCCTCTTCAATATTTCTTCCGAGTATACGAGCCAATGCTTTTATTGAATTTGTGATAGGAACGACTGTAGCTAAAATCGATTTGAAAGTACCGGGGGCGGGCGGTTGTGCGATTTCCCTCGGAACCACCGGGAGTCGATTTTGTCCGTTTGTCGGTTCGAAACTCGAAAGGAAGTTGGACATCGCGACCGGCTTCCGGTGGTACAAACACAGAAAAGAAAAAAGAAAAAAAAACCAGCTGGTGGGGCCGTGCCGGTTCATACCGGCCGCAGATAAATTACTTTCGGCCCGATTACGGGGGACACGCGGTACGTACATCGGTTTCAAAACGCTCAATATTACGAACGAGATTATAAATATTTCTAAGAATTTATTGCTTTTCAAAAAATAAATAAAGCTCGGTCATATAAGAAGCTTCTTCTTTTTTTTTCTTGATTGTGGGTAGCACCGCTGTCGTTCTTCTTTTTGAACTGTGGCCTCGTTCTTATGGACAAACCGCGAACCAAGGCCATTCAATACAAAGGATTTTAAAATTCATTTCCGTTGGTTTGTTACAAATATTTACTCGATATATTGAAATATTCAAATATTACAAAATGTAAATGAAAGCGTTCATTATTTTACCGTGGTTAGTTTTTAAAAATGTAATTACGATAAACACACTGTAGATTTACTTTTGCTAAAAGTTAATTTAGTTCATATTTTTATAATGTCAGTTTTCTAGAACCGAATCTATAACTATAAATATTGTACTGAGTAATACAAAATTTTTATTGTGACGCCTGTATATTTGGAAAAAATACTTTCAATAAATACTAAAGCATTTTTAATTTAGCTTTAGTTTAATATAATTCATACTTTTTTGCTCACTATTATTTGGTTTTATAAATAAAATGTGAATAAAGAAAATTACTAAAAAAAATCAAGTCCAAGAAAAATGTAACTAATAAACGAAAATCATATTAACACAAAAATAGTTTCAATCAAAAATAATAGTACAACTAAAATTGTGACTAAAAAAGGAAACCAATTAACAAAGAATAACTTAATAAGAATAGAATTAAGAAAACATAGGACTACGAAAGAATAAAATAAAAAAATTACCAAAGAAAGATTGAGCGTAACAAAAAAGAATTCAAATTCAAAGTGCATGTAACAAAAGAATGAAAAATGGTCTAAAGAAGAATTGAATTTAAAAAAACTTGAATAAGAAATAAAGCGATATGAAAATATCTGGACTAAGATGAAATCATATTAAGAAAAGGTCAATATTAAGAAAGGAAGTAAACTAAAGAGAAAATTTTTAATAAAGTAAAATTAGGTTTACAAATAATATTGTAAACTATTGTAACTAATATACTATGCATTCCCTATTTTAAAAGTGAATTTAGTTTGTAACCTAACCTAACTTAACCTAACCTAACCAAAACCCAACGTAACTTAACCTAAAACGAACCAAATCCAACCTAACCTAACCTAACCTAACCTAACCTAATCTAACCTAACCTAACCTAACCTAACCTAACCTAACCTAACCTAACCTAACCTAACCTAACCTAATCTAACCTAACCTAACCTAATCTAACCTAACCTAACCTAACCTAACCTAACCTAACCTAACCTAACCTAACCTAACCTAACCTAACCTAACCTAACCTAACCTAACCTAACCTAACCTAATCTAACCTAACCTAATCTAACCTAACCTAACCTAACCTAACCTAACCTAACCTAACCTAACCTAACCTAACCTAACCTAACCTAACGTCTATTATTCCATATCGGAAACAATTGCCTTTTTTCGTCTGTTTATAATACAATGTGTGAAAAGTGCTATAATATCCAAGTTTAAAAGCAATTATATAAGTCTCATTAGATAAAGGTATTTATTTTTAATTGAAAATAAAGGAAAAATACGTAAAATTTTATTAATAGAAAAACACGTTGAAACAAATCATGAATAAAATGTACGGAAATGATTAATCAATGCAAACACATAAATATTTAAACTCTAATTACTATTAAATTACGACCGCGATTTCAATTTACATATTGATCACTTTTTATAGAAAAATACCAATCTAATTAATTAATTTAACTCGACTTGTTATTTATTTTATTTTATAAATCGATTTGTCGTAACCCTCGTATCGAAAAATGACGTTGAGGTGCCGAAATTGAAATTTCTAGCTAATTATCCCCGGTACTTAATTGGAATTCTTTATTAAACCAGCTGTTTCGTCCGATCTATAACACAACAGTTGGTTTAAAAGACAACAGGAACAACTGTGATGTAATAAATACATTTTACTAAACAGACGGACCACGACAATTTTCCCATCAACGAATATCGTTCATTTTACTATTTTCAATTGCGACCATAATTTAGTTTAATTTCGTGAAATACATTTAGGATTTCATTCGAATTTAGGAAAAAATAGTAATTTTATAGATAGTTGTATCATCAATTTCGGTGAATATATTTATCATTTTTTACGTCCACTCTTTTCAAATTTTTTTTATTAATTCTTACCTAATTTTTTGCGGGTGCCAAGAACTTTTCAATTATTTCTAAAATATTATTCGATTTGTAAATTATTTGATAATAATATATTGTGTTTAACTAATATTCTAAAATTATTCGATCTAACGTTACAAATAAATTCTATAATTTATAAAAATGTATTATACGTCAAAAAAATCATTAAGTTATAAATAATATAAACCCTAAAAATAATATTGATAAACATTATCCTTTTTTTTTCTGTTAAATGGCCTTAGCTGTTGAGAGTATTCGGTCAATATTGTTAAAGCTGTTAATTAAAACAATTCGTTTTTTTTTTAAGTTGACAAAACTCTTCTCTCTTCAAAAAGTTATTTTTGTACGACTAATTTTTTTTAAATGTTTCGAAATACGCGGTTGAAAAAAGATATTAGTAACCGACTTAATTTTACAAATAATTATATCGTTGGCTTTATTTTGAATTTGGCGCTCTCAGTGACAGCTCTGCTGGTCGTGGGCCTTTTACTCGTTTGTTTTGTATTACAAAATCTTCTGGTAGCCGCAAGCAGTGACCGGTGACTTGTTCTAGTTTTAAAAGAAGAAAAAGAAGAGTTTTGTTTAGAACGGAGACAGGTTGTTATGAGATGTGTGGAGTGTCTAAAGAAAATGAAATTTATGTAAAAACCGAAATATAATTAATTTAGAAAAATACACCCAGAATATGTCTTAGATTTTTTGAAATATGAAACACACATTAGGCGAAAATAAAAGGAAGTGCAACAGAACTAGAGAACGAAGGAAGCGATTGTTAAAATTTGAAGAATGGCTGAAACTTGGCGCGGGCTTCGTCCTAAAAAGCGACGATAGAGAAATTCCATCGCTTTGTGAAAGTCAAACTAGAGCCGGGGGGGGGGAGGGGGGGGGGATGGGCCGGTATGCAATTTCCGACAGGAACCAGGTGCTCGCAGCTCTAATAATTCTTACAAAAACGTCTCGTCGGGGGGATTCGCCATTGTTTATAATTACACAACCCCGTTACCATTAATTTGATACAACGTATTCGTTACGCTACTTTGCGCCTCCCGGGCCCCGTCGAGCCAACGCTCGTAGCCCTTCTTATTAAATACAGAACCGAACTCGCATCGTTTCCACAAAAAAAGTTGCAGAACCGGCTTATCGAACATTCCACCCGCCAACGTTAGTAATTGGAACTAGGAAAATACAAAAAAGAAGAAACCGATCCAGTCAAATATTAAAATAGGAAAAAAAGAAGAGGAAAAAAAGAAGAGGATCGAATCAAATAGCGTTCTAGAAAAAAAAAAAAGAAGCAAAGACAGATCGAATCAAATGGTAATCTAGGAAAAAAGAAGAAACAGTTCAAGTCAAATGGTACTCAAGGAAAAGAAAAAATGGTAAAGAATAAAAAAACCACAGTCGTCATGAATGGCGTGTACGATTCAAATTTTTTTTTTGAGCCGGAATTTACACGTATAACCTGTTCCGTGTACATATGCTCGATTTTATTTACTTCGGTTTCGGATTAACACGAGTAAACATCAGGTATGCATATATTTGTCTGTGTTTTTTTTTGTATCGAAAGCGGAATCAATAGAGCAACACGTGTTTCTATTGATTTTTCGTAAAACGTGCTTCTATTGTATTCGTAAAGAGAATCAGGAAAAGGCGATTTTTGTGTACTTCGAATCCTGCGAATTGATCGGCCACGGGAGAGAAATATCGCTCTTCAGTCATTGTTCCTCGGTTTCATTAGAATATGAAATATTATCATTCATAACTGTACACCGAAAAAATAGTTGCTATTAAACTTAAGCCGAATAGCCCTAGTAACTGAGGCCTTAAATTCTAAAAAAAAAAAAAAAAAAAAAAAAAAGAATGTTAACTTTACATTATCCGTATTTCCCTGTTATCGGAGCCCTTAAACTGCAAGGAACAAAAAAGAAGAAATTAAACAGTACCATTATATTATCTCAATTTTGTGACAAGTGACATATGACAGTTAAATATGAACGGGACCAATCAAATCGCATATATTTTCCATTAATTTATCCTAAAAACAAATTATACGCATTTTCTCATCCTCAATTCTGCTACTCGCAATATAATTTCAAAGGAAAATTTCCGGAGAAATATTAATTTCCCGAAACGTGAACGTTGTTCCGTTTTAATTTTAATTTCGATGCTAATTAACCTCTTTGTGTTGATTTTTGTTCGGAGACGAGCGCACCAATGAATTTTTAACGAGGGCGGCCATTTCGCATTGAAATTGAAAATCGCGTGGAATTAATTAGGATTTGTTAAATTGCGTTCGCACTAAAACGGCGCGAATCAAAATTTGTCAAATAAAAACGTTTGAGGGAAGAATCTTTGGGGATAAGAAATTTACTTGTTGCTCTTTTGAAATTTTGAAATTATATTGTAAGTACTTTAGAATTAAAAATTCATCGTTTTGTATATAGAGAATGATTTTATATATACAGGGTGATCAACTTACACTCCGAAGTTTGATATCTCCGTTATCTTGAGAAATAGGAAAGAATGGTTTAAATAAAAGGTAGAGGTAGGTAGAGTCAGGCTTCGCATTTTAAAATTATTTCGTAATATACAGGGTGTCCCATAAAGTCACGGCCAATCAAAGTTGTGTTTTTAGAACGGAACACCCCGTATATTTTTACATTTTTATAAATCTCTTGCCGAGCTAATTTCAACGATTTATCACACTGTATGTCTATTAAGTTTAATAAAGGATCTACAGCCACTAAAAAATCACATTTTTTTGAATTTAAATGTTTGAAGTGTTGAAAATCAATGAAAACGGTTTTACTTGTCCCTATCTTAACTTTTTAAATTGTATACTGTGGCATTAAAAAATATTTGATACAGAGTGATTAAAAATTTGAAATCCCATGTGATTTTCAATCACTCTGTATCAAATAGTTTTTAATACCATATTACAAAATAATTTTATAATGTGAATCTTGACTCTATCTATAACTTTTATTTAAACAATGTTTCCTATTGTCAAGATATCAAACTTCGGAGTATAAGTTGAACACCTTGTATAAAAAACCAAGTAGTATTTTTTTTTTGAAAATGGGCAAATTTTTCTATATAAAAGGCTCAATCTTTTAATAACAATATCAACTTGTAAGTATTACAAAACATAATTATAGTAAACTATTTATTTCGCTAAAATCCCCCGAAAATTTCCCGTTTAGCACTCCACTTCCAAAAAAACGAAATTCGTCACTTTTCTACGAACAAACGGATTCGAACGAATCAATATTTCCGCTTATTTTCCGGAATTAATGACGTCACCCCCCACTTTGTCGCTCGTCCGAAGGGACTTTTCCCTGGAACGTCAAACACGTTCCCTCAGGACAACAACACTCTCTTATCATCATCGTCATCATCTTCATCGCGAAACCACAATTTTAGTTTAGCACTCGAAAAACACTCGGAGTCTAAAACTCGTAAATAATTTCGCGAATTCGGTTTTAAATGAGATTTTTTTCAATACCGGCTTCAGAATAGTACCTTGTGGCAGTTTTTGATTTTATAAGTGGGCTGTAATTGTACTGTAAATGCATTTCGTATAAATAACCACTTTTATCATTTATTAAAATTAAACTCTATATTTAACTAATGGTTCGAGGGACGTTAATTTTAATTTTAATTTTAATTTTAATTCGAAAATTTGTAACATAAACAAAAGGACGAAAGATAACGAGTTTCGGTTCCAGAAAATCGACATAATATTTCAAAAATTAGATTAATTTTTCATGAAGGAAATGTACAGAGTGTTTCACAAAATTATTCAATACGGTTCTGTAAAAATTAAATATTATTTAAATTCTCTCAGAAAAATTAGAAGTAACTATAATGTGCTAAAAATATTTGAAATTTAAATGTCTAAAAATGTCTTAAAGTTTGAATAACAAAAAATATTTCAAATATATACATTTTAAATGTCTGAAAATATATGAAATTTAAAAGGCCAAATATGTTTAAAAATTTGTGAAATTTAAGCATTTAAGTGTCTAAAATTTACTAAATATATCTGAAATTTAAGTGCCCAAAATTGCCTCAAAATTTCTGAAATTTAAATGTTCAATTGTCAAAAATTTACTAAAAATGTCCCAAATTTGAGCGTTCAAAGTTGTCAAAAATACATAAATTTATATACAGGGTGGCCAAACGAAAACGAAACAGAGCCATTATCGAGAACTGCGTCAATGTTTTAAAAAAACGCAAACTTAAATGGCGTTAGGGGTCGAGTAGAGCATCATTTTAAAGCCCTTTCAATTCTCTTTACAACAGTTTTTCGTTTGGACACCCCGTATATATATATATATGATATTTAAACGTCCAAAATGTTCTAAAAATATTTGAAATTTAAATAAAATAGACAAGACAACTTATATTCCCACGCAATTCGGGAATTTGTAGTTTCGGTTCCAGAAACTCAACACAATATTCGAATAATTGAATTATCTTTTGATGAAAAAACCCTACAGAAAATTTACAAAATTAATAAATAGTAATAACTGAATACTACGGTTTTGCTTTTTTCGAACGAATCAACATACGAAATCATTGACGTGTATAAAACAAAAATTTTTCCACTTTTAAACGATAATTTCTCTCTTCACATTTCGTACGTCTAAATTTGAAAGCAAAAAAAAAATCCTTCTGGCTCTGTGTTCTCCGCCTCGGGCTTTTAACGAAAGAATGGAAGTAACTAATGAAATTATGACAACGCGTCGTGCGTACTCCTAGTCACTCCTCTCTCGGTAATTCTATTATCTCCCGAAATTGACATTTAAAATTTACGTAATACAAGTGGACCCGCATTTATCCGCGTGGACGAATCCATCACTCTAATGCAACAGTTGAACGCAATTAAAAAAATTGTTTTTCATTGAGCGTAACAAAATTAACGAGTTGTACAGAAAAATCGTACTTGATTAGGGAATTTAAATGGTTTAGGTTGGTACATCTGCAAAATCACATTTATTATTTGACATTTTCATTGTAAACAAAGTTTGTAACCTCGAAATTTGGGTAAATTGCTCTGTAGATACAGCCCATTTCAAAGAAGAGAAGAAGAAGGAGAATATGAACGACATTTATTATTTGTAACCTTAAAATTAAATACTGCCTACATGATTCCTTTGGAAGTAGCCCAAAAAAATAGAAGAAAAAGAATAATAACCTCAATTGAATACTTTTTTTTTAATTTAATTTTGTTAATAACTATTTTGAAAAATTTGTGGCATCACCCGACAAATTTTAAATCCGCCACCTGTCAGTTATAAAAAAAGAAGAAGTTTGGTTAAGAAAACAGTTATATGGAATTAGAGAAAAATCTTTAAAGTGACAAAATTAAGGAAATTTTTATAAATAGAAAAACAAAAGAAGAAGAATGCAATTTTTTGAAACAACATGAATAACAACTAACTTTTTAAATGTAACAAAGAATATAAAAAGAATTGTCCTTATACTTTGTCAACTTTATCCAAAAAACGAATTGCGCACTTCCAAAGTAAAATAAAACGCACGGATTTTTCCCGTTTTTTTTTTGCCACCGCCACGCTGTATTTTCCCATAGGAACTGAACCATGGTAAATTTAATTTTTCATTATTTGCGAGTGGGCACGAGGCGCGCCGTAAATAAATTTTATTGTCGAAGACAGAAATTCACCGAAATTAGGGACGGTTCAGTTTCAGTAAAAAAATTAAACTCAACTGGTTTCAGGGTGAATAAATTAATATTTGCCGCTTAAAACTCCGAATTATTTATTCATCAACTTTAAATAAAGTGGGAAATTAAGACGGCGCCAAATGGAAAAGTTGAATAAATAATAATAATAATAATTATTATTATTATTATTGTACACCGAAAAGAGGAAAAATAGGAAATTTGGTGATACCGAAAGATGAGAAGGAAAATATGGGAAAAACGGAAAAAATTAAATAAATATAACAAAATGATATAAAACAAGTAAAGTCAAGCAAAAGATGAATTTGAAAAAAATTGAAAGAAATAATAATGAAAACAACAAAAGGTTAAAGGAAAAAAAAACATTTTTGAAAATAAAATTTAAAAAGATGGTACAGAAAATGTAAAAAAATTATACAAAACTTTAAAAAAAATATTAAAAAATCGAATAGAATATGTTAAAGCAAATAGAAAAAAAAAGAATAAAAAAAGAAACAGCAGCTAAAAACAATAGAGATTATTTAATTTGATTTCTTTTGTTTATTCAACAGTTGATGGGCTTTTTATTCATTAACTTTTAAATTGAAATTGATGGGTTTTGAATCATTTTTGAAAGTTCCAAATTCTTATGAATTAATATAATTGAATCGTTTAGGTTCGATTTGAGAGATTCTAAAGCAGTTTTTTAATATTTTCGACAATTTTTGGATATTTTTGAATCATTACAAATCGTTGTAAGTGATTTCAAACGTTTTTAAGTAATTCCAAATATTTTGCAACTTTTCTCAGGGTTTTAGAAATTGTTTGGATTTGATAAGTTTTGAATCCAGTTTCAAATTTTTGTGAATTAATATTAATTTTGAACCATTTTGAAACATTTTTCGTTCGTTTCCGTTTTGAGAGGTGTAAGAGGATCTAACTAAAAGAATTTTCTGATTTTTTAGAGTTTGCGAATGAATTCTGATGATTTTTTAAGACATTTTAAATATCTTTCAGTTTTTAAAAAATCGTTTTAAGTGATTTTAACCGCTTTAAGTATTTTCAGAATATTTTGGATAATTTTTGAGAGTTTTATAAAATTGTTGTATTATTATAAAATTTTTTGAGTTGTCGGCGCATTAAATTTAGTTTAAAATTGTTAAGTTTAAAGGATTTTAGATTAATTTTATTCAAAGGGTTTAAAATGTTTTTGAATTATTTTAAATAAGTAGTTCCGAAGCATTTTTGTTTTATTTCGGCCGGTTTAACATATTCTAAAATGATTTAATAAAATTTAGGATTATTTTCGAATTTTTTCTTCGGGCTTTTGCAAACAATTTTCGATCATTTTTGAAAAATTTTGGATACTTTTTAATCGTTTTAAATCGTTCTGCGTGAATTTTAACTTTTATTAATTTCACAATATTTTGGATTAATTTTGAGAATTTTAGGAAATTTTTGTATTATTTTAAACTTTGAAAATTTTTCCACCATTAAGTTTAGATCAAAATTGATTATTTTGAGGAAATTTGGATAATTTTTAAAGAGTTTAAAATGTATTTGAATTATTTTGAATTGTTCCGAAGTATTTTTGATTTATTTTGACAGGTTTTAAATAAACTAAAATATATTCTAATATTTTGGATCATTTTTGAAAGCTTTAAAAAATGTTTTTGAATTATTACAATTTTAATTTATATGTATTTTAATGTAAACATTTTTTTTTTAAATATAGTTATTACTTATTAATTATAAAAACTTAATACATAAAGAGGTGGAGCTAAAAAATATCATTCGGGGGTCGTTGTTCGTTTTTAGTGTAGTTTGATTTGATATTTTTTTAAATTTAGAATCGTTTCAAAAAATCAACAATATTAGATCTAAATTTGTTCATTGTTGTTTAACTTGTTTAATTTGATTTCAATTTACATAATAATTTTCTTAATAGTGTTTTAAAATTAGTTTATACAATCGAAAAAAAGGTGAAGGTATTAAAGTCGAACATTGTGATATGAATTATTACCGTTTTTTATTTCATTACATAATTTTTATAGGTAGGTAATAAATTTTTTCCTATATTAGAGGTATAAATCTCCGATGGAAACGAACCGAACTATTTTTTCCGAAAGAACTAGAATTATAAATCTGATGATGCGCTAATGAGGACGAAACATATGTAACCGAAATAAATTGCGTTTCACTGTGTAAATTTTCTAATTATTATTACCTATTATCTTTCTATTCGTTTACGTTTAACCCCATAAAATATGGTATATTTTTTAATGTGACGCCAACACGTCACTTTTGTATATAGAACAACCAGGGAAAAAATAATACGGTCGTTTCTAATTATTTTTCTTTCCTTCTAAAATACGGCCGAACTAAAGACGTTTACGAAATCCGTGATGTCACGGCCGTAAACAATCAAAAGTGATTTAAAACTATACAGAGGCTTCCGGTAACCGAAGAACTAACAACTTACAATAAATATTCTCCTCTCCTGTGTCTGTTTATTTTCCGAGTACGCCCACGTTTACACAAAGGAAAAAAAATCTCCTAAACCGGGAACACGAGCGATAATAAACGTACCGAGCGAACAAAAAAATCGAGAATGAAGGGGAAAATAAGTTCGAAACGAACCGAAGTTGTTGATGATTTGGTGTGAACGTTGTCGGTTCGGTGAGATTAAGAGGAAAGAAGTAGAAGTCTTGATTTGATTTTTGTTGTATTGAGCGTGCGTGCCCTTGAAAGAATCTGTTCCTTTATGGTTAATAAAGAAGTGAAGTGAAGAGAAGAGAGAAGAAGAGTCTCCGACTCCCGACCACAAATGTTAATGTTAATGTTAACGTCGTAGACTAGACCATCATCAGGGTGTGACCCACATGAGCGTCCCGAATCAACGTCTACGTATTTCTGTTCATAAAATATAATAATACAGAGTGTGTCTACTTAAGTTGGAACCATATGGAAAACTTTTTTATTATTAATTTTAGGAAAAAAAGTTATTCTACATAAAAAGTTGTGCATTATCTAAAACCTGGAATACAGTCATCAAATATGAAATTTTTTCAGTGGTATACGAGGTTTGTCAAAAAATTAGAGTTTTACTCAAGAGTAAAGTGCCTTTAAATTTGACAATATCGAAAAATGTTACTAAAAAAAGTTGATCAGAATTAAAAATTACGTTTAAATATGCAAATTTTATTATTTGCGAAATAAATGAATATGCACTTATTTACGCGTTTTAATTGCAAAATTATTAGAAAACATCGAAAAACTAAAAGGTTATCGTCATGTGTTTCGTAATCACAAGAGATAAATGTTCATTCAAAATAGAAATATTAGTAAAAAATAAAATAATCTAAAGTGTTAATTTAAATATATATAATAATATTTAAACGTAATTTTTAATTCTGATATTCTCAAAAATAAAGGTACTTTATTACTCTTGAGCAAAATTTATATTTTTCGACAAACCTCGTATACGGCTCAACAAATTTTAAATCCGATGGTTGTATTTCGGGTTTCAGACCATGCACAACTTTTTATAAAGAATAACTTTTTTTCATAAAACTAACAATAAAAAAGTTTTCCATATAGTTCCAACTTAAGTAGACACACTGTATAAATTTTATTAGTTAAATTTTAACCCTTGAAGCTGCCCTTTATTTATTTATTTATTCATTTCATAAATTCATTTATTAAGATTATTAAATAATATTTGTTCGTTATAAAGAACCATACACTAATATTTATATTTCAGTATTTTCTTCGAAATCACTAATTTACGAAAAAATCAATGATACACTCTTCTAAAATATTGGGATTTCACTTTTCATTCTCCTTAAAAAAATAATTTTCATCAGTCAATTTGCAACTTTCGTCTGCCGTTTTAATGTCAAAAAATATTGATTTTTAAAAAATAAAAATACCAATAACTTTACGAATAATTTAACGAGGAAACTACTCTTGTCTAATGCCGTTTAACTAATTCAAAAATAGAGTTAATTGATTTTTATCTAACGTTTTAAAAAATATATACAATTTAAAACTAATTGAATTAGATTTCCTGTCGATTTTTCTGCGCGTTAAACGTAATTACCGTGGATTAAAAGTCGTAATCAGCAGCTTCAACAACTTTCAAAATTTCAATACAAATCGAAACGCCCGAACTCGGAGAAACATCCAAATTATAGCGATTATTTTAATTGCTGACAATTATTTCATTAGAAATTAGCAACAGGAAAATTTGTCATTTCGATGATGAATTTCCCTCGACTACATGTTAATACAGGGTGATTCAAAATAGAAATATTAGTAAAAAATAAAATAATCTGAAGTATTAATTTACATGGACGTACTTGCATATTTAAACGTAGTTTT
The DNA here is from genome assembly GCA_951812935.1 of Hermaeophaga mercurialis. Lineage (NCBI taxonomy): Eukaryota > Metazoa > Arthropoda > Insecta > Coleoptera > Chrysomelidae > Hermaeophaga > Hermaeophaga mercurialis. The sequence continues at coordinate 50,510,121 of OX638360.1, read as the reverse complement.
TAATTCTGATCAACTTTTTTTGGTAACATTTTTCGATATTCTCAAAAATAAAGGTACTTTACTCTTGAGCAAAATTTATATTTTTCGACAAACCTCGTATACGGCTCAACAAATTTTAAATCCGATGGTTGTATTTCAGGTTTTAGAACATGCACAACTTTTTATAAAGAATAACTTTTTTTCATACAGCCACTAATAAAAAAGTTTTCCATATGGTTCCCCAACTTAAGTAGATTAATTAAGTCGATTTATGCATTTTTTTAATTCGGTAAAATAAATATCGTTCTTTTGGAAACTTAATGTAGGGCATCTAATTTTTCTAAAACGAATTTAAGATATGTGCCTTTTATTTCCCTGAAGATTTCTTATATTGGCTATAGTTTCTGAAGAAAAGACACAAAGCTATTTATTATTATATTATAATATTTTTATTGAACATTGTTTAATAAGAAAAGTTTACAAAAAACGTATACTGTTTATACTTTTAACTATCTGGAATATTGAAAAATGTAGTAAATGTAGTAAAATAAAAATCCAAAAAAAAATTCATATCACAATGTTCGACTTTTATAGCTTCTCCTTTTTTTCGATTGTATAAACTAATTTTAAAACACTATTAAGAAAATTATTATGTAAATTGAAATAAAATTAAACAAGTTAAACAACAATGAACAAATTTAGATCTAATATTGTTGATTTTTTGAAACGATTCTAAATTTAAAAAAATATCAAATCAAACTACACTAAAAACGAACAACGACCCCCGAATCATATTTTTTAGCTCCACCTTTTTATGTATTAAGTTTTTATAATTAATAAGTAATAACTATATTTAAGAAAAAAATGTTTACATTAAAATACATATAAATTAAAATTGTAATAATTCAAAAACATTTTTTAAAGCTTTTAAAAATGATCCAAAATATTAGAATATATTTTAGTTTATTTAAAACATGTCAAAATAAATCAAAAATACTTCGGAACAATTCAAAATAATTCAAAAACATTTTAAACTCTTTAAAAATTATCCAAATTTCCTCAAAATAATCAATTTTGATCTAAACTTAATGGTGGAAAAATTTTCAAAGTTTAAAATAATACAAAAATTTCCTAAAATTCTCAAAATTAATCCAAAATATTGTGAGATTAATAAAAGTTAAAATTCACGCAGAACGATTTAAAACGATTAAAAAGTATCCAAAATTTTTCAAAAATGATCGAAAATTGTTTGCAAAAGCCCGAAGAAAAAATTCGAAAATAATCCTAAATTTTATTAAATCATTTTAGAATATGTTAAACCGGCCGAAATAAAACAAAAATGCTTCGGAACTACTTATTTAAAATAATTCAAAAACATTTTAAACCCTTTGAATAAAATTAATCTAAAATCCTTTAAACTTAACAATTTTAAACTAAATTTAATGCGCCGACAACTCAAAAAATTTTATAATCATACAACAATTTTCTAAAACTCTCAAAAATCATCCAAAACATTTTGGAATTAATAAAAATCCTTTAAAACTAATTACAACGTTTTAGAAAAATTGAAAAGTATCAAAAAATGTTCTGATCTGATGATGCCTTAATGGGAACGAAACATTTACAAAAATGGGATGAAATATTTTCAAATTAAAAGAAAAAACATTAAGCACAGAATCAAAAATTCTTTTAATTTTCACCCGAACAATTATAATGAGTATTTTAACAATTTAAAGTATTTTATTGTTAAAATTAAGTTATATAAATATTGCAACGGATTTTTTTTACATGAGTTACAAAATTTAATAACAGTTTTACCATTAAAACAATTTATTTAATGAAAGGTTTCCAAATTATAAAAAAAAATTTAATCGCTTTTTGAAATCTAATAAAAAATTTACAAATTTAAATATTATTATTAAATAATTTCTATAAAAATCTTAGGTAAGGTAATAAATTTTAGCAAATCATAGAAGTTTATTCAATTATTTTAAAATATATTCAGAATTTAAAATGTCAAACGAGATTATTAAAAATTATTAATGTTTTCATTTTTAAAAGAAATTATGTTTTAACAATAAATTTAATATCCGAAATTGTCGAATTAATTAATTTGTTACATATTATTTTTATTATTATTTATATCCAAATCAAATATAATTATGAATTATGCTTTTTTAAATCGACGAAATTTTGAACAATTTAAATTAAAAAAAAAAAATTTGCGATACTAAAAAGAAAATCTAAATTTTCATAATAATATAAATTGTTTTTTATTTCTTTCATTTTAGGTTCGAACAATTTTTTTAAAAGAAAAGCTAAAGTACTAAATTTTTTTAATGATATTTTTGCAAAATCCAGCTACAACTAAAACTAATTTATTATTCTTTTTGTCGAGTTAGAATTGAATAATTTCGAACGACATAAAAGATTTTTTTTTTTTAGTAAATATAATGAACTTTCCAAACCGCTGAAATTTTTTATTTTTCTCTCCATAACTCTTGAATAATTCAACTAAATTTGTCGTTTTATCATTTTATCACATTTTTATTGATTTCAAATCGACTGGGCTATTAATTCAATAATAGTACAGTTAAATTTAAAAAAATATCAATACTTTTTAACGGAATAAATTTTTTTTTGGAATTCCTTGTACGTGTTTATAATAGGATTTATATAGTGGAATTTTATTTATTTTTTATTTTGTTATTAATAAATGATGATTGACATTCATGTTGTAATTTTTTACGAAAACCTTTATTAAATTTTCAAAAATTTTTTTCTTCTTCTATTTCTGATGATTTTTCAGAACAATTTATTCTCATTTGCACATAATCTTCCAAATTTATGCATTAAAAATTTAAAATTTAAGGGGGCCATTCAAAATTAATATTCTTTAATTTTTTTCTTTGAAATTTTGTAGAACTGGTGACAATATTATTAAAATACATTTATTTGTTTTGGTTCTTTTACTTGATTTTTTTGATTTTATTTACCTAACTTATTCGTTATTTATTTTATTTGATTTTATTTGGTTTACTTGTTTTTTTATTTCATTTATTTTAATTTTTGTGCCCGAATTGATTTGTTTGCTTTGATTATTTGTTTTATATTTTTTTATTCATTTTAGATTTTTTAGATATTCCAGAGAACGTTTTCAATTTTATGGTGAAAAACAAATCTTTCGTCTAAAATTACTATTTTTTGTAAAAAATATTTTCTTATTTTGTCAGAAATAGTTCCAAATTTTTCAATTATGTCATTTCACTTGATTTATTTAGTTTTCTTTACCTGATTTATTTCACTATTTCTTTATTTGGTATAATTGATTTATTTTATTTAATTTATTTACTTTGATTTTATTTTTTGTGCTCTATTTGATTTGGTTGATTTTTTTCCATTAGTTTAATTTAATCTATTTACTTTCTTCGATGTTTTTCAATTATGTTTTATATAAATTACCAGGGCTTTTTTAGTTCTTTTCCCTTCTGATCATATTGTATTAATCCAATTGTCTAAGATTTTGTAATATTTTCTTAGATTAATTTTCCCTTTGATTTTCGTATTTAATTTTCCATTTATTGTTTTATTTTACCCGATTACCTTTCAAATATTTTTATAGAAAACCTTTTCCAATGCATTTCAATAATAAATAATAAAGTAATAAAAAATCTTTTTTATTAGGTACATGAGTTACATAAATTACCAACTATAAAAGTGTAATTATTTAATCGTACAACCCCATCCCTTTTGAAATTTCTGGGGACGTCTTATTGTTTGTAACTGAAAGTTAAATGGCGCTAATTGCCTCGTCCATAAATAAAAATACAGAGTCGCTTCATACTCGAATGCGCACACTAGAAACGACTAAAAATATACAGTGTGGTCCAAAATTTAATTTTTATGGGCTGATATTTCCCTTTAAAATAAACGTACCTTTTTGTATTTGAAAATAATAAATTTGAAATTCTAGACATAGAAGTTTTACATAGAGATACTTAATTTTATGTTATTAATAATTTAATCTCTTCTGATTAAGGGAGTAGTTTTTGACAGTAAATACCACTGATTACGTCATATTTTTTTAAATAAGTAAGTATTCAAAAACTTTTTTGTTAATTAAGATTCCCTTGACGTTTTTAAGCAAAAAAGTATTTTCAATACGTTTCCATAAATAGCACCGTTTTCCAGTAATTTAAACTTAAAAGTAGACCCACAATTTGCAGATAATAACAAAAAAAATGTCTAATAAGGCAAGTAGGCTTTGAAATCGACTAATAATGGAATCAAGTGCGCCTTGAACCCTATTTACGTATTAATAAACTGAAGTATTTTCTTGAAAAAGTTACACTCGATCCTTCATCCCAAAATTGATCGTTATTAAGAAACTAAAACTCAAAAATTTCACGGATAATCACTCAAATATCCATTATTATCGATTTCAAAGCCTACTTGCCGTATTAGACGCTTTGTTGTTGCCTACATTTAAGTTTAAATAACTGGAAAACGGAGCTATTTATAGAAACGTATCAAAAAATATATAAAAAATATATATAAAATATATACGATGGCGGATATTTCATTAAAAATAATTAAAACAGGATTTTGAAAAAATGATATTAAGTACAATTTGAAAACGGTTCTTCTTTGAAAGGATTTATTATTAAAGACAATTTTCACTTAAATTTACTTAATATTTTTGTAAAATTAATCATTTTTGGGTAATTTTAATTTCTTGGTAGAAAATTTCGTATTGAATATCCCACATTTTTTTAGTATAACTATTAAAAATGTTGCTTTATATCAATTATTCATCATTTTTAATTTATTTATTCATATCGATTACCCTGTATGTACATTTTTATTATTTGAAAATAAAAATACTCTTAAATTAAAAATACTAGGATTTCCATTAACAAATTTAAATAGTTTAGATTTTAGCAGAAAAATTTATCATTTTCAGGATAAAATACAAAAATTGGAACTTTTTCTAAAAATTTCTAAAAAAAAAATAGTAATTTTAGGCGAAAATTTTAAAGAAATTGGATTTTTTTTCAAAAAATAAAGATAAATTTTAATTCAATCTAAAAAATTTGAAAAAATTAGAATTGTCACGATAAAAAGAAAAATTTAAATATTCTGTGAAAAATCTTTAATTTATAAAAATATCTAAAAAATAAAAAATTTTAGCGAAAAATTTAAAGAAATTGGAAATTCCCCCAAAAAAAATAATAAATAATATAAATTTTCAAGTAATTTAAAAAATTTGATAAAATTGTTTTCACGATAAAATATTTAATAAATTATTAATGTTTTTTAAAACAATAAATTTAAAATAAAAATTTATAATAATTAGGAAATTTCTCCAAAAAAATAAACAAGAAATTTTAAATTGTTCAGAAAAATTGTGATTTTTCAATAATTTAGAATTTATAAATATAAAAAATAATATTAGACGAAACAATTAAAGAAATTGGAAACGCCTTAAAAAAAAAATAAAAATAAATTGCGATTTTCACAATAAAATAAATAGTTGAAACTTTCTCTAAAAAATTAAAAAGAATAATTTTTAACAAAATATTTTTTTTTATAAAAATATTAAAAAAAATATAAAGAAACTGGACATTTTTTGAGAAAAACATAAAAATAAATTTTGATACATTCTAAAACGTTTGAAAAAAATATACGTGATTTTAAATCGCTTATACCGAATTGTTTTTAAAAGTTTTTCCAATTTTTTAAATCGATCACCCTCTATATTTTTATAACATTTAAAATATATACAAATGACGTACAATTCAGTGAAAATTGAAATATTTGTATTTATTGTTATATAATACAATTTGACACTTAGAATTTGTACACATTTTGTACCAAATAAAAACGAATCAAAAAATACTTGAACCATTTTGGACCACCCCGTATATAGTAAACGATGAGGGGGAACAAAGAACGCGTGAGAACAGACTCGGAGCTGAATACCCATTTTTTTTTCCGTGTGCGTGGATAGACGGTATTTTTTTTTTTCGGGGAGTGGTTTTTAACGAGATTGTTTAGTTTAGTTTAGTTTAGTTTAGAAAAGGATCGATATTCCCGCTCATCGAGTCGATGTAAACAAAACGAAAAACGACGATCAGCTGATCATATTTAGAGATATGTCGCCACAAATTTATTCGTTTTCGTTGTTTGTGGTAAAAGCATCGGGTAGATCCGAGATTGAATAATTTAATTTTCGATATTATCTATCAATTGTGAACAAGATTGTTTTATAAGTTATAATAAAACCAAATATTGAATTATTGTAATTAACTTTTGAAAGTTTAATGCCTCAAAAAAGGCGAAGGATAACGTGATTTATTATCTATTTTATTTCTATTTGGTTTTCTATTTTGGATAAATTTTCACAAATATATTATGCAAAATATTTTCTAAAAAATGTTACCGTTTACTAATTACATTATTCTAAAATTAACTTGGACTATTAATTGAACCTGTTTTTTTATTTGAATTTTCAGGTTATTCATTTTTAGCGTATTTTTTATTCTAATTGTAGTTTCAACACTTTCAAATATAAAATAGAAAAATTAAAATTTAAAAAAAAATTTACGGTACAAAAAAGTTTAAAAAATAGTTTTTTTTAAAGAAAAAGCTTTTCAAGAAATAAAAAATAAGCACTTTCTTTGAAAAATTGACATATAAAAATATTAGAATCTATAAAAAAATTGTAATTTTATGCGGAAAAATAATTAAAAAAACATTTTGATTTTATTTAAAAAAATGTTAAAAATTCAGATATTCACGATAACATAGAAAAGTTGAAAAGTTCGCTCGAAGCTTTGAAAATTATTAATTTTTGCAGAAAATTTAGAGTTGATATCAAAATTAAAAAAATAATAGCTTTAGGTGACAGTTATAATTTTCACCAAAAAATAAAAATATATTTTGATTTTATCTAAAAAAATTTTAAAATTTAATTTTCACAATAATATAAAAAAACGTTCTCTGACAAGTTTAAAAAATAATTAATAGCTATTTGCAAAACATTTAGAATTAACAAATAATTTGAAACTTAATAAAAAATTTAGATAATTGAATTTTAGCGAAAAAGTTAGATATTGGAATTTTTACAAAAAAAAATATATTTTAATTAATCTAAAAAATTGGAAAAATGTGATAATCTCATAAAAAGTTATTTTATTTAAAATAAAGTAAAAAACAATACATTTTATTCGTTATTGTTATGACCTGATTTTTACATTATACAATACAATTAACTTTGTTTTTTCTTTTTTCTACCATTTTTTTTAAAAACTTGTTTTTTCTTGGTCCATTTTTTTAATAATGTTAATCTGATTCTTATTTTATTGATTTATTATTATATTAATTCAAAATTTAGTGAATTATTATTTCAATAATAGAACAGTCAAGCACTCAAGTTTTTTTTTCTTTAATTTTTCCTTATTGTTTAGTTCTATTCTTCGTTTTTGTGTACAACATTAAATTTTCAACTATTTAAAAATATATTTAATATACATTATATCAAACATTTAATAAGACACTCCAAGTATTGTTATAGTATATATTTTTGAAATTTGACGTATTTGGGGCCTAAAATGAATGGTTTAGACCACATAAACAATTGAAAATCGCATGGTTTATATTTTAAATTCCATTTCTATGAAAACTATTAGATTCCATTTTGAATATCCAATTATTTTGATTGGTATTAAAGAAACGTAGTTTAAAAAAAATTGCACTAAAGTTTAAAGATTTTTCTCATGCGCTTAAATTTCAAAAAATACAATTTTGAATTGTTTCTGCAATTTTTATACACAACGAAAAGATTTCAAATAAAATACAAAGTGATTTTTTCGACTTTAAAGACTCAAATACTTCCTCGATTTAAAAAAAAATCGGTAGCGAAATGGGATACAAAAATGTTTATTGTCCGAGGCCGAGAACGTGATCGATCTAAAAAAAAAAAAAAAAAAAAAAAAAAAAAAAAAAAAAAAAAAAAAAAGGTGTATCGTTTACGGTGGACGCTTCGGACAGAGTAAAACACCAAAAAGGAGCAAAGTCGAAGGACCAAAAACTAATCTAAAGTGAGAAATCGAAATCGAATGTTACCTGCCACTTTCCAGGAAAAAATTACCTTTAGGATTATTATTAATTATGTGGAGTTGATAAGAAAGAAAAAAATTTTTTTTATAAATTTTTAATAGCGATTATCATAAATAAAAGAATTTTTTTTGAATTTTATTGGACGCACTTTGTATATTTTCTATTGGTTCAAAAATTATCTGAACGTCGATTCAGTTTTCATTTAAATCTAATAATGATATTTACAATACAATAAATATAAAAAAAATCATCAAGACGACAAGAAATATAAATTTTGGTATTTTCTATACGATAATTTATTTATTAATTTTAAATTTTCTTATCAGTATTGAATTGTTTGTAAAAATAAATAGTTATTTTTTAAATTTTTCAAAAAATGTTCCAATTTTTCTATTTTATTGTAAAAATTACATGTTTTATATTTTTTTTGGCTATTATTATTTTAATTTAGTGGAAATTCCAGTTTTTTGACTTTTTCACTTAAAACTATTATTTCTTTCATTTTATCACCTCTAAATTTTCTGTAAAATGTCAATAATATTTAAATCACTTTTTAACATTTTTTAAATTGTATCAAAATTACTCTTATTTTTTGAAGAAAATTCCAGTTTCTTAGATTTTCTCGCTGCTTTTTTATTTTATTTTTTTAATAAATCGAAGTTTTTTGAATTTTGCAGAGAAAATTCTAATGTATCTATTTTATGAAATCTTTTAAATTAAATAAAATATTTTTTTTTGAAAGAAATCCTATGAATTTCCTTAAAATTACTATTTTTTTATAACCTCTAAATTTGTGCAAAAAAATAAAAAAATTTAAAACTTTTCCGAAGAAAATTATAATTTAAAATTGTATATAATCGTGAAATTTATGCATTTTTTTTTTAATGTTTTAAACTGAACGTTTTTTTTTTTATTTTTTGATTTTTCTGTTCTATCATGAAAATCATTATTGTTTTCAAATATTTTTTAATATATATTTATCTTGTTTTTTTGTAAGAATTTCCAGTTTGTTTAACTTTTTCCTTTAAAGTTACTATTTTTTTTATGTTTAATTTTTTATAAATAATTAGTAATTTTTTAATATTTTTGAGCAAGTTTTAACGCAAAAAATTGCATTACTTTTTACCACAGACTAGAAAATTATTTTTTTATTTTCTTATCACTCAAGAAAATCCCCCCAGTTATAGTCGAGTATATTTTAATTAATTTTATGTCTCTATTATTCGTAACTTCGTGTTTACAACTCTGTACGCACTTAAAAATGGTTTCTCTTTTTTTAAGGTTATGCAAGTTCCATAAAAATTTAATTAACTGCTATAATTATTATTTATTAATAAATTTAAGAATAATTTTGATACATTTACATGTGAAATTAAACATGTACTTAATTTAATATGCGATACTCGAGAAATAATACAAATTCTAATTTCCAAACTTTAATTAGAGAACTTATTCAACAACGAGTCAAATGTTTTAGTGATATCGACAAATGTTACGATTACCGAAACTTGTCGTGAATGTTTAAGTTATGGATGTCGGTTAATTTAATGGTTTTTTTTTCTTTTTTAGAGGATGTTCGGATGGAGTCAAAGGTGAAGGAACTTGCAAAAGCGACATTTGAATATGAAAAGAGAGTGTTGACCCGCCGAAAAAAGTCATTGTTTTCGCGATCATTCTCGATTTAACTCCGATGATTTATCGACGTCAATTTTATCATTTTAATACCGAATACGAACCCGAATAAAATTTTATAAAACGGACGATCGTTCGCTTTAATGGGTTTGTTATTGTACAGAGAAAAATCAAAGGGAAATACAGGGTGAGTCACTGTAGACGCGACGGTCCGTAACTTCAGAACGGTGCGTTTTATGAACATTTTTTAATAGTACTTTTTTGTGTGCGTTCAAAAAAGGGATCGTTTAAAATTAGTTCCACTTATACAGGTCGTCCCAAAAAAAAGATATGTATCAAAGTTGTTTTTTTTAAATGGGACACCCAGTAACTTATTACATTTTTATAAACCTCTTGTCGAGCTAATTTCAACGATATATCACACTGTATATATATTATGTTTAATAAAGTTGAAAATCAATAAAAACGGTTTACTTGTTCCTATTTTAACTTTTTTAAATTATATACTGTGGCATTGAAAAATATTTGATACAGAGTGATTAAAAATCAGATGAAGTTTTAAATTTTCCAATTTTTCGATCACTCTGTATCAAATATTTTCAATGCCACAGTATAGAATTTAAAAAGTTAAGATAGGGGCAAGTAAGCCGTTTTTATTGATTTTCAACACTTTGGCTGTTACATACATATACAGTGTGTCCAATTAAGTCGGCACCATATGGGAAACTTTTTTATTATTAGTTTTATGATAAAAAGTTATTCTTTATAAAAAGTTCTGCATGGTCTAAAACCTGAAATACAACCATCGGATTTAAAATTTGTTGAGCCGTATACGAGGTTTGTTGAAAAATATAAATTTTACTCAAGAGTAAAGTACCTTTAAATTTGACAATATCGAAAAATGTTACTAAAAAAAGTTGATCAGAATTAAAAATTACGTTTAAATATGCAAATTTTATTATTTGCAAAATAAATGAATATGCACTTATTACGCGTTTTAATTGCAAAATTATTAGAAAACATCGAAAAACTAAAAGATTATCGTGTGTTTCGTAATCACAAGAGATAAATGTTCATTCAAAATAGAAATATTAGTAAAAATTAATTTAAATGGATGTACTTGCATATTTAAAGGAAATTTTTAATTCTGATCAACTATTTTTAGTAACTCTTGAGTAAAATTCTAATTTTTTGACAAACGTCGTATACCACTGAAAAAATTTGATATTTGATGACTGTATTCTAGGTTTTAGATAATGCACAACTTTTTATTAAGAATAACTTTTTTCCATTCAACCACTAATAAAAAAGTTTTCCATATGGTTCCAACTTAAGTAGACACACTGTATATTCAAAAAAATATGATTTTCAGGAGGCTTTATATATATAAACATAATATATATACAGTGTGATACATCGTTGAAATTAGCTCGGCAAGAGACTTATAAAAATGTAAAAACATAGAGGGTGTTCCATTTAAAAAAACATAACTTTGATACATATCTTTTTTTGGGACAACATGTATAAGTGAAACTAATTTTAAATTATCCCTTTTTTGAATGCACACAAAAAAGTATTATTAAAAAATGTTCATAAAACGCACCGTTTTGAAGTTATGGACCGTCTACAGTTACTCACCCTGTATAATGAACTCATTAAAAGAACTACAGAAACAAGTGTTATTAAAAAATAGTTTTTATGAAAGAAAAAGTTCATTATTTTAGAAAAAATCTGAAATTAGTAAAACCGAATTCAGTCGATCTTAGATCGAAAAATAAAAATGCTTTAGATTAAAAAGAAGAAAAATAAATACAAAAGTGAATGCAATATCTTTACGAAATATTTTTCGGTCAAGAGTTGATAATTGAGTGTGTTAGTTCTATCTTTATTAACAATTGAAAAAATAATGATGATATTTTTTGTATTAGACTCACTTTTACCTTCAACTTTTAGTTCCAACGTGGCAAAATACAACTTTGAGTTCGGAATGGATATTTTAGAGTAAAAAGTCGAATTTAAAAAAAAATTCAAATGTCAACGCTTCAAATAAAATTACAATTCGGTTAATAGAAAATACTTTTAACAAATGAAAATTTTAGCGACACTTTATGAATTTAATCTGCTTGAAAAATTCACCTGAACCTTAACGTATAAAGGATGAAATTTAAGCAAATGTTTGCAACTCGTTAGCTCTCGGCACCGCAGCTACGGGGATAATTAACGTAAATTCAGAGTTAGTGTGTGTGTGTGTTTCTTCTGTGTGTATGTAATATTTCACTCTTCAATTATTACATTTTTCTAAATATAAATTTACTTAGTACATATAGCGTTACGGTCTTAATTAATAGACTTTCTACTTGCTTTGTTATATTTTTCCATCTTTGCCCTTTCTCCTCTTCTATCGCTTAAACGATGTGATTTTTTTATCAAAAAATGTATCTTTTCTAAAAGATTTATTATCTATCACGCTTTACTACAACTCTTTATTTTCAATTTCTCAATATTTTTATGCTCTTCTTGGTTTCTCGAACATTCCACAAAATTCTTGACGTTTACAACGAGATTATATTGTCGTTATTTATTGATTCTGGTTATACAGAAAAATCGTTCATAAAGGATTAAAATTTAGATATATATAGTATTTTTTTGCTAAAATAAAAAAATATTTAATATACCATTTTTTTTTTTTAAATTTTACTCACTATTATTATATTATTAATAATTTGGATTAATATTATAACTAATATGAAAAATTTATTGTCTCCTAAAATTATCAAGACAAAAATTAGAATAAAGAATACATTAAAAATAAAGAACTTCAAAATTCATACAAATTACAAAAATTATTTTTTTCTTTTGGAAATTTTAATGATTTTCGGAAATTAATAAATTTATTAGATAGAATTTAATAAATTAAATATAAATTGGTAAATCATGAATATTGGCATAGCGTAGAAATTTATTGAATCAAAGTTATTTATGTTTTTATTTCGGAACAAATTATGTCTTAATAATTAATTTTATCTGTAAAATTGGTAAATTAATTGATTTCTTACATATTAACACTATTTCTGTTAGTATTAAAATTAAGAGGAAAATTTGTTAGACTGTATTTTGATAATATTTACTAATTTTACATAAAAACATGTTCTATTGTTACATATTAGGTTGTTTTTGTATAAAGATATAAAAATATGTAAATGTTAACATAAGGGGGTTTTTCCCCTTACGTAATTTGGTTAATGGAAATTTAAAAGGCCGAGTAAGAACAATAACAATTTATTTATCTAAGAAAAAGAAAATATATAAATAAAATATTAGGGCAACTTACACTATAAAATAACCAATCTATTTAATCGCAGGGGTAGGCACCATCAACTCCTCAATCATCCGAGAACCCAAACTTGACATTTTTTTCTCTTTTTATTTTTCCAACCAAGAAGACCTTAATGTTTATATTAATTTTGAGGACTCTATTAAAAATATTTATGTAAAAATTGTTTTTAAGTGAAAAAATTATAAAAACCGTAAAACTTTCAAGATATCAAAGTTTGAATTTTATATTTAGTATTTATCAATTAGAAATTTCATCGATTAGGAAATTACAGCTTTTTGTTCTACCGAAGGCCCAAAAAAGATTGTAAATTTAGAAAATAAGTCACGGTTTTACATTGATTGATTTGCCATTAATTGAACTTCGTTTCTAACAATAAGGGATAAACTGTTTTCATTGAAAATTTCAAACATAGACAATTGTTTCAATTCTCCTATTAAATAAACACAACTACTAATTGTATAGTGCATTTCAAGATATTTCGTCGAGTTGACTTACCATCTGCTTCGAGAGAACAAACAGTTAATCTCGTAAATTCTTAGAAAAACAACAGGGTCGTTCGTATACATAAATATAACATAATAAATACAAAATGAATTACTTTCACAATAAACTAAAATTCCTTCCACCTACCGAGGGATTTACTAATTATTTTCGCAGGTCAACGAAATATCTTGAAATGTACTTTACACTAAACTGTTCTTTTCTTAGCTTTTCGAACATTCCCGAAACTTATTCGCTTCCATCAAAATTGTAATTGATCTCAGAAGTTATTTTAGTTTATTCTGCCTTTTCCTGTGCGTTCGTACAGCCAACATTCTTCTTCTTCTTCTTATTTTCTCTTCTCTTCGCTCGCTTTACATTCACTATTAACTTCGACTAATTACCGAAAGTTATGAGGGTTTCAGATTTGCTCAAATATCAATTCAAATTTGTGATTTCATTTTGTAAATTTTTTAAAATTTTGAATAAAAAAGAAATATCGGTGGCCTTTTAGCGAGTTAAAGTTTTTTTCTGAGACACTCTGTGTATTTATGTCTAAATTTTTACCATCTAATTTAATTTCAGTATTCTTAGAATTTTAGATATTAAATTTAGCATCAGATGAGGATATCAATTTTCAAATTGTATATTAACTTCAATTTTGGTATTACAAAAGGATTAAGTTGAGTAATTTATAGTACGTGTAATCATAATAATAATTAATAATTTAATATCCACTTTATAAAAATTAATGAAAATTACAACAAAATATATAGAACGTGTTTCCATAAAATTCAAAAATTCTTAATTAATTTAAATTTTGAATGAAAATAATACTTACTGCCCAAATTAAGTAAGCAAATATAGAGATTAATTTTATATAATTATTTATTCGGAAAAATGTTTTATTAAAATTTCCAGATTATTTAAAATCTATTTTTTTTTATGAAAATTGAGTATCAAATATCAAAGTTGGCTTTGATTTCCAACACTTAAAAAAATTCATAGCCTACTGTTTAATACGATTAATAAACGGAATCATAACATAACCTCAACATTTCAAATTTTTCATCCATTATTTAAGTGTTTTAAATACATGAAATTTATTAGATTTTGTTTACTATTTACGAATCATTATTTTTCTAATTATATTTGCATTTTTTTTTTGTAAAAACAAATTTCAATTGATTCAATACCTTGAACCGCACCCTGAAATTTACATTTTAACTTATTTATAATTTTTTTAGCCAATATTTTTTTTGTTGATTTAAAAATGTGACATTGAATTTAAATATTTTTTTTTTCAATACATATCAATATTTGTAAACGGAATTTTATGTAAAATACAAAACACAAAATATAATTTATTTATACTTCAACTTCAAAATAATTCAAAGAGACAAACATTTTATTTAATTGATTTTCTTTACAAAACATTTTTGTCATAAAAGCTCATTTTGTTTTCAAAATTTTACCAGGAATTTGTTATTCTATAAATTAAAATTTGACTGGACTATTAATGCAATAATAGTACAGTTATATTATTAAAAACTTAGTAACTTTTATACTGCGAAAAGCTTTTTTACTTAATTTTTTGTTAAAGGTAAATTAAGCATAACGTGGAAAAATCGCAGATTATTAATTGGGACACTCTGTAACGTACGAAAAAAAAGGTTCTTTCCAAATGAGCCAAAAAACGTATTTATTCACCCTTATAAAAACGAAAAATATATCGTCGTTATGGTGCCTCTAAGAAATTATACTCACGTTTCGTATTTACAGGGCGGTTCAATTTTTTGATTCGTCATTAAATAGTTTAAAAAATCTCACAAATTTAAATTTTCATGGAAAAAAAGGTACAGAAATATTTATGAAAAAACGGGTAATTTTTGGTAATTATTTCAAATCGATTTTAAAAATAGTTTCTACAGAAAAAAAAAATGACAGTTGCCAAATTGTTAAAATAGTAATTAAAAATCCGAAAAAAAAAAATTGTAGCGGTATTATTTTTTTAACTATTTTAAAGGATTTTTGAAATTTCCCCACGATTTTTTTTATAAATAAACAACATATTTTTCTTCTATAGATATAATATAGAAATAAAATAAAAATTTTTCCGCTTGTTATTAGTATTATTATTTTTCGTTTAACGGTCAATTTGCGGGATAATTTGAAGAGGAGCGACGATCCCGTAGGAAAAGCTGGAATAGTTGGCAGGTCACATACGCCGAAAAAAAGGAGAATAAGAGCAAATTGGCAATCGCGAACCTTTTGCGGTTTACGGCACGCCAAACAATTCCTTATAAAAGAGAAGAAGTAACAAATCGAGCAAAAGAAATAATAAATATTTTATTAAATTCGGATGGATGTACCTTTATTGCACAAAGACCCACAAAATAATATTGTGCCGGGCTTTTTTTTTTTTTTTTTCGTTTATTTATTTATTTATTGCTTCTGGGAATATACGGAGGATGTTTAAAATCGGGACTCGGTTTTTTTTTTTTGGGTGAAATAAATAATATTTTTATTGAAGCTGGTAAAAATTCAATTCGCATTTTAGAAAAACTTTTTCAATTTGACTGTACTATTATTAAATAAATAGTCCAGGAACATTCAGAAATATAAATTACAAAACGTGGTAAAATTTTGGCAAAAATAATCTGCACAGAAAAACAGAAAAGTGACAAATCAAAAAGAAGAAATAATATTTTGAAAAATTGATTGCGACAGAATAATTATTCATTGTTTTTTTTTTGTTTTTGGTTACATACAGCGATTATTTATTAAATCATTAAAATATGAATTTTATATTTAAATATTTGTTTAATGATTTAGTTTCCAATAGAAAAAAATACATTTTCTAGATTTGAACGATTTGCTTCAAGTACATCAATAAAATAAAATAATTATAATTGAATTAATTTTAAGTTTTCTTTCAAAATGTCACAAAACAAACTCTAATTTGGAATTTAAAGTTCATGTATTTAAATTAAAGTTGCAAATATAATTAAAAAAAAAAGCTTTTCTTTTCTTTAACCAAAATTTTGATTCAATTAGTACAAAATTCCTATTGAAACTGAATAATTCACTTATGAAATGTCTTGTTATAATATGTAATTTTAGTTTATTTCGATTAACCGTAAAAATTCGTTTATATCTGCTCGATAAGAAATTCCGTATCAATGACACGTTCGGTATTATTCACCGATGTCGAAAAGTTTAATGTTTCGGTTGCGTTCAGCGTCGAAAAATAAAAATTCGTACCAACGCAACCATTCGATTTCTAGACGACGATTTTATCAACGGCCCGAATTAAATCACGCTTTGAAATTTATTAAGGTTGATGTAACAACTAACGAACACTCTGTGGAGCTGGAGAATGTCAATAATAATAATAATAATAATAATAATAATAATAGTAACAGCTGTCGAGACCGCAATATTCGCAGTAATGACCTCATATTAACTCCGCGAAATTTAATACACGAAATGCCAGTATGCACTTTCTTTTTTTTACTGTTACAACGAAAATGACATAACTTAACGTTTTCACACCCGTGCGGTTCCTTATTTTAATATTATTATTATTATTCTGCGTAATAATTCCGTGAGAGACGCAAAATTAAACAATATCAATTTTTTAATGAGATCAGATAATGCCTACAGGGTGTATCAGTAATAAAGTGTAATAATAAAACAATAAAAAACAAAGTCCATTCATACTGATACTGAAAATAATTTACTAATTTTAGTAAATAATGTTTAATTACGTTTAACATTTAAATATTAAATCCAGTATCACGTTTTTATAAATCACAAATAGGTGGGGGGGGGGCACTTTTGCGAACCCCCTCCACTTTCCAAGATGGCGGTCTGTCATCTGTCAAAAATGAGCCCCCGCCTACTATCGCAAATTGTAAATGAATTTTTATTATAAATAGTATTTAAACTAATCTGATATTAGTTAATATTGAATTTTGTATTTTAGAACAGTTGCATTTGAGGTCCGATCACTTTAAAATCTTAAAACTAACGAAAACTAATTTCAAAACTTTTCTTTAATCGTTAGAACAGTTTCACAACGATTTTAATTTTAATTTCAATAATTTAAATTCAAAATCATTCAAGAACGTTTCCTTATTGCTTCTTAATAATCAAATTCTTTAGAGTCGGTATAAAATTATTTTAGAACGATTTGAAAACAATTCGTACTAATTTAGAATTGTAAAACTATTCAAGAACGATTCCATTTGAATTTTGACCAATCTAGGATTGTTATAAAATAACGTTTCTAAAATTATTTTAGAACGATTTCAACAGTTTTGATCATTCAAAAACGATTTTCTTACAGTTTTTAACGATTCAAACTGTTTAGAGTTGTTAAAAAACTATTTTAGAACGTTTTTAGAACAGTTCACACTAAAAATAATAAATAAAATGATTCAAAAACGATTCTATTTGAATTTCGACTTTTCTAGAACGATTATTGCGATTCTAAAACTACTTTAGAACGATTTGAAAACAATTCTTACCAATTTAGAATTGCAAAACTATTCAAAAACGATTCTTTTTGAATTCCCACTAACAGAGAACCATTAAAAGAGTTCTAAAACTATTTTAGAACGATTCGTTCGGATTCTAAAATCCGAAAACTATTCAAAAACAAGATTTTACAGCAATTTCTCTCGGCCTTATCGTTTTATTTTTATTATACAAACACTCGACAGATACTTTCGTCCGTTATTTTTATATTTTGTGTATCTCCGATCGTCTAGTTTCGTTCGATAAAATTAAGAAATAATTTAAGAGTCGGTCGTTGTTTCGAGTTTATATTTTTTGTCGTTCTTAACGTTTTCAAGATGAGTAATTTTCCAGTGAAGAACTCATTTAAGTTGCGAAATTATAATATTCTCTATCTAGATAAGGCTTATGACATCATTCTTTTTGTAATTACGCTCCCGCCGGACGCTTTCAAGCCTGGCAACTATTATTTTCTTCTTCTTTTTTTTTTTTTTTTTTTTTTTTTTTGTACTTTCCTCTCTATTTCTACTTTAATCGCAATCACAAACGAAATTAAATTTAGAACAAGTACCGCGGGAAAACGCTTTGTTTATAGAGTTTTTCTTCGGCTTTTATTTTATTACATTGCGATAAGTGTTTTTTTTTTGGGTTACGAAACGAAACGGTTTTACTGTGTTTATTCAGTCGGCGCTCGAAAAAAAAAAAGTAAACAAAGTAATCTTTATTTAATATTCGGTCTTTTGTTTATTTTTGAAAATATTACCTATTACCACGTTTAATTTAAAGGGATGGAAAAGTCCGTTTTGTTTTAAAGAACTTTAATTGGCTCCATACTTTATCCCAACCCTGTATATTATAACGATGTGATTAAACAGTAAAAGGCCACTAATCTAATCTAATGTTTGACAAATGACAGTTCTTCTTCTTTTTTTAATTTTTTTTATGCGCAATAAATAAGAAAAATATCATTTTTAAGCGGTGTCGTGAAGTTTGAAATTTTTCCAGTTAAATACAGCTGAGACGTTACAATATATTGTATAAACAATCAATATATTGACTACATAACAATGTTTTACGATGTGCAATAAATAATAAATGAAATGACAATATTTTATTATCTTTGGTTAACTGATTGTTAGATATGAAAGTGAGAAAGTGATATGTGCGAAAATTAAAATAATAAGTACATTTTTATATATATGTATATAGTAAAGATTTGTTTGCACTGGCCAAGGTCACTGATTCTAAGAAGACTGGCTACATGGTTATACAGAACCAGACCTAATAAACCTAACCTAAGCGTTGACAGTTCTTCTTCTTTTTCTTTGATCGTTTTTGTGATACGAAACAAAGCTATGACAGTTTCTCGAACATCAAAAATATTCTGGTATATATCTAGATTTTTGTAGTGTAAAAAATGACATAAATAGTAAAAGATCGATAATAGAAAAAGCAGTGAAGTATCAAAATATTTTTGGACAGTTTTGTTAAGATTTTCTCGTTAAATATGGTTAAAACGTTACGATATATTGTATAAACAATTAATAATGTTTTATGGTGTGCAATAAATAATACTTGAAATAACAATATTTTATTATCTTTGGTTAACTGATGGTACATGTGAAAGTAAGAAAGTGAAAAATTAAAATAATAAATGGACTGCGTTTAAAAAAAAATTGACTATATGATAAAGTTCTTAGAAAAAAAAGTTCGAAGAAAATTTAATGGAAATCAAAAACTATTTTATAGAGCTTTAGAAACTAGCAGTAAAATGATAAAAAAAAGATAAATTATATATAAATAAATAAAAAACAATTACTAACAAATAATGTAAAGATGGAAAAGTACTTTAGAGAATTATTAGAAGTGAAAACAAGATACAAAGAAAAAGAGAAAGACAAATAGGAAAATAATAAAAATATGAACATAGAATATATAACTAGAGAAAATTTGAAATTCAGAAATTTATAATAAAAATCCTAATTCAAATTAATTCTAAATCTAAATTTGATTCGTTTTTATTTGTTATTAAATAAAATCTTACGTTAAATTTTTTTTTAAGCTCTGTTACATAATATTTTAATAATTTGACTGTACTATTATTAAAATTATGATACACATTGTATTAACAAAATTCGAAGATTTAATCAGAAAACAAGTAACAAACATTGTGAAATATAGAAAAATCCGATTAAAAAAATAGAATTAATTATCTTAAACGCTAATATTATGTCCTCGGAGTAATTAATTTTCAAACAATTTAACTGTACTATGTATTATTAAACCAATAGTCCGGTTAAATTAGATTACTAATTCACAAATATTAAAAATAAACATTTTATCCCACATTTATTATCTACAAATACAATAATTTATTTATACGAACACATTATTTTTGAAAAACACGAAATCGTATTTTATGAACGAGCTCGATTGGTAACAACATCCTGTATGATTACGATTTTGATTAGCGTAAGGTTTAAGAAATGCCGACGAAATAACGTTATTTAAAACGATAAACCAGCAGAACATAACAGCAAGTGAAACCCAATAATTGAATCGTTGCAAAACTCCGTTTATGTAAACAAACACGAACAGAATAAGACGAAACATTTGCATATAATAAATAAGATATTCTATACAGTGTGTTCACATCAAAGATTACGTAACCGCGCTTTCAGTTTCATTAAAAAAAATGCTTTACAAAAGAATACGAAACACGAGACAAATAGAAAGTGGCCAAGCAAAAAAGAAGAAGAAGAAACTAATACAAAAAGAAGAAGAAGAAGAAGAACGAAGATATAAACAAATAAAGAATATTTAACGATAGTATTTTGAAATAGTGCAAAGGAGATTCGTGAAACGAATTAAATGAATAACAACAGTTAAAAAACTTAGAAAAATACAATTTTAGTATTTATTTATTTATTTTCTCGTTTACATTCCCACGCGGTTCGGGAATTTGTTGAATGAAAGACGATCAAAAATCCTCGTTAAATTGACTCGTTTTACTCGGGACTTCGGATTTGATTGCGTCAAGAATATTTTAGTAAAATTGTCGTCAATTCTTTATTCGGTAGAGACTTTCAATTACGACACTCTGGCCATGAAGATTAATGGAACGTTAAGTAAAGGTCCGATCCACACAAATTTTATTCCGTGACATTTTTTTTTTTTCTCTTCTTAACGGCGGATTTTTACAATTTAAAGACACGAGGGAGAAAACGTTAAATGGTTGGTTGCCGTAGATTTTCGGATGACTAATGACTTTTTGGGTGCCATATACGGTGAAACGTGATCTCGGTTCAAGTGGGCTGATCTATGTTTTCCTGTATTTAATATTCCGCGCTAGTGTTTTGTCAATTAAAAATCTGTATCGCATCTTCTAAGAACTAAAAGCCCATTTCCTAGCCGACGTACAGAGTGATTCTACTATATAATAAATATCGGAAATTTTGTAAATATTTTGAATTTATTACGGTTGTTGCAATTCCAATCAATCTATCGCTTTACGCACTAATTTTAACGTTATTTTTCATAGTTTGATCGAATAATTCCGGTAGCTAAGGCTTCAAATTTTTAAGAAAAAGAATCAAGAAATGTCAGTGTCAAGTGTCAAATGTCAAAGTAAACGTAATTTGTTTCTTTTAATGGACAAGTGAACTAATACCTACCTTATGAACTAATCGTATCTCGAAATGTATTAAAAATAAGTTTCGAATTACACAAACCATCCCAAATCTATTCTATACGTTCTAAAATTTCATTTAAATAATTATCTGTCCGCCATCTTTGCTTAACATGTTACGTAATTCTTCTTCTACTTCGATTTCGGGGTCTCGGTTATCAGTGCTATTCGGCCTACGCTATGTAATTATTTGACATTTATTTGAAGCTTCAAATTTGTAAAAGAAAAAGTATTTTGACTAATTCTTAAGTCGAATTCAAACGAACTACATTTTACCATGTTTGAACCAAAAATTGTCCTGTTATCAAAGTAGAATAGTGCATGTTTGTTCTCTTTTTGTTCTATTCCCAGAATTTTTTTCGTAGATAATTTCGACCGTGACAAATGATGTTTCGCGAAAATTCGACTAAACTTGTCAAATGTCATTGAAAATTTGTATTATTATCATGGCCTACTTAGTTATAAACGTTGCCATACTGTTTGAAATAAACGTTAAAATTACACATTAAAAACTATATTTTTATTTTATCAATAAATGGTATCATAACATTACAAAAAAAATATCTTTAAAATTGGAAATTTTTTAATAGGGTTCTAAAATTCCACTTTCAAACACTTATAAAACTATTTTAAAACGCTAAAGAAACCCTTTGTTTGAAACCATACAGAGTATAAATTAATCTTAGACAACAAAATGTTTATATTCTTATATTAAATGGAAATAAAATTTACGTGTTTTACAAAAACAAAAATTGTATTTATTCGTTCGCATTTTTTCGATTCCGCTTTTCGTTGCATCACGCCGTAACTTTTTTTTTTCTTTGCAAGTGTAACTAACGGTATTAAAATAATGGCAATTAAACGAAACTAATTTTGAAAACTTTTACTCGACTCGTTTAAAAGTATCTATTAGCGGGACTTTCACTGAATCTGCTTAAAATCGCCGGCCAATAATAACTATCTTTGTAGGCCAGACGATTAGATAATACGCTTACTATTCGGAAATGAATGTCACGATGAGCTCGGTCGGCGATTTTTTTTTTCTATCCTCACTTTCGCTTCCATCGTCCACTTTTTCTATCGAAAATAGATCGCTCGATAAGACTGGATATTGCGAATTTAAAGATAACAATCGAATTAGGGACGTACTGTATTATATTTTCAGATTTAATTTAGCTACTGGAATTATTTGACCTCAATTAACAATAAATCACATTTACCAACTCACGGCGTAAAATTTATAGCCGATACTACTAAATTATTAATAATAATAATAATAATAATAATGACAACTGACAACTTGACATATGACGTTTACATGACTTCATATGACATATCAGGGATACAAACTTAAAATAAACAAATTTACTATTGTAACCTCATTCTTCTTTTTCGAAAATTGAAATGAATAATCAGTAGTCTCTAATTTTATAGTAAATAAAATAAAAATTATATTAACAATATTAAAGTACTTAAGTGAAGGGTCTCCTGTATTAAATTAAATAATATTTTAATGTAAATGAAGTTTAAAATTATTACATTTTTTGATAATGTGTAAAAGTGTGCCGAATTTCGAAATGTAGAAATGAACTCTGTATTTTTTAATGAAAAGCTAACTAAAGTTAATCACCCTGTATATATATATAAAAAAAAAACAATTAGAATTAATTACTTTTCACGAATGCAGACTTTTTACAAAAACGGCAATTTTCGAAATCGTATTATAAATATAAAAATGATTTAAGTAGACGGTGAATTTTAAGATTATTATTACATTTTTTGAAAATAAAAGCTACATTGATCATCTTAGAAATGGCGTCGATTAAATTACGTTTAATTTTTAATCGCATTAAATATCCCTACAAACAAGAAATAATAATAAATATACTCATAATCGAACTAATTTTCAATAACGACCATTTCACATAAACAATTCGCACTCATTATTCCGCACTAAATCCACAATTTTTCATTAAATCACAAAAAAAACACTTTCTATAAAAAACACTGTTAAATTTATTTAATTCAAAAAATGATGAAAATCGCGTCGTCTTCGTGTTTCTTCTCGCCGTGCAAGGCCTACTTAGCGCTATTTTCCGTAATTTTGATTGGCCGATGGACCAACATGGCCGACGCCTTTGACATTCCAAGAAACTACGTTAATGTATACGTACAGGGTGATTCAAGTTTAAGTGATTTTTCGTAATTGAAAACGTACAGAGTAAACTGAAAAAATATGTACCTAGTTAAAATATTTCAAACATTAATAATAAATTATTAATATTAGCAATGTTGATACTTTTATATACCTACAAGATAATTATGTAAACCTGTAGTTTAAAAGAGATTTTTAGCTTACAGGGCGATGCATAGAAGCAAAATATTATCAATAATTTTTAAAATATTTCAATGATTAAAACATTTTTAATAGTTAGGCATTTAAATGTTAATATTTATTTGTTTGTAACGATACAGGCTGATTTAGACTGAATTTATTATTAATCTTTTATAAAATGAATCAAATTGTTATTTCTATACAGGGTGATTTAAGCCGAGCTTAAGTGAACTTTCGTAATTGATATGATACGGGGTGAACACAAAAAGTATTCGCCGAACATGTTAATAAAAAAATTTGGTTTCGCCGCATATTTTTCAGTAATTATCGCAATTTACATGCACTTGTTTTGTAAACGGGCATAATTTGATTATTTTTTTCGTCTTTTACACGCCTCTTTATTTATTTTATCATTTTTGGCTCCAATTCGTCATTTCTACCCCCTCCGCTAATAACGAATTTAGCCATAATTCCCTAATTTAGGGCTAATTAACGAAAACTCACTACGTAAAATTAAGGAATTTAAAAACTTATTTCGATATTGTGTGTGTGACTAAACGAAACAGTATTTTGAATCATTTACGGGGGGGAGGGGGGAGGGGGAAGGGGGGGGGAAGGTTGGTCGAAATGTGCGTGTACGTTTTCCCCAACCTCAAATAGGAAAAACCGCTGACTTTTCAACTTTGAATTAGTAAAGGGCAACTACCCCTAATCGAATGAATCATAATCGAGACGGAAAAAATAAATAACGAGTCTAGGAAGTGGCATTGTTTTCAGATTTTTCGCGTATCCGTGAGAATTATTTTATACCTATTAATAAGTAGTTTTAGTCTGGCACGCAAACTTTTAGTGTATTGACCTTAGAAGGCCAAGGTCCTTTTCGTTTATCTGCCGGACAAAGGTTAGAAAATAACCGTAGAAAGGATATTTGGAATTGCGAATCGAGTCTACACAGTGTAAAGTGAATAATTTTCCGAATTTTAGAGCCCTACTATATAGTATAAAATTAAACGGTAAAAAGTCTTTTTGCTTTTCGAGTTATTAAAACTATTTCGTAAAAGTAAAGATTTGCTTCTTTATAAAATCGTTGAACGTAAATTCATCAAGATAATACTAGTTTTATTGTTATTTATGAATAATTTGGAATTTAAATGTAATTACTGATTTTTATAATTAAATCGGCCGAGGCGAATTCTGTATGACATTTGACAGAACGAAAGATTTGACATTTTGTCACTTTTTTATTGTTACTAGAATGAGGGGAAATTAAATTTTAGAGTAGTGGGAGGTGCGCCTAAGTTGGCGAATTAATAAACAGTTTAATATAAATTTAATAAATATTAAAACATCTACTGTTATATTTCATTCTATTACTCACTTTATACGCTTTTTATTGTGCTTAAATTAAAATAATTTATAGACAATGCTAAATTTTTAAATGGAATTTTAATTAAAAAAGTTAAAATACTTGACGTACCAGTGGAATTGAATATAATTTTCTTTTTTACATTTACCTAAAGATAAATTACAAAAACTGATGTCTAAATAAGATCGCGGGCAGACAATCTTCGACTTTTAAATGTCAATTTACAGCGTTCTCACATTTAATTTTAATTCAAAAAGTATATACTTAAGTTGGAACCATATGGAAAACTTTTTTATTATTAGTTTTATGAAAAAAAGTTATTCTTTATAAAAAGTTCTGCATGGTCTAAAGCCTGAAATACAACCATCGGATTTAAAATTTGTTGAGCCGTATACGAGGTTTGTCGAAAAATGTAAATTTTGCTCAAGAGTAAAGTACCTTTAAATTTGACAATATCGAAAAATGTTACTAAAAAAAGTTGATCAGAATTAAAAATTACGTTTAAATATGCAAGTACTTCCATTTAAATTAAAACTTTAGATTATTTTATTTTTTACTAATATTTCTATTTTGAATGATTACGAAACACACGATAATCTTTTAGTTTTTCGATGTTTTCTAATAATTTTGCAATTAAAACGCGTAAATAAGTGCATATTCATTTATTTCGCAAATAATAAAATTTGCATATTTAAACGTAATTTTTAATTCTGATCAACTTTTTTTAGTAACATTTTTCGATATCGTCAAATTTAAAGGTACTTTACACTTGAGTAAAACTCTAATTTTTTGACAAACCTCGTATACCACTGAAAAAATTTCATATTTGATGAATGTATTCCAGGTTTTAGATAATGCACAACTTTTTATGAAGAATAACTTTTTTTCCTAAAATTAATAATAAAAAAGTTTTCCATATGGTTCCAACTTAAGTATATACTTTTTGAATTAAAATTAAATGTGAGAACGCTGTAAATTGACATTTAAAAGTCGAAGATTGTCTGCCCGCGATCTTATTTAGACATCAGTTTTTGTAATTTATCTTTAGGTAAAAAAAAAAACCTTAGATTGGTCAAATAACTTAATAGTAAAGGTCACAAAAAGATTAATTTTATAATAATCCACCAATAAATAATGTAAATAAAAGGACTTTTTAATATGGTCAAAGGTATATAAAAAAAAGTAGTAAATTGGAAATATCGCTACATATGTTGAGTAATAGAATTAATAAATACGACATTTAGCAAATGTTATAAAAAACTGATATTTGCTCAAAGGGACGAAACGTCTAATTCTTTTAAAACCCTTTAAAATATCGAATAAATTTTATTTTTAACATTATTACGATCATATTTAAATATACTTTCGAAATAGTCGACGTACAAACCCAATAAAAACACGTCCTTATAATAAACTTTTCAAAAAAAAAAAAAAAAAAAAAATAATAAACAAACCATAATACGAAAAATACACCTTAACCCAGTAACCTCGATTCGAAATAAAAACTATTCATTTCGGAACATATGTACGTATTAAATATGCAATGCAATAATGCTGAATACAACCGTAACCTCGATTTAGAATTGAAAATAAAAACAATTCTCAATTTTTTCCGTCTAATAAGCAGAAATTTTTCAGGTGATGACGTCGCATCATTTCAAAGAAATCGTTATTGCAACGCGTCATTTATTTATTTATTTCTATATCGTTCAAGAAGGATGTTTTTACACAAAAAAAAATCTATAATAAACAAAGTAATAAAATATGACATAAAACGGGCCAGGCTGGTGTAGTATTTAATTTTTTTTTTTTAATATAATATAGAACTTTGTTAACATCTAAATATAATAAATGCTTAATACAGGGTGAAATTAAAAATGAGACGAATTGTATGACAGAAACAAAAATTTTCTAATAACAAGTTTAGGTTCGTTTTTATTATTTTTTTAAACAATTTGTTTTAATAAAAAACAACATTTAACAAAGAAACGATTTATAAGATCGTGATGATCCGCCAAAATTGTTGTTTATTTTCCACTCTACTCCGTTGGTCGAGACCAATTAATAATTATCTTCTTTTCCATATTTTAACCTCACTTTTTCTTCTCTTTTCTAAATTTCACCCGTCACGTCAAATTCATCGCCAAAATACAAAATCTAATAAAAATGATAATGTTATAATTAGTATAATATTTACACAGTAAAATTTAACAGTTATTTTAATCTCTCGTTTATAACACATTCAGTGGTTTATTTTTGAGACTTTAATGACCCAATATATTCATAAAATAAAATAAATAGAATGCAAAAATAATAAAAATTTAAATATTAAATTTTCAAAAAATAGTTTTGGCACTAACGGACTAACAAGGCAACCAGATTTGAGTCGAAGTGAACAATTTTTATTGCCTGCAAGGTCTCCGGACTTAAATCCAATGGATTATTATTTACACAAATAACTTAAACGGAGAATTTGTTATCACTGTAAATTTAAAGGAATTGAAGAAATATAAAAACACAAATAATTTATATGGGGATTGACAAATGTATTCGTGAGTAAAAAAGTTAATATTTCCATCGAAAAAAAAAAAGAAAGTGGTATATTGAAATATTTCAAGAAGAATTTAATGTAATAGGCACAGTACAGTAATAAAAATATTTTTATTTTAAAAATGCTAGTCTTTATTTAAAAAAGAAATAAGGAAAAGGGATGTCTAATTAGAAATACTAGCATTAATAGGATAAAAAGTTGTTCAAAAAATAATCAATTTCAAATTCCAGTCCAATTAATTATTCTTTATTAAAACATTCAATTTTTTTTTTTTTTCGAAATATTAATAATAATCAGTAAAATTCTACACTTTGTATATAATAAGTTTCACTCTGTATATAGTACGTAATATAAATTTAATTTTACATCATTTTAATCGCAATGTATCAATTTCAAAATGCATTACACAACAGATTTTTTTAACAATCACCCTTTTAAAAATTTAACGCATAGGCGTAGATCGACAATTCATTGACAGAGACAGTGGTGGAACCATTTATCATTTATTAATAGAAATGTTTTTATACATTTTAATAAACCTAAAAATATTATTTCGGAGATGACCAATTGAAAATTATTATTGCATATATATATATATATATACAGTGTGTCTACTTAAGTTGGAACCATATGGAAAACTTTTTTATTATTAATTTTAGGAAAAAAAGTTATTCTACATAAAAAGTTGTGCATTATCTAAAACCTGGAATACAGTCATCAAATATGAAATTTTTTCAGTGGTATACGAGGTTTGTCAAAAAATTAGAGTTTTACTCAAGAGTAAAGTGCCTTTAAATTTGACAATATCGAAAAATGTTACTAAAAAAAGTTGATCAGAATTAAAAATTACGTTTAAATATGCAAATTTTATTATTTGCAAAATAAATGAATATGCACTTATTACGCGTTTTAATTGCAAAATTATTAGAAAACATCGAAAAACTAAAAGATTATCGTGTGTTTCGTAATCACAAGAGATAAATGTTCATTCAAAATAGAAATATTAGTAAAAATTAATTTAAATGGATGTACTTGCATATTTAAAGGAAATTTTTAATTCTGATCAACTATTTTTAGTAACTCTTGAGTAAAATTCTAATTTTTTGACAAACCTCGTATACCACTGAAAAAATTTGATATTTGATGACTGTATTCTAGGTTTTAGATAATGCACAACTTTTTATTAAGAATAACTTTTTTCCATTCAACCACTAATAAAAAAGTTTTCCATATGGTTCCAACTTAAGTAGAGACACACTGTATTTAAAAAAGCCCGTATATTTTTTAAGCAGCTCGATTCTCCGTACAATTAATATATAAGCGAGTTTTAGTTTTTTTTAATATTTCCCATAAGAACGACGATATCGAATATTGAATTCGGGGTGGTGTTTTCTTGCCCCTCCCCCCCCCCAAAAAAAAAAGAACGCGTTCGGCTTTCTCCCCTATAGAAAATGTGTCGGAAACAATATTTATTACCAATTTACCTTTGATTTAGCCGTACGGTACCAGTTCCAACCTTCAACAGATAGAGATTCCTGCTGGTTAAGCAGAAAACGAAAATGTCACAAGAGCACAACAACGGGCACATAAAAACGGAACTAACTCGTAATTCGGGGTTCGCGCGCGTATATTAATTATTTCTTACGAATGATCAGTTAGTTATTGTTGCATATTGTCGCATGTGGCCGTAGGTAGCAACAGCAACAGCAACGAGAACACGTATTACGCAACGATCTAACATAACAATCTCGAGTGAAAGTATCCACAATCTAGTCGGCGTGTAAGCCAAGCCAAGCCAAGCCACCTTGATTGTGTGCTACGCTTAAATTGCATAAAAGATCGACGTGTAAGCGAAGAAACCCTCGCGAAACGCCGCGCACTCCGACTTAACAACACAAGATTCACTTTTTACTAAGCGCCGAAAACAAAACCCGATACGATAAAAAGAAGTGCCGAAGATCTTGATGATGGCGAAATTGCCGCTGGTCAGGAGCCGCACGAGGACGAGGAAAAAGAAGAAGAAGAGGAGGAGGAAAAAGAGGAGGAGGAGGAGGAGGAGGAGGAGGTTTCCATTCTCTCTTTTTTTTGCTAGTACCAGTTTTCTGAAACTTATTCATTCCACCGACTATATCGACAGAGAACCTGATTGGACCGGTAACCGGTTGCCTCTAAAGGAAAAGGCCGGAATCACGACATATTTCAAGAAGAAGAATTCATTTCGATTTCTTCCATTTTCTGTTCATAATTTTCACCTCTTCTGTTTTGAAATGGACCGCGACAATGTGACGTCACCAACCTGATCTGTTGTATTCATAGATATATAAAACTTGTTTGTACCTTTAAATTGATGTCGTGCTCTCATTAATGTCATTATTTTGTATTTGAACAAGTTTTTTCTGTATATTTTATTCATTAAAAGACATTTTTTCAAGGCCCAAAACACAAAAATATCATTTACGACACTTTTCAAAACACAGCATAAACAACAAACAAGTTGTATACGATTTGAAAATCTGCGCATGGCAATTGTTATTGTTCAGGTTAGCCAACTGTTTTGCGACGTCACGACTAACGTGGTTCATATTCCCCGCGTGATGTGCACTCCCACTCTTCAGTTATTGTAGGGGAAATAATTAAGTTGGCAATTTAAAAGTACCTAGTTTTTTTTATTTGTATCACTGTTGTGTTTTGTTGTCCCAATTCTTGTTACTACTTTTGACATATCGTCACTTTTTTTTATTGTTACTAGAATGAGGGGAAATTTTAAGGTAGTGGAAGGTGCGCCTGAACATAATTGACCCGATGTTTTCTTATGAGGAAAAGTCTATTGTCTATAAAACTAATTGAAATTACAAATTCACATAAATATATTGGCCTAAGTCAAATTTGACATTTCACTATCAGTTCACAAACTTTCTTTTCCCGTATTTTTATACTTTTTTCAACTTTTCGAAGATTCCAGAAAATTCTTCTCGTTTAAAATAATATTCAAGAAACTATCAGTTAGGTTAGGTAAAGTAAGGTTAGGTTAGGTTAGGTTATCCTGCCTTGTCCTGTACGGTCATATAGTCAACTTTTTTATAACTATTGACTTTAACCTATGTAAACATACCTTTACATTATAATAAATATCTTGAAGATAATCTAAAAATCAACAAAATCCAATTTTTAACTATAAACAAAAATATTTTTAGCAAAAATAAGCCGAATACAAACAATTTGTATATAATAATTCAATCTCTATTAATTTGTTGTGTTTATAGTTGTACATTATTTTCGGGTATCTCGAATATCAAAATAATTTGATTCCTCTCCCATTCACCCTAATTTAATTTTATTATACTCGAGATAGGAAAACATCCTTTATTAATATAATGTCACCCAATTTAACAGAGAAATATCCGCGATTGCGTATACAATTTCTTTGACGCCGCCCATGACCTTTCCCAATAATTAATTACATATTAGAAATCATAAAATCCAATTATAACGTATAATTATAAACTAGAATATCCATATTCCGTTACCTACGACTTAACAAGGAATAATTAATCCGATTACCGAAATCCCCTTTCGAGATAAAACGGAGATACGGCACTGTGCGAAACGTGCAACTAGACGGAGAGAAGAGTACCACGGTTCGTCCTAGGTCAAGTTGCGATTAAATCTTTGTTCTTTGTTCTTCTCTGCGGTACGAAACGCTCCAGGATAATGGGATAATACACAATTATTTATACCCGGTGAAACTTGAAATACCAAACTGACATTTAACAATCTAAACAAATCGCTTATGTAATTCATAAACTGCACATTTCGTTGTTAAATTGACGGGTAATTTGGTTATTTTAAAGCGAAATTACCGCTTTTATTAAATGAAAATGTCAGTTAAAGTTGCAACACGAATGTTGGCCACCGTTTAGAACGATATTTTATTATTGTAAACTATTTTCATGAATGTGTTATACTGGTTGTCTAATTGTATGTTGCAATATATAATAGTTAGGTTGGTACTAGTGAGAAGTTAGTCTTATTAAAGAAGTTATTCCTGCCTCGAGGGGTGGAGGCCCTAAAACGAAAAGAAGTAGAATGTAGAAGTTAGGTTATATCACGAAAATTAAAAATGTTATGTTACTTTTTGATTTAGTTTTTTGAAAATTGTGCTAGTTAAGTGAAACATATCTAAATACAATCTTATTTATTTATTTATTTATTTATTTATAATAAAAGCCCTCTTACATTCTGGAGAAAACGAGCTCAAATGACACATTGTTTTAAAAGTATTTGTATTTGTTTATTAACGAATTTTATTTAAATTGAAGTTTTTAAAATCAATAAATAATATTAGTGTACGGTTCGCTATATCGAACAGATATTACTTATTAATCTTAATAAATAAATTTATTAAATAAATGGGTAAAGGGTAGTTTTAAGGACTAAAATTTATTTAATAACGAAATTTATATAAACAAAACACAAATATTCCAATAAATTTAGAATAAAGGTGTGGCCATACACCAATAGTTATTTCAGAACTATTAAAAAATATATTTTCAATAAAAATAAAATAAATGATAAATAATCAGATTAATATTATTATTAAAATTTTGAAAAAATTTGAATTCTAGCGACACGAAATTTGATCGAATGGAGGGTGATACGTTCTCGGGGCTTTCGAACGATTATTTTAGGTAAATAGAACGCAGTGTTTGCTCGAGTGATTCGTTACGATATTATTAAAGATAGGAAAATCAACCAAGGACGAAATCGTTCTTTTTTTTCCAATTCTCTAGGCTACCGATCGAGCTTGACGAATTTTAAATAATAACAACGTTCGCTAAATTGGACAAATATGTGATTGGAACAGAAACAATGAGTCGATACCGTGAAACGAAAATGTACAATATAAGGTTACGTTTTTTTAACTTAGATCTAATTAGATTATTTACGGCGGTTCGTTCAGTGTACGCGGTATAAGAAATCACTTATTGTTTATTTATAATAATAATTACTTTCATTGTTCTAAAATATATATATTTTTACTTGTTAAAATCATATCAAGGGAAAAAAATGACAAAATATATTATACCGCTCCTCGTATTTTCGGTTAAAAATGTGGATGGGTGACTCAGTTTTGCGTGAAGAAGATTCCCTAATTGCACATTTTTCATTTAAATTAAACGGTAATTCTTTTTTTTTTTCGATTTCCTGGCCTCGGTTATCGGGTTTATTCGGCTAACTTAATTTACATATTTCTCGGACATTGACAGACAGAACTACCAACATAAAAATGGTAAAAAACTAGCACGTACAGCTTGTATATATAAAACAATTTTTACTATTTCAATGCCCTGAAAATATCAAACGCAGGACTATAAATTGAACACTCTGTACATTAATTAATAATAATAATAATAATAATAATTAAAAGTATTTTTGAACATATACAAGTACCAAAGATAAAAGTCATTATAATTAAGTCTGACTACACTTAGTGTTCAAAAATTAGTTCAAATAATTTAGCTACAGATGTATTTTTTTTTAAATAAACTTTCCAAGTCGATTTATAGGCCCATTTTATAAAATACTCTATTACAGGGACACGATTTTTTTCCTCGAAAACAACAGGTAATCAAAAAAACTGCAAGATGAATTATGTAGAAAAAAAAATAATAAACATAGTAAAAACGTTCGATTTGATTCTCGAATCACCCTGTATTAACATGTAGTCGAGGGAAATTCATCATCGAAATGACAAATTTTCCTGTTGCTAATTTCTAATGAAATAATTGTCAGCAATTAAAATAATCGCTATAATTTGGATGTTTCTCCGAGTTCGGGCGTTTCGATTTGTATTGAAATTTTGAAAGTTGTTGAAGCTGCTGATTACGACTTTTAATCCACGGTAATTACGTTTAACGCGCAGAAAAATCGACAGGAAATCTAATTCAATTAGTTTTAAATTGTATATATTTTTTAAAACGTTAGATAAAAATCAATTAACTCTATTTTTGAATTAGTTAAACGGCATTAGACAAGAGTAGTTTCCTCGTTAAATTATTCGTAAAGTTATTGGTATTTTTATTTTTTAAAAATCAATATTTTTTGACATTAAAACGGCAGACGAAAGTTGCAAATTGACTGATGAAAATTATTTTTTTAAGGAGAATGAAAAGTGAAATCCCAATATTTTAGAAGAGTGTATCATTGATTTTTTCGTAAATTAGTGATTTCGAAGAAAATACTGAAATATAAATATTAGTGTATGGTTCTTTATAACGAACAAATATTATTTAATAATCTTAATAAATGAATTTATGAAATGAATAAATAAATAAATAAAGGGCAGCTTCAAGGGTTAAAATTTAACTAATAAAATTTATACAGTGTGTCTACTTAAGTTGGAACTATATGGAAAACTTTTTTATTGTTAGTTTTATGAAAAAAAGTTATTCTTTATAAAAAGTTGTGCATGGTCTGAAACCCGAAATACAACCATCGGATTTAAAATTTGTTGAGCCGTATACGAGGTTTGTCGAAAAATATAAATTTTGCTCAAGAGTAATAAAGTACCTTTATTTTTGAGAATATCAGAATTAAAAATTACGTTTAAATATTATTATATATATTTAAATTAACACTTTAGATTATTTTATTTTTTACTAATATTTCTATTTTGAATGAACGTTTATCTCTTGTGATTACGAAACACACGATAATCTTTTAGTTTTTCGATGTTTTCTAATAATTTTGCAATTAAAACGCGTAAATAAGTGCATATTCATTTATTTCGCAAATAATAAAATTTGCATATTTAAACGTAATTTTTAATTCTGATCAACTTTTTTTAGTAACATTTTTCGATATTGTCAAATTTAAAGGCACTTTACTCTTGAGTAAAACTCTAATTTTTTGACAAACCTCGTATACCACTGAAAAATTTCATATTTGATGAGTGTATTCTACGTTTTAGATAATGCACAACTTTTTATGAAGAATAACGTTTTTTCCTAAAATTAATAATAAAAAAGTTTTCCATATGGTTCCAACTTAACTAGACACACTGTATAAACAGAAGGCAAATAATCCAATAAATTCAGACTAAAGGTGACCGTACACTAACAATTCAATCATTATATTATAAATATTAAAAAATATATTTTGAAATGAAAATAAGAATACAAAACATAGGTAATTAAATAAATATCATAAGTTTCAAAATAATGAAAAAGGAATTTTTCCATTGCAAATCTCTAATAAAACATTTGTTATCAATTGAAATAGTCGCTATGAATTCAGTGTTTCGCTAACTCAATTATACCAATTTAAATAGTAAATATTTTTTAAAACGTTACATAAAAAACCAACAAACTCTATTTTTAAATTAGTTAAATGACATTTGAAAAAAGCGGTGACTTTAATACAAACAAAAAAACGGGTTTTTTCGCAACAAATAAACTGAACCGGAGGACTACCAGTTTATTGTTGGTTTCCACTATAATTTCAGTATAATCATTTTAGAATGCGTTCCTAGGGTAATGACATCGACGACGACTTTGAAGGTTACACAATTTAATGCGCGATATTTCGCAACGATTGCTGTACCGCCTCTTATCTTCAATTTTCAAGTAAAACACCCTTTACCAAAAAAAAAGAGTCTCTCACACACACAATCGAAACAAGAATGCAAAAAGTTAGTAGGGAAGAGTCGGGTAATTGTGCTCGTTATAAGCCTGTAAATATGTACGTGGAAATGTAGCCTATTTATTTAACTATGAAGAAAATCCTAAGAAAGACTTTTAGAAGGTATTTCAATAAAACTTGTATTAGGCAACCAGCATTGCGGTATTTTGTGTGACTGGTTACCGGTTTTTTTTTTGTCTACGAACTCTAGGATTTACATATATTTAGTTATTTTCGTTTGTAACAGTTGGTAGTCGTATATGTCAAATGTCAGTTGTCTAGTTTGACAATTTTGGGATGACGGAATAAGCTCTTTGGGGTTGATTTGATGTTCAAATATTGCAAAAGATATTAAAACAATCTAAATTTCTTATTAAACACATAATGTTCCTGCAAAAATAAAATCAGAGACTATTAGACAAAAGATTAACATGGTTTTTTTTTTTGGTATTAGCAACTATTTGTATTATTTTGTTGTTGCGTTTATTAAAACTATTTTTAATTTATTCTCTTGTACGGTTCAATAGTTATTTTATTAACAAACAACATCATTCGCTAAAAACTTAAAAAAAAACAAACATTTCTTCTTCTTCTTCTTCTATTTCGAAAATTCGTAACAATATTTCGGTTGACTCCTACTGTCATTTTTCTTCTTTTCTGACATTTATTACTGGTAATATAAATGTTTATGTTTGATTCTACTCCGTGGGACGACGAGTCCATTTAATAAGAGTATCGAAAAGAGTTCAATTGTAAGATATATTAAAAAGAATTAATTTGACTATTCAACATAAAATCGAAGTAAATTCTGTGTTTTTTCGCGCCATTCGTCTATCTATTTTAACCGCACTTCTTCTTTTTTCTAAATTTCACCTGCCGTGTCAAATTACCCGCCAAATTTAAAATCTATTCTTACAATATATTTTTTTTCTCCACTGTTTGACAGGATA
The DNA here is from genome assembly GCA_951812935.1 of Hermaeophaga mercurialis. NCBI lineage: Eukaryota > Metazoa > Arthropoda > Insecta > Coleoptera > Chrysomelidae > Hermaeophaga > Hermaeophaga mercurialis. The sequence goes on along the minus strand of OX638360.1, from coordinate 50,473,481 downwards.
ATGTCATCGAAAAAATAACACAAGAAATTAAATATGCCGACCAACAATATGACTTCCCCTGTAAATTAATTGTGTTCATTAACGAAAATTTCACGTTAATATTCTTATTTTCTTCAATAATTTACCACTATTCCACTCGTTTAAGAGACTTTATCGAAATATCGAGTATCGTCGTTCGATACGTTCTAAAAGTATTTTTAGCCGTTTTTCTCGATATTAATAAAATCCACTGGTATAAATCAACTTCTGAGGGGAAAAAACGTTGTGCAGAGCGTCGACGAGTTCTCTAAATGTAATTTAAAGTTTGAACACTCATCGGCAAAAGTTTTCGTATTGTTTCGTGTTTAAAAAAAATTCCGGCGAACGGAATTAGAAATGAAATAAAAGTATTCGAAAATTTGTTCGGAATTTTAACTCGAAGTTGGGGTTCAAAGTGTTACCTTGAATTTATTTTACAAAAATTGCGCTTCTAAGAGTGTTTAATCGGATTTAAAAAGTTTTTTATTACCGAATTGAAAGCTTTCGTTTCGTAATTTTATCAGATAAAGGGCGTTGTACATAATTTATTATTTTGTAGTTTAGTCGATGGATATTAATTATTTTGCGGGCGCGATTTCGAATGAAAGCGTAAAAGCGATTTATATTAAGTCGTAAAAGGAAATTCGAATGGATTCCGCGCGGTTCTAAACCGATTCCTCGTTCGAACAATATAGTCTCGGGACGGACAGGTTGTTCACCTGATGCCAGAAGGTCAACTCGCTCGACTCGGTAACAATGGCTGTAATTCTTTTTTTTTTTTTTTTTTTTTTTTTCGTATCGGCTCTACGTATCCGTCCATCCGTCCCGTCTAATCTCCACATCTAAGAAACTACGCGTGGCCTTACAAAAATTCCAAAAGGCTGTGGACAACGACGAGCAGGTACAAGTCGTCAATACTTTGCTCAAAGCCGATTTCTTTAGTTTCTAAATGAAATATCCGAGTTGCCACCTACTGAACACGATTTTTCTTTAGGAGCGAGTCGGGCAATTGTGCGCTTTACAAAAACATTAATTTACCGATACAATCGCTTGCTTTTTTATTCCATTAACAGAAATACAAGTATAATCTTCTAATTAGAAGGTTTTAAGGTTATCAAAATTGAAAAAAATTTTATTTTCGTCTTCGAAATTATGGTAGTACAACTTATTCAGTTCCAGATCATAAATTAAGAAAAGAAAAGAAGATTCCGACTCCAACTTCATTCCTGTTAACCACAAACAACTAACAATGATCTTCTTCTTCTTCTCTTTTAGTGGGCTATTTCCAAAAAGACCGTGGTCCTTGACAGTGTGACGTCACCACATAACAGTTGGCTAACCTGATCATTAATCGCCATGTATTTTAGTGGTGTGTGTTGCTTAGTTTGGATTTGGTTAAGTTTTTTCTGTATATCTGAATAATTAAAATACATTGTATTCTCCAAAACACAGCATAAACAACAACAAACAAAGTTGTTTATGAATTAAAATCCGCGCATGGCACTTGTCAGGTTAGCCAACTATATTGTGACGTTACGACTGTCCTGGTCCATTTCCCAAGAACTAACAACGTATGAACGAACATTTCTCATTATTCTTATTTTCCGAAATTCATTATATCTTTTCACTAAATATCTCTACTTTTTGACGGGAAGACATGATATGCGCCATCTGTTGTTCAACACGTGAAAATTTTTTGCTTTCGTATTTGCTACGTAGTACAGAAGATTTCTAACTCCATCTTCACTCCTACTAACCGTTTTTCTAAGCTTTTTGTATGTTAAGCAATAACTAAAATAAAGATAATGGAAAAATAACAAACATAAACGAAGTAAAGCCAAGAAGCTGAGACAATTAGTACTCGTTGTTTAATAAATTATTATTCTCGAAACAACTCTTTACTTCTCTTTGAATGGCCTCTATACAAAGGGACAATTTAACCAAAACTAACAACGTTTGAGTTGGCATTTTTGAAAATTTCAACTGTCATTCTTCTTCTTCTTCTTTAAAATCATTTTATTTTTTTAAAGGTGTCTCCACTGTTTTGACAGGAAGACATAATACGCGCCATCTATTTTTGAGTACGTAAAAAAATTGTATCTTTTATCAAAAATAAATTAAATATACACTATTAATTAAACGATCGTACGAATTTTATTTAATCTCATCATAACAAAATAGGCAACGCACGTTGCTGTTCAAATTTTTGTTTGTACTATAAATGGTCTAAGTACTTCCGATTTAAACACTTATGAAGTTGGTTAATAGGAATGAAGGAAGAGTTAGAAATCTTCTTCTTTTTTTCTCTCTTCTTCTATTTTAGCTTGAACCTACGGAAACCCCCATTTACTTTTACTGCATTTAACCTGCATTTAATATTAGATAATTGGTTAGGGTTATCACTTTTGATGTATATTAGCGGAAAATTTTAGGGCGAGTAAATTATGGGGTTTAAAACAGACAATTTTCAATCCGTTTATCCAGATAAAATGGTACAAAGTGATAGTCGTTTGAAAAATGTAGTTTCGATGCAGTGAACGTGCATTTTGAACTGTATTTGCGATAACGCTTTACCGCTATTGTTCCTCCTTCGATTCCCGGTTTTGGTTGATGGGAATATAATGGAATAAAGGTGGGATTTTCAGCGGATTTTCTTTTTTTTGTGTGACGACGGGTCGATGTGTGTAACTGGATTAAAGAATTTACGTATAGTTTATTTATCGGTCAACTTTATCAGCGATAAACTTAGACCTATATATTTTTTTTAATAGAAGTATTTTTGTAAACGTTTTTTCGATTTTTAAAAATTCGTTTATATGGATATTTGTTTTTCTGTTAGATTTTAAATTTGGCGGTTAATTTTGACATGAGAAGTGAAGTACGACGAAAAGAAGAATAAGCAAGGTTAGAGAGAAAAAAGAATTTTACATTTTCCCAAGTTGTCATTTTATTAGAAAAGAAAGTACTAATTTAAACAAACATATTTCTTCTAATAATATTACCTTGTTCTATTTTGTGTTACCCCAATAGACCTGATAAGAAAACACCGGGTCAACTAAGTTCAGGCGCACCTCCCACTACCCTAAAATTTCCCCTCATTCTAGTAACAATAAAAAAGTGACAATATGTCAAAAGTACTAACAAGAACTGGGACAACAAAACACAACAGTGATACCAATAAAAAAACTAGTTACTTTTAAATTACCAACTTAATTATTTCCCCTATAATAACTGAAGAGTGGGAGTGCGCCCAGTCCACATCACCCTGGGAATATTTCAAAACAGGAGAGGTGAATTAAAATTAAGTTAAGTAAAAATTAAACGTGGATAAATAATCCAAGCGGACTGAGCCCAAAAAAAAAACAAGTCAAAATTGAATGTTCAAATGCCAAACAAAACAAAATCGGGGTTACCAAACAAACACAACTTGGACATTAAAATAGGCGGCAAAATTCAAAAATACTTTCAACATAAATTAGCTTATAAATGAAAAATATTTCAAAATAACTTATCTTTTTAGAGTATCAACAACATTTATAATTATTTTTTATAGCCTACAAAATGTAATGAACAAAAACAATGTTAAAATAGAATTAATTTAATAAATTTATGATGATTCCACCTATTAGAGAAGTTAAGAACTAAAAAAAGGCTATTTTAAGCGGGAAATTTAAATTGTTGTTTTTTCTGTAATATTCGTTATATTTCTGTCAGTTCAAATTATAAGAAAAAAATACTTGTAAGAATTATTCATAAAATGTGTCTGCTTAAGACATTTTTATTTCAAAATTTGTATTGTGGGTATTAAAGCATTATATTCTGATAGTTTATTTGCAAATTTCAAATAAGCATCTATTAAATCCCAAAATTAACCATATTTGGAAGGATTTAACGAGGAAATTAAAAAAAGAATTGATTGTGTGTTGTACGAAGCGAGTTGATCTAATAATAGCGCCTAAATTAACCCCAATTTAATTCAATGAAGTTTGATTCACAATGCCTGGAATTCACGACAATCTTCTACTCTTTTTGTTTTATTATTTTATATTTATAGCCCGCTCTCTGCACTCAATTTTCAATTAATAAGAACACAGACATTGTTTTTGTTGTTCAAATGTTTCTGTGTCACTATTTAAACGGAATTTATGAAATTATTTTGTATCTGTGTTATGGGCATGTTTTCGACAGATTAATTCGATAAACAAATTAGTATATGGATTATTAGTTTAGTTATTTTACGAAATAAAAAGTATGGTTATATGTGAACCACGGATAATGACCTATTTGACCTTTTAAAGAGTGTTTATTTTTTTCGGTTAAATTATTTTTCGATGGATTTAAGGTTTTAGTTTCACCGTATTTTATTAAACTACAAAAAGCAGAGATTCGGTAGAACCAAGTACGTTTCAATTTTAGTGAACGAATGAAAATTAAACTTTGCCAATTTCAAGCATGAAGACTTTTTTTATTTGTTTTGCTATTTAACTGAGATTAAAAAATTCAGAAAAAGATAATCATCATGTAATAGTTCCCACGATGTGGACTAACAGCTAATAGTAAAATAAAGTTAATGATTAGTTTACTTTATACGAATTTAGTTTTATATATGGTATGATATGATGTAAAATAAGATCAAGTTTTTTGTTCTAAAGTACTTTTATTTTCTAATTCTTGTTTCCATATTTGTCATGTTTAATTTCAATTTCTACCTGTTTTATTTACAAATTCATCACATTTGCTGCTTTATATTGTAACGGAATTTACATAAAAATTAATAATTTTACAAAATTTGTTGGTATTAAATATTTTGATAATTTGTAAATATAGGCAAAATATTAAAAAGGTACTTCATAAAAATAATATTTTCATTAGTTTTTTTTTAATCAATTACCTAAATAGATCCTTAAAAGGTACAAATAAAATAAAATAAGTGATATATATATACATGGTTGTCCTCACATCAGTAAAATTATAAAAAATCTCTAGTTTTTTTTATTTTTAAATATTAAAATTCTATTCAAATTGATTTATTTTCCATTTAAAAACATAAACAAATATTTTTTAGTCAATAAATGTAAATTGATTTTTTTCTTTTATAAATTAAATATATTGAGAGCACAAATAAAGTTAATTTCAAAACAAAAAATATATATACAACATAAAAAAATCTTTACTGTTAGGCAACCAACATTACAGTCATATGTATGGCATGTTGCCCGCATTCTGTTCAAGAACCTATCATTTTGTAAACTATTTTACCGGCTTTTTGAAGTGGCCCTTTTTACCGACCTATTTAAGTGATCTGTTTTACCGTCTATATGAAATAATTCCTCGTTTCAGTTCAGTGAGAAAAAAAGCAAAAAATTTTTGAAAAAAAATTAGATATTTATTAAACATATATTCAAAGATATTCATTTAGGTGTAATTTAATAGTAAATAAAACTTTTACAATTTAAAGTAATGTTTCAAATGTTCTTTTTAAAATTCACTCATGTAATTTTCAATTTTTATTGTTTTTTACATATAGGTACAATTAAATAGGGTATCCTAAATAAACGTAAAAAATGGATAAAAAATCATGAATTTAACAAAATACAGTTAGTTGTGGAAGAAATAAAAATATAACAAATATGAAATTTAAAAGAATTATGCAGTAACAACTTTTTGAAATTTTAAACATCAAATAAGCACAACACTTTAAAACGTTACAGTATTTTTCTTTTTTAAAATTCGAGTTAAGTTGCAACAATTCCTTAGGCAGCATCTCTTGAGCATTTTGGCTAACACATCCTCATCTTGCATATTCACAAATATAGTAAAAAAAAAATAACAAACATTTACCATATCCAAAAATTAAATAATTTATAACTAGAATTCTAATAATTTTCATATATAATTAGCAAAATAATGTAAACATAAATTTTCTTACCCTGCAGCATCACTTGGAAAAGAACAAATATTCAATTTACAATTATTGAAAAATCACTAAACACCAATGGAACTTTTTACAACTTAAGACACCAAAAACAAGTTTAAAATATACGTTTAAATACCAAATTATAACGGCTCCGTTTGTTCATTCTTACCTCTTTTACCTGAGTTTTTTATTATTAAATTATACAATTTAGAGTCTTAAAACTAGCGTAAAAAATTGGAAACAGGTGTAAAAACAATATTAATCACATGACAATATATTTCTAGATTTTGAGCCTAATTTTTTTCTATTTTTGGTATTCATAAACATTTATTATAAAAGAAAATGATTATTTGAAAGTTTCACTTCAACCTCAAAATTAGAGTAGATAAATTTCCCTCTCAAAAATGTATACTGCACTTTTTAATTTATTGTTGTTTCTGCTCTTTTCAAATGCACATACGGATTCTAAAAAATTGAGTTATTTTGTTCGAGATCGATAATTCATTAGACCCCAAAAAAATAAGCAAGATTTACAAAACACTCTCTGCATCTCGTTTATAAAGACTGTCGTAGGCAATAAATGTGGAATATTTAGAACCGTCTCGCAATTTAAATATTTTACTTTCCGAACGAAACGCCCTGTATAACTATTAAAGATTTAATATAAACAAGAACTCCGACGTTCTTAACCCAATAAAAACATCAATCTTTTTATTGATTTAATGTTGGCAATTCTCTCCGCTAGATGCCCTAACCGTAGCCGAATTCTTGGAAAAACTTTTTTACGCCATTTTCGACTAATTGTGAAAATCCTGAGATAAACACTTGCTATTACATAGATTCCTAAATATATGAATCAATAACGTTATCTCTGCGTATACATAATACGAAAATTGTATAAATGTAGAAAAAACTTACCAAATACCTTTGTAGAATCAGTTGATAACGATTAGAGTGTAGGATGATTCGGTATCATGCATACATATACCACTTTGTTAATCACAAATTCACTAAGAATAATAATAACTTCACATCATTCACTCATTATAACACAAATCACACTCACTAGTAAACAAAAATTAATATGTAAAACAGTAAAAACAATTCTGCGAGCTACACAGGTACCGCGATTCGAAACCCGCCGAACTATACTAATGCCAACTTAGAGTAAGTAGTCAGGAATACCAACCTTACGGATTTAGTACTAAAAAAATTAATAACTTGTATGCAAAAAACAAAGTCGTACATTTTTTGATCGGTTTTGCAAAATTTTTGGTTTTATGGAATACACTCTCAATTTATAATTTTAAAGAAAAGCGCTAAACCCTTATTTTCTTAGCTTCTACGTTTCAATTTGGATTTAGAAACCAAATGTTCACTACATTTCCATTTTCTATACTTGTGCCTAATGTTCAAACTAACAAAAATTAATATACTTAAAACTCATAGCTTTATCTTTGTATATTACAAAAGCTTCCAATAGCATATATGGCATAAAGACCTTTTATTCAAAATGAAAAAATTAATTATTCATGATTTTCTAATTTTAATTAAGGGACAATTTGTTCTTAACAGATATCTGAAAGTAACGATTAATAACTCTCTTTCAAATAGTTTCACTGCACACCAAGGAGTACCTCTGGGTTCCCAATCTCTGCTTTACTCTACATTTTCTGTTAAGATTTTCTTCTGGCCAATAGAGACTTCTTCTAAAATATTGTCTCATTTCCTTCTAAACACTCATCATTAAAAAAACATTCAAGTAGCAGAAATATTCACATTTGGAATAATTACGAAAAGTTAGACCTGGAAAACCCTTTGCATCACCCTGATAATAAATATCTACATAGTCAAGCAAAGACAGAACGACACAATAAATGAAGAGAAATTCTCTAAAAAAGCCATCCCATTGAAAAATTTAGAAATCTTACAAAAACTATACAGGATATTCTCATCCATTTGGCAATCTAAGAAAGATGAATACAATTCTTTTTAAAAAAATAAGCTACAAATATGTTTTTTCTACAATCTATGTCTAAAAATCTTTAATGTACTCCTTCAAGTAATAAAAGCAATTTTTAAATTTTCTCATTCCGTTAAGAGATGCAAACGTTTTATAAATCGCATAATAGATATCTTCTTGACAATTTACTTTAGCTCATTATAGTTAAATATATTGTTTCTAGAACGCGCAGTATAATTGACTGAAATTTAATCTCGTAGTTTGCGACCAAACTAGTGAAAACTACTTTTCACAATTTGATACAATTGAAAGTATCAAATAATGACGAAAATTACAGTTTTGTATTTTTTTTTCCTATAAAATTATTTTAGACCTTGCAAAAACAATTTTACATATAATAGAAACACTAACAAAAACACGAACTTTATTACTTAAAACAAGATATTAAATTCAATTTTTCGTATCCAAATTAACAAAACTCTTTGTTCTTCTTTCGAAATAACGATATTTTCCATATTTTCATACACTTTTCTCCTTCATCTGTTTGTTGTGTACATAATTTCATATTTTTCAGGCCATATTAATTTTTTCAAATAGTCAAGTCTCTCCGTGGAATATAACAAATTAATCCATTCATCGAATTCCAGTATAGAAACGCTGTATCCCATTATTTCAAGATGCTTAATTTTCACTTGGTACGTTCCTTTTAAATGGGAATAAAATCGTGTAAAAGCGTAATTTTTTACAAGGAGAACAGCCACTCTACAAACATACAAATGGTTTAACTAATTTAACTTATTATAATATTCAAACAAAAATCCTACCTTTTTCTTATAGATTTCGAATTAGGAGAAACCACATTATTGTCTTTATTTAAACTGACAACAAAATTTATATGATAACCATAAGGTGTAACGATATTTTCTAAGATATCTTGCCCAACTATTTCTACCAAATATTCCTTTATAGATTTCGGTAGCTTGTGTTCAGCTGTTAAGTCTAAAATTGGAAATTACTAAAACTAACGAATAAAAATTTTCTACTACTGTGAGTAAACTACTAACTTTACTTTAAGCGCTTACTTACATTGGGTTTGTACATCTTTTATGTATTTCTCGTGGAACCAAGGAACATTAAATTCAGGATATTCTAAACACACGGTTCTATTCAAGTGCATTAAAGTTTGTCTTACCCTTTGTGGATATTTGTCCTACAAGAGAGAACATTTTTTTAAGGAAAAAAAAAATGAACGACTCTTACCTTTGAGTAACAATTAAGTAGTTCTTTGTCCAATCTGTCCATGAACTCTTCATTAAATATTTGCTTGACTAAGAAACTTGGCAACTTATTGAAAAAACTCAAAGAGAGCGCACTTTGTAAAAAAGCTAAACCACTGAGCCTTTCTTGGTCCCTACAAATAATCACGTAAAATTTTGATTTTATATTGGGCGTTTCATTGTTAAATAATTTTGGTTATTTTAAAACCCCTAGGCACAATGTACCAGTAAAACACCCTGTATTTCTTGTTTTTTTTTACCTTATAATGATATCCGTGACTGCTCGAAAAAATGTATCAGCATTTATAGGATAATAAGCGAGATGAAAACAGAGATATAAAATTTTTTCGGCGTTAAATCCAATGATATTTTCCTTGTTTTTAACGATATATTCAGTGATTTTATTAAACACTTCCGGTATAAGTGTGTTTGAGGTGAAAAAGATATAAGCAATATTTTCCATCAACTTGGAGCTCATACAATCGAGTTCTTTGAATTTTAACAATAAATTATCGACAAAATCGTTATCGTAACCATCCCTTTGAATCGCCGCTCTTATTAACAGAGACATTATTTCGAACTGCCCTTCGTTTATTGATAGCAAATACTCTGTATTTTTGGTTAAAATATTTCCGATTTCTTTAAAATTGTCTTTGTTAAATGATTGGCTGTTAGTTTTAAATGTTTGTGATAAAATTAAAATATCTGTAGGTTTTAACTGTCTAGGATTTTGTTTCAATTTGTCTAATAACGTTTGAGCTAAAGCTGCATCGTTGCTGTAATAAATTATAAAAGCTAGGAATACGCTTAAATCGAGCTGTGAAATGATGTCGCCTCTTCGGATTATATCTCTTATCAACTCGGAAGCAAGTTTTTCAAAACGAAAATATCTGTAATTATCTATATCGATGTTAAAAAGCATGTAATTCAAGCACGATTTTGTTACCAAAAATATTTCCGATTCCCGTTTTAAAATTCCGCTCCAGTTATCCCAATATTTTTGACACAATTTTTGGTCGGAAATTTTTACGTAGGAAAAGATCTTTCGTATTATTATCAAATTCCGCAATTCTGTATTTGATTGCAACAACTTTACAACGTCTTTCCTTAGCTCCACTCTTTGCAACGGGGAGGAGAAAAATATTAAAGATGAAAATAATTTCAAAGCTTTGTTTCTTTCAAACGTTCCGCTTTCCTGATACTGCTGCCACAATTTCGCAGCGCTTCTTTGGATTTCGTTTAGTAATTCGCCTGGTTCTTGAATCTTAAAGAAAACCTAAAAAAGGGGATGATAAATCAAACTTTTTAAAATGTACTTCCTTACCTCATACAAAAGCAAAAGATACGGAGTATCCATTTTGTTGATTTTATTTTTTAATAGGAGCATACATTTTGATGTGAGTTCTACATTCTGATCTCTCCAATAAGGTAAGCTTAAAAAACTTATGATTTTTAAAATTGTGCTATAATCGGAAGGCTGCAATTTGTTCTTTTTTAAAAACTCTTCAACAACCCCAGTATACTTTTTTAAAGTGACTGGCGTTACCATGTTGTGTAATTTATAAAGGCATACAGACACATCTGCCAGATGTTCTATTGAATCACAATTATCTAAAATATTTCAGAGAAATGGAAATATTACGACAAATTTTCGAATATAAAAGTACTAGAATCATCAGTAAAAACCTCAATATTTTTAATATAAAAGTAAAAATTTAATGAAAAAAATTTTGAAATTCCAAATTTTTAAGTAAAAAAGTTTTCAAAGGATCAAAAAAATCACAAGAATTTATTAATGAAGACCACTATTAATGCAAAAATACTTAATATAAAGAGAAATGCTTCCAAACTTCCAAATTTTTAAATTAAAACGTTATCAAATTATAAAGAAGGGCAAGATATAAATATTCATAAAAAAAAGCATTTTAACACTCTCGCATTGTAGTAGCGCCTTTATTATTTATTACCTTCTGGACACTTACCAAGAACTTGTAAAATTTTTGGAATTAAATTTAAAGACATATAATAGGGTCGAATACTTTTTTCTAAAAATACCACTTTTATCCATCTGCTACATGTAGACAAATCGAACTCTTTTTCTAAATGATTCTTTACCCTTTCAGCTAACTGAAGCATCAGTGGTTCTTCCGTATCCAAACCTAATCTTTGTAAATACAAAAGTAGATAACTCAAGAGTTGGGGATTAAAATGTTCCAATTTTTCTTGTATTTTATCTAGTAATAATACAAATTGTTTAGATTCTTTTAACTCGTTTAGATACACTAACGAGGAATTTGCTACACTGGAATTGACTGCACAAAATACGTTTTGTATGTCCTTTAAAACTAATATACTTTGGACTATTTGTTCATCACTAAGATTATTTTTATGTTTATCTAAAATACTCCATACGTCTTGTGTGGTATAGCAATTATTTAACTTATTTATTACACCGTCTATAGATTCTTTAAATAAAATATGTTTATGTTGTTCTATTACATCCAACGTTTCTGTTTCCAATATTGAGTGTTCTTCAGGATCTTCATCGTTTTCTGTGGAATATTTACCGATATTATAATGATTTAAAGGTGTTTTTACACTACGATTATTTACATTTGTAAGTTTAAGAGGTACTGCATATATAAAATTGCTAAAATATTTTCTAAAACCAGGTTTATTTCTTAAAATACGAATTGCGCGAAAAAATCGCATGTTTACAAATATATAGAGGTTATGTTCCTATTCTTCTATTTTTATTTATTTTATTTAACAGATAATCAGAAGCAGTTAAAGAAAACTGGAATAATTGTATATTTTGCTTGTTCTTAAGATTGTTTCCCCACATCCACTCTAAGAATTATTTTAAAAATGAAAAAATATATATTGTAACCCAGAGTCCTTCATAGTAATAGTCTTATTATTAAAAGAATAAAGGGAGGGAAAAAAAAAACAAAACAAAACCAACAAGAGTAATTTTTTATTTGTATTAAATTAACAAATCTTTAACAAAAATGAGAAATGTTGAAATCAAAGCAAGAGTTTTTGATATATTCAAGCTTATTGAGGCAGCGAGAGGTTTAGAACCAAAAACAACAGAAATTATCAAACAACATGATACTTTTTATAATGTTCCAAATGGTAGACTAAAATTGAGAAAGTTTGAGGTAAAAAAAAATAATGAACATAATTATTATTTCACCCAAATTTAAACAGTTAGTAGTAAGTATACTAAGTATTTAAATTTGTCAATTTTCAGAATACTCTTGGAGAACTAATTTTTTATGACCGTCCTGACGCAGAAGGGCCAAAGATATCTTCTTACGAAAAGACCTCATTGTGTAAAGGCTGCATTGGTGACTTGCATGAGGTCTTAGAAAAAGCTTTAGGTGCTAAAAAAATTGTTAAAAAAGTGCGCCAGCTATTCATAATTGGCCAAACCAGAGTCCACGTTGACGAAGTAGAGAATTTGGGCAATTTTGTCGAATTAGAGGCACGTTATTTTATTGTGAAACTTATATTTTAATTACAAGTTTTTCTAAAGAATTATTTTAAGTACAGTCTTTTTTTAGGTGATGTTAAGAGATGATCAAACTCTGAAAGAAGGTGAGCAAATTGCTAACGATTTGATGGAGAAATTGGGAATTAAAAAAGAACATTTAATATCTGGAGCTTATGCAGACATGTTAAAATAAGTATTCGTTCTCTTATATATATTATGGAAATAATATTTTTTAATAAACTGTTCTTCGTTTTTATTCGTCTGTTAGTTATTTATAGCGCCCAAAAAAAGTAGAATCGGGTAGAGATTGCGTTCTGAAGGAATATTCAATAGATGCGATATGTCACATTAATGATACTAGGCAACGAGCTTAGTACTTTAAATAACTCGTTATCTTACAAATAACAATAATAAACATAAACAATCATAGAAAATTAAACTAAATCATAAGTTTTTGAAGAAAGAAGCAATCACTGGCCGAATAGCCCTAGTAGCTGAGGCCTCCTACTTTAGAAGTGTTAACCAAAAAATTAACAAACAAATTTGAAATTTGAAATTACAATTACTTGAGTGTTGAAAATTATAAACAAGATGTCTATGTTTCATACTATTAAACAATTAGAGGATAAAAATGTCCCAATAGAAATTAATTTTATGATATGGAGTGACCGAATGGACCTTGTAGCGATTTCTAACATAAAAGGTATGTCTAGTAATTTTATAATATATTTTAAATAAAATTGTTTGTTTAGGGGAAGTTGTATTACACAGATTATCTGGAACAAGAGCATGGATTTTAAGTCCCCCTAAAGAAAATTTACAGGTAAACGCAATAGCCTGGAGACCGGATGGCAAAGTTTTAGCAATTGGCTATAACTCTGGTTAGTAAAAAACAACTGTATAATTGTAATTAACAAAATTATAAATTAAAACTATATCTGCGAATTGTCTAAATAAAATATATTAGTTGTTACGAAGTAATTACTGCTTATTAAATTTTTATGGAAATTTAAGGTGAGGTTTTATTAATTGGTATTGAAAATAAGAAAACTCTTAATGTAAAAGATGCAAGAACTGAACTTACATGTTTAACGTGGGTACAAGAAAAAGTAGAAACTAAGTTGAAAGACACTTTTACATTAAAAGAAGAGCCTCCAAAAAACTACATGAAATACATTGTAAGCTCTTTATTTATTTAGAATATTTGTAATCTGATAATGAAAATGTTTTTTAGGATCTTTCAAAGTTGTATTTAAGAGATCCAGTACCAAATTCCTCTTTAGATTCATCAAATTCCGAAGAGGTAAAAGAGACAAATTTTCTCCAAGACCAAACAGAATTAAATTTGTTATTAGTAGGTACAAGAGATGGTTACGTCCACATTAGGATATTTGGTTGTTTCACTTGCTCAATTTTGAATATTAATGAATATCTGGGCACATCTTGCTCAATTCAGAACATTCACGTCAATGAAGAATTGAGCAAAATATTTGTAACGGTTAAAGATGCGAACTGTAATATTAAAGTTGTGGTAATAAACGGGCAGATATTCAAAACGCACACCCAAGAATTATTTTGTGTAGCTATAAAATATGTCAAGTTAGTGGATTTGGTTAAGTATTTAACCAATACAATTACTAACATAACAGAGACCTGGGAGAGTTTTCTACTGGAAATAGACCACAAACTATCAAAATATGCGAAAAAAGTGCCTGAAGGTGGTGTAACTGCCGATTTCCTCGATTTATTAATGTTTGGAATTTGTTCTCCTGAATTAGAAGAATTTCTGATAACAGATCTCACTAAAAAAGGCTTGGAAAAGTTTGGACAAACCATTGAAATGAGTTATGCCAATATTCAGAAATTATTGTTGAAGAACGTTACAAAATTTGGTCAGAATTTAACTTACCATCTCTCTGAGTTGAGAGGAATGGCCAGATTGGAGCACAAATATGATGTAAATATTTTATTCTTTTACTTATGTCATGTTTACCACAAATTTCATCTATAATTGTATTATTGCATTATTTTTTCAAGTATACATGGACAAAAGAGATAATTAAATAAAAATGGTGTTTGTCTAAATTCATCTTTAATACCACAATATCAACAAAATATTCTTTCTGTTAGAAGTTTGTTTTTGAATTTAAAAAAAATAATCTTTTTGGATTTTCGCAAATGTTAGATAATTTGTAGTAACTGCTGAAGAAATTTTTCTAGTAGAAAATCGCAAAAATAACCCTTTTCAACAGAATTTCTTTATACCCGATGTATTAAGGATTCTTAAATAATGTAGATACAAGCACTCGAGTTCTTTTAATATATTTACTAAATTATATAAGTTTTTCTATCAGTTTTCTTCATTTATTCAACTTTTGTCGATTTCAATAAGATAAATCAGGTAATACACTAAATAAATTTATGAATTAAATTTATAGGTAACGTATATAAAGGTTTTTTATTTAAATTATTGTTAATGTTATGGTAAAATGATAAAAATATGTTTCAGGTTATTGGTTTGAAAGAGAACCAAATAACCAAAGCCGTTCAATCGAGTGGCGCTTTTCTGATAAAAGCCGGAGAAATGCAACAAATTATTAATCATTCCGTCATCAATTACAAAGCGTTCTTTAGATGGTTGTACGGAGCGATATTATTTTTAATGGACGAAACTATTCCAACAGAAATCCATAAAATTGCCCAACAAGATTTGGCTTACATTACAGAATTTCTACAAAATTTCGATCATATAGGTATTAATGTTTTTTTAATCACTTTCATTAATATTGTTTGACTACGATTTCGGACTTTTAATTTTAATTTGATTTTCTATCTTCGATCATCATATTTGATAATAATAATAATAATAATAATAAATGCCTCTGTGCTTGCAAAGGTGGAATTTTAGTTTAGGCTTGTTTGTCATCTTTCACTTTGACTTAAAATAAATGAAACACAAAAGTATAATAATAAAAGAATGTAGATTTTTCTTTTTCAAAACAATAAATTAGCGAATTGCGAATACACCAAAAATAATACGCGAAATTATTTGTTCAAGGAAACAAAGACGGCCAAAACACGAAAGGGTTCATAATGGAGCGACTGGGCCAGTATTTGGCCGATGGCCCTTTAGTGATCATCCCCAACATGGACGGCAACGATTGGACGTCGTTTTTAGCGGAAAACGAATGTATTCAGAACCATTCCAGTATCCTACACCATTACAAGAACACTTCTCTAATACAACAATTCAAAGAACTAGCGGTGAACATTTCGGACATCTTCGACACCCCCAAAGTTGCTTTACAAGCTCAGTTCAATCCAATTCATACTTTCGATTGTTTTAATTTCGGCGAAGGGAATTTGCGCGTATCGGCGATAAACATCACTAAAGAGATTTTGCTATTCAGTTTCCTGCAACCTGCGACTAATATTTGTCTGCTGCAAATTCATATTAATGCCGATAAGTGTATGGCTCGATGCGGGAAATTTTTCTTCGAGGAGGGTACTCAGGCTTACGACATCCTCGACATATCGTTTTACTCTAATAACATTCTTTCTTTGTTGTTACAAGAAAATTCCGGTTTTAAATCCGCTACTTTGCTTCAATTCCCTTTGTCCCCGGCTTTGGAAAAGCTCGTCGAAATTGACGTGGACGCCGATATCGGCGGAATGGTTCTGCCCAATTTGAACGGATCTAGTTTCGGTCCGAAGTTGTTTAAAAATATCGAAATGCCGGCCTCTTTTTTCGCCGTCTCGGGCAGCAGGCGGGTCAGTATAGTGTTGTCCGAAAATAAGAGGAAAATTAAATTGTTCGAGATGGAAGCGGAAGAAGAAGACGAAGACGACGCGGATATGACGAGCAGCATCATCAAAGAGGATGTCAGTATGCAGGAAAATGCGGTTGAATGAGAGTTAATTATTATTTTTGATTTTGGTATTTGAGATTGCGTTTAGAAATCGAGCTCGAATTGAAAATATGATATTTGGAACCAGTGGACCAGGATTGGCAGTGTTACAATATTAGATCTATGTAATTTGTATATTTTTTAAGTGTCATATGTGAAATGAAAACTTTTTTGTATTTATTTCTACGAATTAGAAGTATATCAACTTTTAGTGATTATAATACTGTGTTAAAATGTCGAAGCATGTACATAAATGTTTGTTAATTGATTTACTGTTATTTTAATATTTTTCACTAATAATCTGAATTTGTTTACAGATCATTGATGTACTTCAGACACAAAAATGTTAACGAGATGTTGTTTTGTTGTATGAAAAAGTCCAAGATTATTTCTTTTGATAGTTTTGAGGAAGTGAAGAGAAAATTAAAAAAATCAAAATTATTCCACATTCTTCACAATATATGTTTATTATTACAAGGATGTTAGTGAAAATATATATATTGTGGGGGTAGCAACGAGTATTAGACTTGTTCTTATTTTATTCTAATCTTCACAATTATATTCTCCAATATCAAACACTTTATTACTTGTACAAAAATATATGATATGAACCTAATTTTTTACACATTTCATTTTATTGAATTCGTCTTTTTTCAATGGACTTTAATCCAAATTGATCATGTTTCATTAAAGTTTTATTAAAAATTACCTGTTTTCGTTAAGCTTTTATGAAAGTAATAATTTTATATGGAACTAATCTTTTTCAATTCAATTATTTGTATTTCACTTTTATATGATTATAGTGTTTACAAATAAAACTACATTTTATTGAATGACATAAACAGATTTTTTGTGAAAAAAAATGTTTCAATGAAAATAGTTTTGAAAAGTTTTAGGAAATTATATGGAGGAAAAATACAGACAGGAAATAGAATACGATACATTTTTAGAGTTATTCTATATCCCAGTTTCTATTGGTTGCGTAACTGAATTGAAAGAAACTAATTTTTTATTTGTTATTACTTTCAGCCTAGTCACGTTCGGTTTTTGTGGTACACTCTGTATATTAAAGTCAGTCAAAATTAAATTTTGTGTCGTCGAGAGGTCGGTTACCTGCAGAAATGCATACAATCGGGCGCCGATAAGGATTTTTTTTAAGGAGTGCGTAAACTAATCTTTTAGTGCTTTAGTACTATTTGTCGAATAAACAGTTTATGGATGAATTAGGTTTTTGGAACACCGTTACTAACTCCCATTCATAGAGACTGATGATATGAGTTTTTATTTGCACAATGGATCTATTTAGATAGAGTATAGACGGTCTCTCAGCAAAATCCTCGGGAATGAGTTTTCATAGAGAATCGATTATCTATTTCGTTATCGACCCTATTTTTTAATATGTAATTTTAATTTCGAATTAAGAAAATTGATACTTACCTTTGAAAACTAACGATAGAAAATATTTTGACTAGATTTCGCATAAAGGGTCAATGTAAAACTCGCTAATTAAATTACGCTACTTAAAAAGTTTTCATTTAAATGCGTTGGATACAAATATTTTTTACGATTGTTTTTGAATTCTTCTAATCTAGAATCGTTATAACGGTTTTGTATATTTTTTTATTGATCAGTTCCTAAAAATTGTTTTTATCTCTGCTTCCTTTATGGGGTACTGTTTTTTTATCTTTTATTGATAAAAATCTAGTTTATTCGTAGAGGCGATAAAAACGATGAATTATGTCATTATTATAATACGGAAGTCATGTTGAAAATGAATCAATATATTCGATATCTTATCTCTAAAAAAAATTGGGCACATATTGACATTCCTAATCCCAAATTTTGGTCAAGGGAATATTTAAGTTTTCAACAAATTCTATGTAAATATTTAAACCTGCAATTCCATGTTATTTTTTAACATTATTATTGTACAAGCATAGTATTTCACTTTCACCAGTATTTTTTATTTAAAGCAAAATAAATCTTGTTAAAATTTTAGTGACAACGTGGAAACCCGTTTTGCTGAACAAAATCAATATTAAACAAATTGCCAAATATACAGGGTGAGGTAACAGATTAGAATATCTTCGAATTGGAGAAAAAATTTATTAAATCTATAAGACGCAGAGAGAAAATAGGACATTGATTGATTGATTGTAACGGATATTTATTATACAGAGTGATCCATTTATACGTTTGATTTTCAATTTTTACGAAAATTGTTTTTAGCAAATTAGATCCTAAACTAATTTTTTAAATTTGCTTGTTTCATATAAAAATCCTGATTTTTTAAAATCCCAGATTTTTATTAAATTACTAAATGTTTAAAAAATCACAAATTATTGCGAAAAATTAAAATTTTTCCAAAATCTGGGATTGTTTTAATTAAAGTCACATTAAAAATCTCTATTTTTAATAAAATTCCTAGTTTCCTCACTAAAATGACAAATTTCTTATTTATAGTAAAAACCTGTTTTTTCTATATTTTTTTATATATATAAATCACTGATTATTATAAAAAAACCAAACTTTTATTAAAATCTACGTAAAGAAACGAATGTTTACTGTATATTATTTAACAAATATCACTTCACAAAAATATAAAGAACATTCATAAAATATTTGAATCAAACATTTTAAAGCGAATATTTAATAAATATTGATTTTAAATAAGAAATTCTCCACTTCCCTTTTATGTGTGCCTAATTTTATTGAAGCTTATTTAGTAGAAGCGAAAATTGTTATTTCACAACGTTTCTGTCATAAGCGGCTTCTTCAGGAGGTGAGAAGTGCACGGTAACTCAACTAATGAACGTAGCCAGAGGCAAACACATCTGAGCATACCACTATTTGGTACATCTCTAAAAAAAGGAATTTCTAAACCGGGACTAAAAATAGATCATCCTGTACCACCACAACTTATTTAAACTCCATCTACTTTCTATCGCCTATAATCCCGCAGTCATAATCGATTAGGGTAAATTTATTGATGTAATAGATTTTTTGTCCTAGATTTTGGCCGAGAACAAACAATCCTTTTGAAGGTACTCGTTATCTCTTTAGATATAAATAGTGATGCTCGATGCGTGTAGAAAACGCGAAAGTGTGTGATTGTGTGTGCCATTTATTATGGGCCAGTAGGTGACGAGACTCCTCTAGAGTGCTTGTCTTTTTTTAATGATAAGGTAAGATATCCATATAAATTATTTTACACTTTACGATGCTAATTGAATATGTTCGAGTGTACAAATTACCATTTTTTTTTCGTAATATGTACGTAAAATTGTCGCACGCTATACAAAAATTTTCAGGAATTTATGTTGGACTTTTAACAAAAATATTAGTTGGGACTATTAGGAGAGAGTAATTGTAAGTTTCTAGTTTATTGTTGAAATTTAATTTAAGTATTAAAGAAAAACATGTAGTTTGGAAGGAAGTCACCAAAAATAAGTAATGCTTCTGAAACGTTTAAAAAACCAAAAGAATAATCTTATACTATTTTGATTTTCGAATTTAATAATAATATATTTTTATTAATAAAAAAAATATACACTTAAGTACTACGAATATAAGTAAGTATATATTTTTGTAATAAAAAATGCTAACAGTATAACTAAAAATTTGTTTTCGATAAAACAGTTAAAAACATCCCAATTTTTATGGATTTCTTTTCTAGTTAAATCGTCCTTCTTTTTTATCATCAACATTTAAAAAAAAATAAACAGTACACAAAAAAATATTTATTTATATATTTTTAATTTCTGTATAGTTTGACATAAAACTATTTTAAAACGATTGTGTTTTTTATTTAATACATTATTATTATTTGCCATTATTAATTATTGTGTGTATCAAAAAAAGTTTGACTATACAATTTAATTTATGTAGATCTGTTAAATTTTATTTTTTACATTTCCGAGTAACATAAAAATATCACGGAACTGCAACTGAAATGTGACTTCAAAAAAACGTTAATTCCTAATGATTTTATCTACATAACGTTTAAGAAACGCTATTATTAAATCTTTTAACTTTACAATCACAGAACAACGTTTACCAAACGTATTTAGCTACCTAGCACCTATAAAAATTTCATCATATACCAATATTAGATGTACTTTTTCTATTTGCCATATTATTTTCTAAATTATGGTTATTTTCAGATGAAAGTGATTATATTAATATTCTGCCTAGCGGCGATCCACGTGGAATTCGCTAAATCCGATTTATGTCTGACCAAAGAAGAATGTCGTTCAACCAACTACCAAACGTACGTAGAATGCGTTCGAAAACGTCAAAAACGTTCAATGAACTGCGACTCGAGCTGCGAATCCGACAACTGCATCAACACCTGCGGAAACTGCGACTGCGGCTCCTGCAACTACAGCAACTGCCAAAACTCGTGTAACAGCTGCTGCAATTCTTGCTGCAGCAATTACATACCCTGCCAGACCAACCACTGTTGCCACAAAACGTGCCACGCCCAATGCTCCACTTCTTCCTGCAGGAGCACTTGCAGGAGGAATTGCTTCAATACGGTGAAGGGGCAGACCGAGGAGAAAATCGTGGTTGAGCAAGAAAGAGCTGCGAATACCAACATAACGAATTTGAACAGACACAATATTACAACAATTATTCATTTGAATAACATTATTAACAGTACCAATGTCATAGATGTGCCAATTGTTGTTAATAACACAAACACCCAAAACATAACTCTTTTCAACGAGCAAACTGGTGCTAGAAGCAGTGGTTCTTTAACTGAAAAATGTTGCACGGTGATCAGCCCGAGGCAGTGTGTAACAACACCGGAACCACGGTGTTTCCACTACAGATCGAAACAGTGCGGACCTTTTTGTACTGCCGATATCGTCCACAAAGAACACCAACAGATCTGCCAGTCGAACTATCCGGGAGCTCCGCCGAAATGTACTCAACAGATTCTTTACATTCCCCAACCTCAGCCTAAATGCTCGTATCAGTCGGTTTGGCCGTACGTTTCCTGCGGGATACAGAAACAGGAGACTTGCCAAGGGTGTTATTCCCACTACGTGGATCCCCAAAATGTTAATTATATGAGTTGTCCGCCACAGTGCTACGATGATGGGTTTGGAATGGGCAATTACTACCGGCAGGGACCTCTATACAGGTGACTCACTTTAATCATAAAACTTCTTACATCTAATTGCACATTTTCTCTGTAATTGGGTGTATATCTGTCTAGAACAAACGTATTATTATTATTATTATTTATAGGCCATGGTACTCCCACGCGCCCTGTTACCAATGCTTGGGCTACCAAAACCCCTACAATATGGCGCCTCTTGGTTACGGTGGGTACCTGCCACCCGAATTTGGAGGCGGAGCCCCTTACGGAGGTTTTCCGATGGTACCTCAGATGCAGCCCTACCCCTACGTGCCCTATTACGGTCCTGCTGACAATGATACCGTTTCCGTTTTGAACATGGGAATGAATCAAATTGCAGACGTATCACTTATACCTGGAGAAGACTTGCAACCTCCTGCTTTGTTACGCGACCAGAGACTTCCTAGAGAATTGGAAATCGAGGTTAATTACGAGCCCCCGTCAAACGCACAAGCTGAGGTCAAGATTCAGAAGGAATCGGAGTTCGATATTTTTCCAACAGTTGAAATGGATAACAACGTCGATATTATCGATAATAACAATGATTCCAAGAAACTATAATTGCATTTTTTTGATAAATTAGCTATTTGTTCTTTAAAAAAGTAAATTTTTTACGTAATAGTTTAGTTAATATTATTTAGTGAACGAATAAATTTTTAATAAATGTGAAAATAAACACCATGTCATACTTTATTTCCATTGTGATGAATAAAAATCGGAATATTTTATAGAAAATATATTTTTTTAAGTGTTAATAAGAGATAATATTGACCTAGAGAATTTAATAATTAATTTTTATCTTTCATTTTTATCAATTGAAAGATTATTTGCGTTCTATCCAAAACATCTACGGAGTGGGCCAATAATCTTCACACGGAGTGTTGTCTCGAAATTGAACAAAATGATTTTATTTTGTTTGTTCCAAAATCCCCTTAATCAAAAATTAGTATTGATTAATTACAATTATTTACTAAATCCGTTTTAATGTATTCGTAAACGACTCAAGATAATATTTATTGATTGTGCCAAATTCCAAAATTAACTGAGTAGATATAAATAAACGGTTCTGTATATTAAGAGAGATAAAGACAGGGTATAATTAAATTAAGAAAAATATTTGTAATAATTAAAATTAATCAAACACATTTAAAAAAAATATTTTCTTATTGAATTTAATAATTTTAGACCTGATGATAACTATACAACCGAAACTGGTTGTCTACAAATTTTTCAATAATAAAAATTCTTGTGTGGTGTCGATTTCAAATTTTATAGAGTTAACACATTTTATGTTTACTACTCTTTAAATTTCATTTTGCTTACTTTGCTTTCATATTTTTAATAATGTACAGAATACTCCTATATAAATGAAGCATTAAAATTAAAAATGATTATTTAATAAAATCTTTAGAGATGTTTCAATCAGAAAAAGAAAATATTCATATATGAATATATAATACAATTGTTGTAAAAATATATATAATTTTTGCATATTTATATATATAATGTTATATCGATGTCTTTATTTCGTTACAATTCCTTTCATTTGCTTTTCTATGTCCTTTATATAATTATCAGGAATGGACAAATCCCTGAAAAAAAAAAAAAATATATATTTCATCTTTCAATACCTCCCAAAAAAAATATCATTTAGTATTTTTACCTTAATTTTTGAATCTTCTGTTGTAGATATTCATCGATATTTCTGTCCTTCACTGCAAACTCTTGCCTTTGCGCTTTTCCATCTTCGAATTTCTCCATGTGGAAGTTGATCCTCTCCTTTTCTTTCTCGTTTATTTGTTTCAACAGATACTTTCTGTGTCTTTCTTTGTCCTCTTTTCTATTTTTCTCGTTTGCCAAGAATTGTTCGTGCAATTTTCTTTGTGCAGTCGCCACCTAAAAAAAACAATTATTTATTATACGTGTTTTGTTATAAAATCCGATATTTACTTTCATGTATTCTTCTTCGTCTCTAGACAAAGCAGCTGCTTGCGCTTTTCTTATTTCTTGAATTTGTTTAGCTCTCGATTTCTTCAGGTCGTCCAGACTCGCTTTCTTCTTCTCAGCGGCTTTCTTTTCTTTTTCACGCCATTCTTTCTCTTTCTGTAAAATCTTCGATAGAAACGAAAATCTCAACAAAAAAACATGTTTTTACCTCTTCTTGTGCTCTGAGAGCTTTCAGTGTATCCATCAGATCTTTTATATCCGCCGTTTTCGCTTGTCCTTCTACCAATCTCAATTGCTCCCTTTCCCAAGCAGCTTTTTTAGCGGCCTTATCCTTTTCTATAGCTTCATCGCGTTCCTGTTTTAATTTCTGGAATTCCTTAATCTACAAGAAGAGTATTAGAATATTAAAGAAAATTACTAAACTTTCCTTTTTACCCTCATGTCCATTATCTTGCTTTCTTCCTCCCTAATAGCTTTGAAGTGTTCCGATTCTTCCGTAGCTCTTAAGAATTCATCGCGGAGCTTCAGTTTCAGCTTTTTCTTCTCTATTGATTTCTGCTCCTCTTCCTTTTGCAAAGCGATAAGCGCCTTATTCACTATCCGACTTTCCTCTTCTAATTTTTCCGCCTGGATTAACTGATTCATTTCGTTTTCTCTTACTTGTTGTTCCACCTCTTTAATATATCTAGACAATAGATCCAATTTTTATTTTTTATCGAAATGTACAGTGTACTTACCGTTGCTTTCGTATTTCAGCTTCGGTTCGTCGTTTTTCTTCAGCTGCTAGTTTTTCTTGTCGTGTTTGCTCCATCAGCATATCCAAGCGTTTATTTTCTTCTTGCATTTGTTGCTCTATTAACTAAAAAAACGTCTATTTTCCAACAGATCAAATGTCAAAATTTAACATATAACTAAGAGGCAAGAATATTAAAAAAAATAAAAGCCTGCAAAAATTTGAGATTCGTACAGATTTGGGAGAGAAAAACTATTTTTTTTAAAATAAACTAAATCATTTTAAAAAACAGGAGGACAAGGAGATTATCTTTATTGGTTGCCCTATTGGCTAAAGTCTTTTTGCTACAGATTTTTGCAATTTGCCTTGTAGCACCCCTTTTTGCTATTATTAGTATCATGGGTAACAAACAGTTTATTTGAGGTTTTACTCTAAATTTAATAATTTAATTATCACATTATTTGTGGTATTATTATATCAAACACGTTACACATAGTAACATTGATTGAGTTCAATTTAAAGTTGGACTACATTTTTAGCTACTTGTTTGCTTTCTGTCCCTTTATTTTTGTCCAATTTTTTGTGGATTATTTTAATGTATTTAATGTTGTTGGGAGATGACATTTAACGTTTATTTCCATATCTGATGACAAATAAATACCATTATGAAATAATTTACCTTCTTTTCGGAGAGTTGGGCATTGCGTATTGCCCTGCATTTTGTGGCTAAAATTATTCTATTTGCCTGTTTGACGCGATCGTCTTGTTCGATTTGAAGCTCTTGCGACCTTTTTATCAAGTACAAGTTTTTATTTGCGGCTTCGGTTTCTTCCTAAAACATTGCGAATTTGTAGTCATAAGCTCCAAATAGTTTATAAATTTTATTGTTAGCACAATCTTACCACTTCCAGTTTACTTCCAGGCAACGCTTTTTGAATTTTCTGTGTCTTTATTAAATCTTCCTTTCTTTGCAAGCTTTCCTGTAGTAATAGGTTTTTCTGTCTTTCGCTTTCTTCAAAGATCGCCTTTTTTTCAGCCAAAGTTAACACCTAAAAAGCAGAAATATTTCTTTTTTCTTTTCGACAATATTTAATATTATTATAGTACATACTTTGGCTTGTTTCTGAAGCCTTCGGAATTCGGATTTTGCCAAAATGACCGGTTCTTCTGTAGGGTCTCGGCTGGGCATTAGCTCTTTCCTAACCCCGGAATTTTCTATTTTTGTATACATTATTTTGCCTTCTGTGGCTCTTGTTGGTTTATGATGGATGGGACGACCACTTATTGAGTGATTACAATCCGCGATACTGCCAAAAAATATTATAATTTGAAAATTTAGACACTCAATGTAACACAGGATTTCCGGTTAATAATAGAATAGCCGAGGCTGAACAATGAAAACAAAGATAATGGACATGAGGGTTAATAAAGAAAGTCATTTTTTTCCATCCAAACTTTGATATGTTCCATAGATGGATGGATATTCCGAAAGCTCTCAGACCACAAAAAGTGGTAAAACACGTTTTGTTGTGTTTTTTGTTTCTAATAAAGATTTTACAGAAAAAAGAAAAGAAAGCCGCCATCTGAAATGAGGAAAGTGAACCTGCACAATCTGAAGAAACCGAGAGCTAGGCAAATTCAAAAAATAAGAAAAACGCAAAGAGCTGACTAGTCTTATTTTTTAGGTGAAAACTGCGCCAAGAAAATTGTACAAACAGTTCTTGGTAAACAAGTAATAGGGAAAATAAGACAGACACTGAAAATCCCTATTGAAATAAATAAATGTGAAAAAGGGAGATAATCATTTTTTAAATGAAAAATTTGTAAAGATACAATAGCGCAAATATTAACGAATACTTTTTTATGGTTGGTTAATGTCAATTTCATTAAACGAAGAATAAAAACAAATAAATTTACGTACTTGTGATCGCCTCCCATTTTGGCTTGTTTAGCCCGAGATTGTAAAAACCTTTGATTCTGGAACATCATTTTGTTATACCTTGTGTTCCTGTATTTGAACAAGTTACATATAAAATAAAAATCATTGACAAAACTTTCAAAGACTTGTCAAAATATATCCTTCATTATTTCCATAGCAACTATAATCAACAGTCAAACAAAAATATATAATTACTATGAAAATTAATAATGGGGAACAACTAAAACATTCCAGTACACTATTCAACTTATCAATTAATCAATATTTAGTGTACATTTAATGATTTAATTACTTAAATAATATAAAACAAAAATAATATTAAATAATTATTTCACTTAACTTCATAACGTTCTCATTACAAAAACTAATACAATAAAGTTCAAATAGCAAATTTTTAAGTTTCAGATAACATTTATAATCAATTTTACAAATTTTTCTAATTTTAATAATATCACAGTCAATATCTAAATTCACAAAATACTGGTCTATTTCATGTTCATTCTCTATGTTCAGCAAGTTTGTGGCATGTTTGAATAAAACCTGTTCTAGCAAGAAATAGAAGAGTTGAATGTGTTTTTCAATATTCCAGTTAAGTCCATCTGAAACTGTTTTAATAATTTTATTAGACTTCAAGTGGATCATTATATGGAAATTACCTGTTGTTGACCATATATATTTAAGAAAATTTTTTTCAGTCTTATTCAATGCTTCATACTTTGATATCCTATTAAGTATTCTGTTTAGTATATCAATTTGGCCTAAATTAATCATTGCATATCCTAATTTTATTTGAACTTCTCTAAAATTCTCATTTTTACAGCCACTGTTGTTTATTTCTCTAGAGGTGCTGCAATTGTGATTTCCTAATAAATTTTTAATCACATTTTCATTAGTTTCAAATGTATACAATTTCTTGGCATCCAAACAAAACTTCTTGGAAAGTTTTTGTTGATTTCTTTCATTTATTATGTCTAAAATTATTATAGTAAATGTTACAAAACATAAACCTTTGAAAAAGGTCGTACCAATTTTTGGACTTACTGCTTTCTCTCTAGCGCTTTTCCGTTCATAAAATTTTAAAAATTTTTGTTGAAAAGAGTGGCCGTTAAATTTTAAATCTAAAGATATTTCCCTTTTCAACTGCGCAACTTCTTCATTTTCACTACAAGGAAACAACCGTTTTATTTGATTTAAAACACAATTTGTATAATCCTCATATACGTGGGGCTCAGGTATTTCACAAATATTGTTAATAAATTTCTAAAATAAAAGTAACGGTAGGATAAAATCATTTTAAAACAGGAAATAGACTTACTAATAACTCATATCTTTTAGTAGTACTAGCGAGAGATTTTCGTTTATAAGATTCATAAATTATTTCAGTCAAATTTTTTGCAATTATCTTTACAGATTCTGCTTGTTGTTTTGGAAAATCAGTATTATAATCGAATCGGTCTTCACTTTGTAACAAAATTTTAAACAGCTCGGATTCCGTCATTCTAAAAATGAAGGCGAGTTAGATTTGAACTATCAAAAGTATTCCAAACAGCGTACTTCTTCTTCTTTTTTAATTCTGTTATGGACTATTTTCAAAAGGACAATTTATCCAAAATATTCGATAAAGATAAATGCAAACGAACGCACATTTAATGACATGACAAATGACAACTTCAACAATTATTCTGTCAGTCATTTCTGTCGATGTTCTTGGCGATTTTATTTACCGATCGTGCAGATTCCAATTTGATTTTAAAAGTTCACCGGGGATTTTAAATTTGCTAATATGTTTTTAAAATGTGGTTGATTTAAAATAAAATAGCGAATATTTATTAGTAAATTTGGAAAAGAGTTTACCATGTCGAATATTGTTAGAGAGAAAGAGCCTGAAATTCAATATATTTTTAATAATGATGCTGAATTTATTCTTGATTCAGATTTAAACTGTGAAGAAATGAATGATGTAAGTTTGAATACGTATTTTTTTAATATACAATATGATATATTTATAATTAATATATTTTTGCTAAAATTAAACATAATACTCATAAGATCATTTAAAAAGTATCCTCTTACTTTGGCTTTTAGATAATTTACACAGATGGAACCGAAGCAATTGTTGTTAACGGGCACTTACTTGAAGACTCAGAAAACCCTACGGCTTTAGTATTACAAGAAGGCGAGGATATTAGTCAATATTTCATTAACAATGATAAAGGTGCGATTAAGTACATTAATTTTCAGTTTCGTAAAAATGAATCAAAAAATTTTAGGGGAATTATTAATAGCAGACATTCAA
This sequence comes from Hermaeophaga mercurialis, assembly GCA_951812935.1. Lineage (NCBI taxonomy): Eukaryota > Metazoa > Arthropoda > Insecta > Coleoptera > Chrysomelidae > Hermaeophaga > Hermaeophaga mercurialis. The sequence goes on along the minus strand of OX638360.1, from coordinate 50,444,838 downwards.
AACGGCGCGCTCAATGGAGTCCAAGAAACCCAACAAATAATTCAATACGTAGACGAAGATGGTAACATAATGGATCCACAAGAAATAGTCTACATCAATGAAGATACTATTTGTTTAGAACAAAACTTTGGGCAGTATCAGCTTACTGAATTGATGGACTCAGACAATACGTTGTCAGAAAATGAAAAAGACGCGCCAGCGGTAGATCTTCAAAGTCTACCAGTACAAGGGAATGATGATTCTGATTGGTAAGAATCCTTGATTTGGTGGATGCGTTAAAATATATATTTTCTCATACAGGTATCAATATGCAGTCCTAAAAAATGACGGCCTTCCTCAGTACACAGTACCAGTTTCGGATTTTCTCCAAACAACTGTAGACAATGTGGCTGGTATCAGAGGAAAAAATTTACTTACGGGCCAAGTAGTGACGTTGGATAGTTATATGGAAAAAATCGAAAAGAAAGTCAAATCGTTTTCGAAAAATCCTGTTAATTGGAAGAGACCCAAACACAATTTAAACGCATTTCTCAATAAGAAATTCAATTTAGGTCTCACGGTGGGGGGAAGACAACTAGTTGGTAAAATAGTTCATGTTGATTCTAAAGAAGTTCAAGCGAAGTCAGAAAATGGAGAAGGCGAAAATGGAAATATTAGCATCAACGAAACAGAAGATTTGGGTAAGCTTTTTCTTGGTCGAACATAACATTTTCTAAATAGTAAACATTTTTTAGCTTCAGAAAACAATAATTCTGAATACAATCAGCAACAGATTCAGAAAAAATTATTTTCCAAAAAATCGGGACAGTTTCAGAGAATATCGAAAACGCTCTCCAGTTTAATGAATATGGAGAGCGTCAGTAAACAATTGTACCAAAAAAGTATCAAAATCAAATTAATAGACAAATATTGCGATGATACAAAAAAAATTAGTAGAAACGTATCTTTTATCAGCGGTTACATGCAACTCCAAGTTGTTACCAGTGGGGAGAATTGTCAGAAGTGCGTGTGGTCCTTTGTACCTGATACGCTCAAAACTCACAACCTCCAGCCTAAAGCCGAAAGGAAATCGAAAATAAGGTAAAAATTCATAAGACTTACGTTTTAAGGTTCTATTACATTCATCAAACATCCTAAGAATAACCAGAAATAGTTCTTTAAATGTATTGTAGGAGATATAGAATTTTAGATAACCACAACGTTAACGATGCCAATTTAATCAGGATTTAATTAGAGCGCCCTACGTTAAAAAGCCCGGTTTAATTGAATTTCTATATACAATTAAGCCTAATTTGTGTTACCTGTTTTACTTAGTTTTCGAAATTAAGTTATTAAACAAATTAAAATTCTTATTGTTAAAAATTAAATTTAATATAATAAAATAGTTCTCAGGGTTTTTAAATTCATTTCAAAATGAAATAGAAAATTTTTACAAATTATTTAATAAATCGGATTAGGCATATATCCTTTTAAAAAAATTCAATTAATTAATTAATTAATTAATTAATTAATAAATCAATTTTATTATATGGTCAATGAAGATTGTTTTAGTTTTATATGCTTTGATTTGTTTTTGTAACAACTTCGATCTTATTTGCTCTAGGAATTGATTTTAAATTTAGTATGAATTATTATTTATGAAAATCAAAGTTGTACTGATAATTTGTTTTAATTTAAAATTATTTACAGTATTATATAATGAACTTTCTTGAGAAAGGAGAAACTTTTCTCCCTCCCGATTTCTCTACCATTTATTTCTATTTTAACTTTATTTATGAATAATATACTGGATAAAAACTACATTTATATCTTAACTGTCCCCTATTCTCGGAAACCCAAACAAAAGTCAATTTATTGGAATTAGATTACTTAAACTTATATTTTAGATATCCCGATACCGTTGGCTTAACTATACTAACGACACATCAAAATAATAAACAGTTGGTTCAAATAATACTGGAAGATGCGAAAAATCAATGCGACTATTGCGAGAAGGTGTTTAAAAGCGAGCAAAACTTGGCGTGCCACCTCAACGAGGTACACCACCAATGTGAATTATGTAAACACGTATTTAAAAGTTTAGCGGAATTGACGCAACACAACAAAGTCCACGTCCATTTAGGAGAGCTGCATCGTTGTTCTCTTTCTTGCTGTAAAAAATGTTTCAAGACGGAATCGTTGTTACAGAAACACATGTTAACGCATAAATTGGAAGCTTTTAAGTGCTCGATATGTCCTTATAGGTAGAAAGCGCCAATACGCCGATGTATTATTAGTGACTAGTTTTTATTTTTTAGCGGTATGAGTGAAGTTGATTTGAAAGAACATTATGGCAGCCATCCGTACACTTGCGACATTTGCAATGGAAGTTTTGTAAACGCTACCAAACTCGCACGACATAAAAAAACGCATCCAATAATTGAAAAGACTGTTAAACAATTTCCAACATCTAAATATTACGCCTGTGATATTTGCAAACGTACTTTTTCAAAGCAGTCCAACCTCCAGAGACACGTCGATGTGCACAAAGGAGCAGAACAACTTTACAGGTATACTTTTTATATACTGAATTGTATAAAGCGCACGCACAGAGGCGTTGTGTTCTTTTATTTTCATATTCGAGTATTTTTTTGAATGCCTCTCATAGAGCTCCTTTAGTAAGTCTCAATTGGGCATGATTTTTTTTTCAGATGTGCCATTTGCGAATGCTCCTATCACTATATATCTTCTTTGACTAGACATATTGTTCAGAATCACGTTCAAATAAAGAGACCCAATTTCGTACCAAATGGGGAGGAGACAATGGCTGTGATGGGTTAGGAGAGCTAACCTTGCCAAAAAGACTACAATCTCACCAAAAATAAAGTTAAATAAGTTTTAATATTTCTGTATTTATATTAATTTAATTTGTTTGTACATAAGATTGAATTTTAAATACACTACAAAAGTTACAGTTCTATAATCAATACGTTTAATTTTTGTTTCATTTAATAAAACAAATTCTTGTTATTCACTGAAGGCTTCTGCAAGGGGTAACAAGCAGCTTTTCTCAAAATATGTATGATTCGAAGAATTGTCATCCCTCAGGAGATTTTGCAAGATACATTTTACATATCGTTTATAGAATTGACAACTGCTAACTGTTAATCGACTACTTGTTTGGAGGAATCCACGCTTCTATTTTGGGTCTAGTAGTTGAATAAGGCATGTACTGGCCTGGAGTTCCACTCATATTTTCAGTATGTTCTGCCATCCATTTGTATTTAGGCCTAGTGGGATCCTTGTCCGGAAGGTAATCGGTTTTATAATGCATCCAGCCAAACCATTCCGCAGGTATTTGACTACCATCGTACTCCAAACCTAAATATGGAAAATACATAAAACGCACTTAAAAGAAAAGAAAATATTTACCATATTGAGGTGCGTATTCAACCCATCGGTTTCTACCATAGAAATAGGTGGGGTTTTCGTAATATTTGTTTCCGAATTTATCAGTTCCTACTAAAGTTCCTGGCCGTAAATTATCAAACCTAGAACAGGAATATTAAAGTTTATTTTGCTTAAATTATATAACTTCAAATAAAAAGTTACAGACCTGTAAATTTTATACAATGAAGCTCTTATTCCACCAGCATCTTTAATAGTTTTTAAAAACGTAAAAAATCTGTCTATGCCAAAATATTTGGCCATTTTAATTTATTTCAAATAACAAACACGGCTAGGTAAAGAAATTCCAATTTTTCATGTGTTAAATAAATAAAACTGTCGCTTGTCGATGTCAAAATGTTATCGTGACTAGTGATTAGGCAGCACACAATACATGTGTTACATGCTACTGTCATATTATCATAGAACAAGACCATATTAGTAGAAGAAGAAGAAAAAGAGACTAAAATGTTGACATTTAATTGTAGTTCAAAAATCGATTTTTAACATGGATGACGATAATTTTACGCTAAATCAACCAATTACACATTAACCCCTGAAGGAAATTAATGCCTCGAAGCTGCTACAACGCTTATTTGGGAAAGATGGAAGACGTTAGCGATATTTCTGGCGAAGTTACGGTAGTAGATGTGTATGACATTGCTTCGGATATTGGAAAAGAGTGTGAGAAAATTATAGATCAGTATGGGGCCGATGCTATGACTTCCTTGATGCCCAAAGTAATTAATGCTCTTGAGCTTTTGGAGAATCTGGCCACGAGGAACGAACGGGAGAACACTCTGCTCCATGACATGCAAGCGAAAATATCGCAATTGGAGAATGACAAACTCGAGAAAGCAGAGTATAGAAAGAAGTTTGAAAAGGTTTGTTATCAGTTTATTCTTCTTATACGGTCATAATAATGTATATTCAAGTTCGAAACTAACAATAGAATCTAAAGATAAAATGTTAATTACAAAGTGATTATTACCACATTCATGCAATATGATTTCAAAAGTAAAATATTGTTATAATTTGGCTTTAATGAAGTATTTCTATGGGATATTACTCCCCTTGAGGATAGACTAAACTAAAACAAGTTCTATTTTTTTCTACTGTAAAGCAATTACATTTTTATTATTATAGGAAATAAAACAACCTTGAGAAATATTTGAAATAATTATATTATAAAATATACATTTTTTGACCTCTGACGGTAAAATGTCTATTTGCTTATATTCTCTATTAATTTTTTCATTAAAACTCTCTTTGAAAATATAGGAATTAGAAGTAATTGAAGAACAGTGGAGATCTGAAACCAAAGAATTGGTGGGAATGGTGTCCAAACTTCAAGACGAAAATAGACGTTTACTCAAAGAACAGAGCCCCAATCATACCCCATCGATAACTCCAACAACCGAAAATGACATTTTACACAGACTGAAAAACTCCATAGAAAAACAACGAGATGAAATCCGGTTAAAAGAAAAATTGCTACTCGAAAAAAATACCGATGTCGATAATGTAAGTTTATCAACTTAAATGATAATATATGAGTTTGAAATTTCTACCTTTGGCAAATGATATTTGTCCCATGGTGGTGTAAAGGCTTTTATCGAGACTGGTTTCCGTAAAAGTTGTTTAATTAACCTCTAAACAAAAGCAACAAAAACACTATGAATTGTCAAAATAAGACTAATAGATTCTCTTAAGTAAAATAATTGTTTGAATGAAATTTTTGTTTAGACGATTTTAATTTTTTATTAGCTAAAAACGCAAGTTGAAAAATTAACAAACTCCAGTAAAGAATTAAGAAGAAAACACAAGTCGATGCAGAACCAAGTGAGAACTCTTTGCGACGAAAGAGCGGATTTTCTTGTACAATTACAGGACCAACAAAGAGACATATCAGCTTTGAGGCAAAGGTTGGGTTTGGCGCAAAAAGAAAACGAAGATCTAGTCAAGGTAGGGCGAAATAACAATTACAACAAAGGAAACTTATTATTTTTTGTATACAGAGCGATGTGCCGCTACCAAGCAACGAAGCATTTTTTGATTTGGACGATCCAAACAGACCAAGATTCACAACACAGGAATTAAAAGACATTTTACATGAACGAAATGAACTTAAAGCTAGAGTTAGTGACTTAGAAGATGAATTGGAGACATATCGACCAAAGAAAAAGGCCGATACGTAAGTGCTTAACAAGTCTTGAATCCATAGAAGACGAAATAACTATAATTTAGTTTCTTTTATTTAATATTGTTTTTATATTTTTTATTTTGTTTTCTTTTTTCTTATTCATAGATTTAAAAAATGTATTCCTTTATTGGAAAAAATTGAAACGGCATGTGAAAATTTGTTAAGTCAACAAAAACCCGAATCTCCTCCTCTTTGTTACTCGTAAGTTTTTTTTTATTTTTGCACGCTGATCTTTTAATTTTTCGGGCACATTTTAATGGAATACGATTTATTACAGACCCGTAGATGAAGACGCTCCTGTTCAAGGGCCTCTGCCTTATGAACCCGACGACGCCCCATGGAAAAAATCTACCGAGTCCGGCATAAGGAAGTTGTAAGATTCAATTTTTAATTTTAATTTTTATAGATTGATTAATATATTTTTTTACCAGTTTTCGGAAGTTATTTTCTGAAGGAAGCAACGGGAGCAGTTTTCCAAAGCGTAGTCTCTCCACACTGTCTAAGATGGCTCTGTCTTCAACTAGCGAACCAGTTTCAATTTAATTATCCATTTTCTTTGTGCGGTGCCATAATGGGACGATATTCGATCCTAGAAAGTGGTTATATTCACCATGCAATCTAATTGGAAGGACATGTAGAAGTTTATAAGCACAAGTCTAGAAAAAGTGATAGAAATCGTTTGTTTTTTTAATTGGAAATAAGAGGTGTAAAGTGTTCTTCCTGTGCTGCTTTAAATTTTTTCCGGTATCAAACTTTTTATTTAGCGTAGGTTGGTGGTCACTTGGATATATTTTTGGTGCTGTTGCACATAAATATACGTAAACGTTGAGACGCAAATGTCCTTACTCAAGTGACATCCAACCCACTATTTTGATTTTAATTACTTGCATAGATCATTCTTTATATTGGTTTGGTTTGTACCTTTTTGTATTTTAGCTTTTAAAGGTATGTTATTCATATTTACAGTTTTATATTTTGATTCATTTCTATTTTAAATACGTTTTTCCCATTTTTTATATTTATTTATAAATAAGCTTGTTAACATTTATTATAATAAGAAATCATATCTGTATCCTGTTCCTTAAGATCATTAAGTAAAACATTTTATTCAAAGCCAAAACATTACCGTCATATCTTAGCTACGGTATCTATTAAAACACTTAATAATCTCGAGGAACGGGTCTAAATATAATTTAAAAAAATACTGCAACTTATCAAAAAATTAAGTCAGACTTTCTTTTAGTGTAATAATATAAAAATTTCTAACTTTGGCACAAGACATCTAATATTTGTTTTGTGGTAAATAAATACTCTTGTAAAACATTACATTTCACACATTACTTTTAACAGATGCATTTATTCACTATGGCACAAATATTTGTAAAAACTTAATAATTTGTTTATTTGATTTTAATTGATGAAAGTCTGGCCAAAATAAATTAACGATTTTGTTAAGAAAGGTTTTATACGCACGTTTTTGTAGATTACAAATTATATGCCACTGTTGTTGGTTTAATCTGGCACTTAGTAATGTAAATGAAAATAGCCAAAAACTTTGGTTTGGGCATTTTTCATATGGGGATGTGAAAATAAGAAATACTCCGCTTATGGAATTATAAGTTTAGGCATTAATGTTTATGTTTTGTAGTTTTATAAATAATGTACACTTGTAAGTTCACCATATATAAGTTAAAACTATTTCATTCATGTCTAAAGTTGTTCACCGTTTGGCGGTGCTCCGTTCTTTTTTCCACATGCCATCAACATAAATAACAGATAAATTGTTGAATTAATTTTGTTATTACAACGACAATACGTTTCAAATTTTAGTAAGCTGAACTGAAATACTCGATTTTTTTAAAAAAGTTCTGCATTTGATTAATCTGTGATATATATTACTCGAAAATATTTGTTTTATTTTAATAAGTCTCTTCCACTCGTATTATCTAAATATACTTATACAGATATTTTATTTAACTTTTTTTACACCAAATAGATTTAGTTGGAAATGGGATCACAAATCGAAAACTTTTTGCATTTTATTTTTATGTCATTTATTTGCAACTTAAATCTGTGAAAGGTGCCAAAATAAAATAAATTTAAAAATTATTGTATTTTATTGGAATTCGGATATTATCAGGTGACATTTAACATTTATTTAGTGATGGCGAAATGCTATTGTGAAAAGTAATAATGTCATTTTTCCCCTCACAATCACGGTCCAAATGAAAGGAATAAATTCATTATTTCGTAAATCGGCGATTTTAGGGGGAAATACTGAAACCCGTCGATTTTTATCTTTAATAGATATTAAAAGATCTTTCAATTGATGAATTGCGAGACCCACTTTTCTATTTAAAAATTTTATTGACGTCAAAAATAAAAGGATAACTTGACGAAGCGCCCATTTAAAAATAAAAATCGACGGGTTTCAGGATTTCCCCCTAAAACCGTCGATTTATGAAATAAGGAATTTATTCCTTTCATTTGTGCAATACTGTATATAAATTCTATTTAGAATGAGCTGGTTGTCATTTTTAACTCAAGTATGTAATATGAATATTTTATTTCAAATATGAAAGAAGCATTTCCTTACTATCGAAAAATATTAATAAGTTAAATGCTAAATGTTTAGAAACGGTTCCTAACTTTTTTACCAACTATTTCTTTACCATATGACAAGTTTGTCAAAATTTTGAATTTTCGTTAAACGAAAATCCGGTCCAAGTTAGTTATTTCCTTTTATTAAACGCAATTTATTTTTTGAAAGTATTTTTAGAATAAAAGATGAATTTGTATTAAAAAGTATATATATATAATGTACTTAAACATATTAGTTTAACAGTTTAGCTCTGAAATCTATCGCTACGTAAGCAATAGCGATGGAAAATAGTGCGGCCAAAAGTTCACAAGATATCCAAGGACCCCCATACACTCCGGTATGATTAATTTTCAAATAGAGGAAAACCGGAATGTTAGATACTCCATCACCGGCTCGAATCGCTTTCCTTAAAGCCAAATATCCCGTTTCGTTGTACACTTTAATTTGTATAATACCAGTTTTTGCAAACTTCACATCTTCAGTCCAACTTATTTGGTATTTTCCTTGTCCCACGGACGCCACCGGCGAAATTCCATCCCCCAACCAAACGTATAAATTACCCGGTTCGCCCGACTCGCAGTTCAAGTAAAAATTCGAAATGTAGGCGACGTGCTTTAAAATCGTCGCATCCTGAGTGGTATAAGAAGACGATACTACTTCGGGGTTTTTACAGGGCTGAGCATTGGCGCCGACAAACAACAAAATCGACCAAAACACAAACATTTTTGTTTAAGCGGCGCGCGATCAATAACCTCGTGTGACGTCAGAAACGTCCAAACAGTGCTGCCAATATACAAAAGTTGGTAAATTAATAAAAACAAACGACAAATCAATTTATTACCGTTGTGATAAAATACATTTTCTAAAGGTCACTATTCTTCTTAATATATTCTAGAAGCGATGGTATATACGTATAAACACCTGGATATCCTGGTTCTGCACAATTAAATCCCCACGAGACTATTCCATAAATCGTTCCGTTTACAACAAAAGGTCCCCCGGAGTCCCCCTATAAAAACATTTTTCCACGTATTAGGTGTTGCCTACTTTCAAAGGAAAACTTACTTGACAAGAATCTCTACCGCCTTCCCTGAATCCAACGCAGAACATTCTATCGGTCATCTCTACCATCGAATATCGAAGCCGGCAGTAATCGAAAGATAAAACGGGCAGTTGTACAGCACGAAGATTTTCCACCGGATCTGGAAAAATGTTATTGATACTTCCCCATCCGGTGACGTAACCTACGGTGTTCGTCCCTATTTGTTCGCTCCCAGACGGTAATTTCACCGGCTGAATATTCGGGGAAAGCCTAAAATATTGTTATTACACGAAACTTTTTAAAAATGAATGTTGGTTGGCTAAGTATCCACGGGGTGGAGGCCATAAAAGTAAGAGAAGAAAAAGAAAATATAGAAAGAATCAATTTAAAAGCGTACGTAGGCAATACATTTTACATAAAATTAAATATTTACTTGAGCCGAGTTGCGAATTTCAAAATTGCTAAATCGTAGTCTTGATTATATTTGCTGTGATACGGATGCAAAACGGCTTGATTGACTCGAACTTCCACTCCACCTGACTTTAGTTTAATACTTCCTGCCCGCACTGTATACACTCCTTTGCTTGGAAAACAGTGAGCGGCTGATAATCCCACATTTTCGCTTACCAAAGCTGCCCCACACAAATGAACACCTTTGTATCTACACAAAACAAAAATATATAAAGGGTGTACACTAAACACAATTCCTTCGGTCAAATTACTTTTATTCGAATATTTATCTCGATTTAAATACTAATCATTATTTAGTTCGCTAAGCTTTCAATCTATTTTTACAGTAATTAGATATTTTTCAATAATTTTTTACCATTTTTTTGACAATTTTACCTTTTTTTAATTTTTGAAAATGCTAAAAATATTTTTTTTACTTTTTATGTGATTATCTAATGTTGTAATTTCTTATTTGTTGAATGGAGAATCTATTTGGTCTAAATATCGTTTTTTTTTTAATTTTAATGTTGTAAATCAAAAATTAACAACTTATTTGAACTTATAGATATTTTTGAGGTCTTTAATTTTAAAAATCTGTTTTTGACGGATTTGAAAAGCCCAAGAACCCATTTTTATAAATTTAAAATGTCTCCCACATTTTTTAAGTGCCGGAAAGATTATATAAACACACATATGAACTGTTTAAGCTTTAATAAATATATATTTAAATTAATATAAACTGAAAGTCATTAGAACATATCCAAAATAAAAAGCAAATTGATCATAAAATTAATGTAATATTATATGTATATATAAGTCTTAATTCTTAAAAGATGCTTAAACTTCCATTTATAGAATCACTAGTTTGGTTATTTAACTGTTGTTGTCGAGCCGTCATATAATAAGATTCCTTAGTTTCGGAGGATAAAGTTTTCCATAAATTACTCAGTCGAACAGAAATACTTTTGTAATCTTCATTTGGATGTTCAACTTCTAATTTCTTCCGCCACTCTTTCGAAAACAAAATAAACGCGTTAATCGGCTTTATAATTTTTGGTTTATCTTTTGGAACATTTGGATTCGTAATGGATTTCTTTTGCGATTCAACTTTTTCACTTTTTTCTTGCGAGTTATTGGCGTGTTTTTCGATGAGATCAACTGTTTGTTTAATTTTTATTCTAAAGTTCGATTTCAGTTGCTTTTCTGGTGATTTGTTGTCAGTGCGGGGGGTCGGTTCGCCCGTTTCATAAGGTGATATGGGTTTATCTCTTTTTTCTTTAATCATGGAATTATACACAATTGGGGCCGGTGAAATTTTTTTTTTTTTTAAAGGTCTACTCGTGTCCAATTCATCTTTTAGCTTATTTTTAGTTTCTGGTTTAGCTTCAACCTTCGGAGGTTTTATTGTTTCATTCAAATTCGTTTGAGTTGTATCAGTCACTAACAATTTGCCAAATAACTTCATTTCGTATTTTATACAGTTTTCTTTTTTAGAAATATCAGCCTCATTTGATCCCGACGTGGGTGTAACCTTGTGTTTCAATTTAACAGACGACAAGCCTTTTACTCTAAATTTTTCCCCTAAATTAAGGACGCCCTCCAAGTCTAGATCCAGCACTTTTACCTCCCCGTTATATATAAATTGTATAATATGAATCAAATGAACGAATTTAATTTCGTGGAAAATTATAACCGGTTGAGCTTCGTTCAACGATTGAAAGAGATCCATGAAGAAATCGCTGCATGCGGACAAAATTATTTTGTGGGCCTTTATTTGTTGATCTTCACAAACAAGGGTCACATCCACCATTTGTTCTTTTTGTCGAAGTTCGGTGAAAACTTGGACTAAATTCGTAAAATAATTATTCCATCGTAAATTGTATTGTTCCCCTTGTGAATTATTTGAAGAACTCATAGCAAAAACACTCACTTACTACTTGAATGAATACTAATGAATTGGGAAGTACAGAGCAATCGATGTTATTTTAAATAAATGAGGTTAGGAATCCATTTTGAAGTCCTTCGGAATCGGCGGTGGTTAAGTGACCGTTTACGAATTTTTTTTATGCGGAAATTATCAACTGATTTATAGGGAAATTTTTATGTTTATTTGATTTTTTTCGTGAACTTTAAATTAACGGCGATGATAATTATATATGCGAATATCGGTTTATTACTACAAGTACTTTTACCGAAACTTATTCAGTGTTTAGTTTCTAAATGTACCGTGCACTCTTAAATCGTTTAAATGGGCCATCTATCGGCGAAGGTTAAAACCAATTTGATTCATGTAAAAATAATATTTAAATGAAAAAAAAAAATACCTTAAACTTAGTTGATAAGGAAATTCTCCTTCATTTGCTCGTCGTCCCCCAACAATTCTTTCGTGGGCCCAAGAATATTCCAAAACTACAATAGTAAATTAATTAAATATAAGTTCACCAAAAATAAAACGCTTCAATCTAATATCAGTTTAAAAAATATTCGAAATTATAAAGAAATGTGTGTTAAGTTATAACTTTTTGTAATCTGTTCCAAAATAAAAATCATATTACAAAAAAATACTTTTTCTTCGTTCAAGGAAGCTCAAATATTCACAATTTACAAATTGGTTTATTAAATAATTTATTTAGCAGCAGATTTTTGAAAATAAATATTAATATTTTTATCTGCAATTTTTTAGGCCCTAGATGGAAAACATTCACATAAACAATAATATATTAAATTTAAGATATAATTAAAAATAGAGATGATATAATAACAATATTTTTGAAGTAGGTAATGGAATTAATATACCTATTTAATAATTTAACGGCAATTTTATAATTTTATTAATATATTCCTATACACACTCTGATAAATGATGATTTCGAACAATAAATCAAAATAACAATATTTATATTATATTCTTTTATTTATTATGAACCGTGTGTAACTAAAACCATAATAACAATTGCATTTATAAAAACTAATACCTTTTTAAACGTATTTCAATGACTCATTGGTATATATATATAATTACCTGTAATTATATTACTTTCCATAAAAAACGTTGAATGAAAATAAAAATAATTTTTATAAGAGAATCTAGGCACTTAAAGTAAGAAATGTATTTTAGAAAGTTTGAAAAACTTACGGATAAATAAACATAATTCCAAAATGAGGTGCATGCCTTTTCAGTTACTATTTATTTCAGCACTGTCAAACGAATTATAGTTATTAAATTTTATCTGCTTTTTACCTTGTAAATATTAAAATACTAATTATTTATACACTGTCAAAAGCTCTTATCGCGTTGAATAACGCAAGACAAAAAAAAATGGAATAGTTAAATCGTGTTATATTTATAGTGTTACCTATATTTAAAACGTTTTCTAGTGAGGTTTTAATGAAATGGCTGGGTTATTAACAGGGCAATGATAATTTATTTTTTATGTTTCTTTTATGTGTTTTTTTAAGTTATATTATTTCTTTAGTTTTTCTTGATATTTATTATTAGCAGTTTTTAATTATTACTTTAATAAATTCTTTTCTCTTGCACTATTTTGATTATTCGAATTTACAATAAAAACTATTTTAAATTATGTAAATGTGTGATAATTTCAAAACCGTTTCCACAATTAGTAAAATTGTAAATTTTCCTATACTATAATATATTTAAAGATAAAAACATATAAAATTATTATTCTAAATTGGAAATACACTGAATAATATTTGTCTACGTACATCATTTTTTGAATATTTTTAACTTGAAATAAGTATAAGTTAGATTGATAAATATAAACAAAACAATGATTATAATTTTTAAAACTTGTATTAAGACAATTAGACTCAAAAAAAATTGGAGGAAATCACTAATGAATTACAAAGTCATGAACATACCTGGATCAGATCATAAATATCCGATAAAGAGGCCAAGAAAAATTCAAAATACGAAAATTTAATGTCGAGATTTAGAAGTAAAATTGAATATTTTTAAATTTCAGGTTTAAAATTCAATAAAATGTCGACTTCAAAATTCTCTAATGATAAACCCTAAAGATGGTTGACATATATTATAAATGGATTGTAAAATGGGAATTTTTTTAAAAGCATTTTAATATTTATTATTAATGAATGAATTTTGGTAATAATGAAAAGGAAAATATTAATATAATACTACACAAATATATTATTATCTAATATGTTTCACAAATATGTGTAGAAAATCTAATGTTTGAAAACTAATATTTTACTAATATACGTATATAATATTCAATAAATATTTAAAAAATATTTCATTAATATTTCTTACTGCCTGGGGAACTTAGTATATTCCTAGAAAGTCACAAAATTGATACACACATTTTAACTCATCACAAACAATAATTTCATAAATATACTTTCCAAAATATTTGATGGATCTATAGAACTCACATGGGGTGATATTGTAGTTATTATCAAGAACAATACAGACTTTAAACTACTAATTAAAAAAAAATCCTACTTACAAGCCACCAATATTGTTGTGGAATAATTGGGAGATGCTACAGTTTTTTCTTCATTATACTGTTTTTTACAACAGAATATAAAAGAAGATTTTATGGAGATTCTTAAAAACTAGGCAACTGGGGAATTTATTGTGGGGATTACAATGTGTGATTGCTTTATGGCATATGATTTTTTATATCTTCATTTCTACCTTAATCTGTTTTAGTCCCTCTTGCTATTTTCCAATGATCTTTACTACAATGCCAGGATTTATTGTCGGGGGGCCAAATCTCACTTACTGGGTACTGTAAGTGCATTGTAGATTCTCGTTTTAGTTTTGGTACTAATTTCCTTTTTTTCTAAATATTGATTTATTTAACTGATAATACATTTGTGTTTTCTGTTACTGTATCCAATTTTCTATCACCTGCAATCTTTTTTTCCCGGATAATGAACTGGTGAACCAGTTCTATTTCTTATTTCCCCATTTAATGTTGCTATTTACTTACTCATCCCGTTCTTCTCCTCTTCTAGCAGAGTAAGTGAAGAGATCTTGAAATGTTTCAATCACTTTCGATTGGCCTCGTTTCAATTGAGCCCCCTTCTCTTTCAGTTTTTTATTGACGTTGTCGTTCAACCTGTTCTTCTTTTATACATATTTAACTTCCGTTTACCATAGGGTTCCAATTTTTTTTCAGCATAATTTTACTACAAATTAAAAAAAATCAGTTTCCTTACCCTTAAGATGGTTCACCACTGTTGGCGTCAAATTAACAGTTGTTCCTAAAGTGGCGCTTGGAAACAATAACAAAGTCTACACAGAATAAGGGTAATGAGCTTAGTAGTTGAATTATTTGATAAAAAAATTGGGCAATTGTAATAAAATAAGCTCATTATTTATTAAAAACCTTTTTATTATTTATCGAAACATATGCATAAAATTATTTCCAGAATTGTAAATTACAAAAATTAAAAAATAAATAATAGTGGAATTGTCCCAAAAAAAGCCAACAAAATAAATAATCTACATAATTGCTTACGTGCATAGATTGTATTTAATTAATAATTTTCAAAAATAACGACCAAAATAATTGAATTGTAAATATTTTTTATTAGATATTAATTACACCTCTACTATCTATTGTTCCAAATAAAATAATCTTCATAATAAATAATACATGTAAAAATAGGACAAGATAGTGTATCTACATAAAAATCTAAGTCTTTTTTACTCATTTTATGAGCATTTCAAAAAAATTAGAAGCTGTAACTGTGAAATAATCCAAACCAATTTTATCACAAATAATTATTTGCCAGCCATTTAAATTCTACCCAAATAAATCCAAAAATATTTCAACTATCAATAAGTAATGCCGGTTTTTTTATAATTCTAAACTGATTAGAAACATTTTACATTTACATATTAATTAAATTGCTTCCATATTTTTATCCTAAATTTTCTTTGATCAATTTATTTCATTATGTACAATATCAATATTTTCCTTTTTAACTACTCCTAAATTATGTTTGGTCTTTAAATGAAGGTTTAACTTGGATAATTTTTTAAAGGCACCCAGACATAAATGACATCGATGGGGTTGTTCACTGTAATGAATCAACATGTGGCTTTCGAGATCTGGTCTCCGAGCAAACCTTTTAGCGCACACGTTACACCTTAAAGGATTCGAATTAGTATGAGCGTCGGCCACGTGGTTATTCAAAACGGATTTTCTTGTGAATTGTTTGCCGCAAATTTCGCATTCGAAAGATTTCCCGATGCCGTGAATGTTTACGTGGAAACGTAGACTGTACGAGGTTTTGAATTTTTTTAGGCAAACTTCACATTCGTATGGTTTTTCGTCAGTGTGGACTTGGGCATGTCGCATTAAACTTTGTTTCCAGGAAAATCTTTTGAAACAAACTTCGCATTCGAGAGGTTTCACGGCGGCATGGATTTTTGAATGATTGTTTAAGTTGGATTTGTGGGAAAATTCTTTGGAGCAAAGTTCGCATTTGTAAAGTTTGATTCCGGTGTGAACTTTTTTGTGTTGCAACAAACTGTTCAACCAGTTGAAAGATTTTGAACACAGTTCACATTTGAACGGTTTCTCGGCTGTGTGGATTCGTCTGTGCTGAACTAAAGTTTGCATCCAATTGAACGATTTTAAACAAATATCGCACTGGAATAGTTTTCCTTCTGAATGATTTTTAAGGTGCCTTTTAAACGCCGCTTTCAAGTAAAAAGTCTTGGAACATACGTCACATTTTAATAGATCCCCAGTGTGGATTCTCATATGGTACTTTAAATTGTACGATGTCATAAAGGTTTTCAAACAAATATCACACGAGAATTGTTTGTCAGAATGTGTGGAAGTGTGTTTGATTAATCTGGTTTTAGAAACAAATTCTTTAGAACAAATATCACATTTAAATGGTGTATCTCCAGAATGAATGGCTCTCCTGTGACATGTTAAACTATAACTTTGTTTAAAAGCTTTGAAACAAATTTCACATTTATATCGT
This sequence comes from Hermaeophaga mercurialis, assembly GCA_951812935.1. NCBI lineage: Eukaryota > Metazoa > Arthropoda > Insecta > Coleoptera > Chrysomelidae > Hermaeophaga > Hermaeophaga mercurialis. The sequence continues at coordinate 50,428,122 of OX638360.1, read as the reverse complement.
TTTTCATCATTCTGCGCCAATATATGAGACTCCAAATTAATAGTCTGTGGATACGATTTTGAAGAAGTAGTACATTGAAATGATTTTTTTGTAAGACAATTTAGTCGTTTCTTTAGTCGCGTTTTTACAAAATGAACAAATAGGTGGACGATAAATTCTTTTTTTTCTATAAAATATTTACCACAAAACCTACATATAATGTGACTTTTCAGGAAATGACGATTAAGATGTTTCAATCTTAATTTAGAACTGGAGTAATCTGTAAATAAAATAATGGCAATACAAATAAAAATTGTCAAACGTAATTAATTAATTACAAACTGACTTACTTTTATTGCATAACGGACAACGATAGATTCGCTTTTTTGTCCTAATATTTGGATTTTTTTTAGATACTTTTCCTTCACGTTTGCTAGTGGATGGTTGAGTAGAATAATCTATATTTTCATTTTTTAAATTTAACATTTCTGATTTAGGCAGATCAGATAGACAAGTTTCTTGTTTAACATTAACTAAGTCACTATCTTTGACGAAATGATCGGATGCATTAACTTCCTGAATATCATCTCCTGATTTAATTAAAAGAATATGGGATTTGGGTATATCCGAATAGTCCGGTCCAAAACACTGTTCTTCGACTTTTATTGGTGTATTGATATCAGCTAAGTCGGGTTCTTGTTTAATTTTCACAAATTCTTCGTAATAATCAACAGGCTCTAATTTAACCTCCATACTTATAATGTTATGTTTACAATTGGCAAATTTGTAAATATTTATGTTTTGGCAGTCAGTGTCGCCAACATAGAAAATTGAAGAAATGAAACATGGCAGTGGCGTCATCTCTTACAAGTTCAGGAAACTCAAATTCTCATTTAATGTTTATCTAACGTTGCATTTGTAGATATGCAACAAATTTTACACTTATTAAATAAATTATTTAAAAAAAGTATATTATTCAATGAGTATTACTATGTTATATGTGTATACATATAAATTATAATAAATACTTTGTATGCTCTTTAGTTTAAACGTTTAATTGTATATGTATTTAAATTGTTGTTAGAAGAGTTTTTAGGAGTTGTGTTAATTAAAGTGAAAATATATAAAAAGCATTATGTATTTATTTATTTATAATAGAAGGCTTAATACAGTGTGCTGAACTAAAGTCTACACCAAATTGAACAACTTCCAATAAATATCGCAGAAAAATTTATTATGAGAATATTTTTCAGCCTCTCGTTATTCTGATATTAGAAACAAATTCTTTAAAACAAATGTAACGTAAAAGGAGTATATATCTTCAGAATAAACGGTATCATATAAGACATGTTAGACGGCAATTTGATATAGAAAATAAACATAAATTATTTCGAGATATTTTAATATAAAGTTAAAAATAATGTATATTAATTATAATGGCTAAAAAAGATGCAAGCAGCTTCCATTGTTTCAAAAAAAATCATTGACACCATCAAAAATAAAGTCAAAAGTAACATTTCGTTCAATCAAAAACGAAGATCGTCAAGTATCATTTATAAAACATTTTTGACTTTATTTAATGAGGTGATTATCGATTTCTGAAAATTTTGGTACAAATAAATATTTTCGTATATATACGTCACATATGCTTCTCTATAGTATGTTCATTTAAAGCATTTTGCGATTCAAACACTTTTAAACAAACGTCGCATTTTGGATAGCGGCCTCTCTTGTGGACCAATTTATGGCACTTTGATATCAAAGGTTCAGAACAAACATTACAAGTGGACAAATCGTCAACTCGGTTCTTCACAAAATGTTTATTCAATGAACGAAACGCACCGAATCTCGTGAAACACACTTGACACTGGAACTTTTTGTGAGACAATAAATGCCGCCTCAAGCGGCTTTTACTGGAACAAATGTAGGAACAAACGGAACATTTGAGATCGGATCGATTACTGTTGTTTCTATTATGGCGAAGCACGTGCACCTTGAGATTAAATTTAGTTTTATACTTTTTGGGGCACAAACGGCAGTAGTAATATTCAGGGTTGTGTACGTGCGTCCGATGATAATTTAAATGGTGATTATGTGTGAACTTGGCGGGACAAATGTCGCACTGAAACGGCCTATCGGAGTGTATCAATAAATGTTGTCGAAGACTTTGAATAGAGAAACCTTTCGCTGGGCAAAATTTGCAGTCGAATATTCTTCCGGTTTCGTGAAGACTCACGTGCCTCTGGAATGAAAGTTGCGTGTGAAATGCTTTCGAACAAATTTCACAATTTAAAAATTTACGTTGGGGAAGAACCGCCATGGGTTTTATGAGTATTTGTTGGTCGGTGTAACTTTCAAAGCACATATCACAAGGGCTTGGCTCCGGGCAAGGAAGCATTTTCAGACGGTTGTGTAGGCCGAATTTCGTTTTGAACTGCTTAAAACAATTTACGCAAAATGAGAGAGTTCTGGTCTCTTCGTGACCCGCGATGTGGGTTTTAAAACGTCCTTTGGAAATATATTGTTTCGAGCACATTTCGCATTCGTAAAACTTTGTGGATTCGTGAAGTTGACTGTGATTTTTTAAACCGACACTAGTGTCGAATTTCGTCAAACAAACGTCACATTTGAAAGGTTTCATATTCCCTTTTGAATTTAAAGAATATATTACGGATTTGAAGATCTTGTGGAATTTCGATGTAGGCTGTTCTTCGTTCTCGATATTCGACGGCAATTCGTTTTTAGTTAAATGACAAAAATAGTGACCTAAAAACTGTTTTTCGTGTGTAAAAAACCGTCCACAGTGTGAGCACATGATGATCTTTTTAATGTGAAGAATCGCATGTTCGTTTCTCCACATACGGGACAAAAAACCTGAGAAAAAAGAAATTGGTGACTTTTCTTTGATAAATATTGATTTAATATGTGGCTCCAAATAAAACATCACATTTTTACGAAATTTAACCAATTAATTTGTTAATAAAATAAGAGATGCTTGCAGTGAATTTTAGATTCTTCAACTTTAATAAAATTCGATCAACGGTTATATTTTAATCTAGCAAAAATTATCGTAATGAAATCAGTAGTAAACTTACTTTTTCTGCAATAACGGCATGAATATTTCTTTCTTCTTTTCTTAATCACTTTCCTCGCAGTTTTCCTCTTTTTGGATTTTTCTATTTGTTCGTGACGAGCTTGTTTGCTAGTGCAAGGTTGATCGTCAAAATTTTCGGTTTTTGAAAGTATTAAAAGTTCAGATTCAACAAAAAATCCGGACTGTATTTCTTTTTGAAAAAACTCGGATTCACTTTCCTGGATTTCCGAGAAACTTTCAGCTTTTTCTTCATCAGATATTGAACAAAGTTTCGTTGTAGATTGATTGTCATAGCCTGTATCTTGTTTTTCGATTTTTATTTTTGTTTCACAATCTACAATTTCGATTTCTTCTGTAATTTCCTTAATATCTTGGATTTCCGCAGGTTCTTGTTTCACTTCCATATTGTTTACATTTGCATGAATTTTCCTTTTATTATTAGAAACTTTTATAAAACGTTCAAATTGGCACACAAAATATATATAAATATTTTTTTTATTTATTATCTATTCGCACATTATCTTTAAGAATATTCGAAAATATCAGTTTTTAATATCGCTAATGTTTTACAGCTACAAAAAAATATAAACATATTTTGTTATACCAGGTGTCCCAAATGAATTAAGGCCAAATATTTTTATTTTTAAGTAATCTCCACTGTAACATCATTTAAAATCGATTGTTTTTACTTTTCGATAATGTATGGATAATTGAAAAATTAGTTTCAAAGATTTAAGAATATATAAAGCAATTAGAATTGTATACAATCAATATTGATTGTTTGAATGCGAAATTAAGTCATTTTTACTTTTGCTAAGGCCAACTAAAAGCTGAACAGTGAAACAAGACTTAAGTTTTACTTAAGGAGGAGCCGCCCCTATGCTAAAACACATAATTATTGAAATAAGACATCATTGTCATCTCAATCGCATTTGGTAGCCTTTTAGAATATCGTCATTTCTTGTCAAAACTATTTAATTCTTAATTCGCTAATTTGACTATTACGCCGCCAAAGTAGGTTGAAATCCAAGCATTAATAATTTTAGCATAGTTTAAGGGTTGAAAAGAAACTAAAGCCGAGCGGTGAGAACATTTTAATCAATACTTTTCGTCATAATTGAAACTATTGTACAAGAAAAAAGAGAACTTATAAATCTTCATATATACATTCTCAATTACAATAAATATATCACACACACACACACACACACACACACACATATGTGAAGACTAATAAAGTAGATTTGAACAAATTAAATTAAAATGATAAAACATTTTTATAATTTTTTTAAAAATAAATCCATTTTAAAACTAATAAAACAGGCGATCTTGCTTCTGTTTAAGTTCGTCCACCAAGAATTTGTAAAAAAGGCGTATATAATGGGTTGAGTCAGTCTTCAAAATAAAAACTAAAAAGTCACCTAACAACTAAAAATCTTCTTTGTCAAATACTTTCCGTTTAACGGGCCTCCTTTCTGGCAACGGCCGTTCTAAATCGTACAGATGCTCTCTGTGGTTCATATCACTAGCATACGACTGCAAAAATACGTTAATCAATTAAAAATGTTTTTATGATAGTATATAGAGGGATTTAGTTAAATTATCGCACTGTGTATACAACTATTTTTTATTTAATATTTTCTAAATTATGTATAACATTTACCGTTTAGTTGTTATTACTAGAGCGAAAGTTTTGGGGCAAGTCGCGATCGGATAATAAATAAACGTTTTTAATAGAGCCATCAAAATTAATAAATATTGGGATCTTCTTATTGGAAAAATAAAAAGTCAATTTTGGGTTCTCAGATGATCGAGAAGTTGATAGTACCTACCTCTGCGATTAAATGTATTAGTTATTTGAAAGTGTAAGTTGGCCTAATATTTTGTAAGACTTGTTTTTATTCATAGATAAATATATTGTTATAGTTTTACTCAGGCTTTTTAATTTTCATAAACAAAGTCACCTAATGGGTTAAACCACAATACGTAACAATGTACACAAGAAAACATGCATTTTTACTCAAAACATTCCAACAAGGTGTCGAACTGATGAAATTACATTTTTGTCAAATAGTTTTTCCTTTCAATATCTCGTTAGTTTTTGGATAATAACAAAATAAATAGGCTCGGCCAATTGAATAAATAATAAAGTAAAAAAAACCCAAACAAAATTTCTATTAATAAATTTTGTGTATAATTACTTTGGAAATGGGACGGGGAAATCAATCGTCTTCTCTTGCCGCTATTTTTGTACATTTACTCACCATTTTCGTCAATATTCGCTTTGGTATGGACTCATTCAGAGTAAAGATACAATCCCTTTGAAGATGACATTTCGATTCATCCTCAAATAATACCTGACATAAAAAAAAAGAATATTAAGCATCTTAAGAATTCAAATACAATCACAGTAGTTATGTCTTATTTTATTTTAATTATAATCAAAGATAACATAGAAAATTAAGTTTCTAACTCAATTTTTAACTGTTTTTATTTCTATGCATATGTTTCTAATAAAAACATCACATTTTCGTGGTAAAATTAGGTTTTATTTTATATATACCTAAAAGTTAAAAAAAATACCCTAATAATTTCACTATTATGCTCTATTCATTATTTAAATAGGTAAAGCAATGTTTTTTTTAAATTAAATTCAAAATTTGCTAGTAATCCAGAAATAAATATGGTTGACCAGAAGTGAATAATAAAATAAATATTACAAAAACTTTAAATGTAAAATTAAAATATACTGTTAGTAAAGTGGAAAAATGAACTAAAGAAATACAAGAGAATTACTATGACGGCAGCTAATCAGGAAGAAAATGGAAATTGTACGCTGTTTGTTACTGCAAAAATAACAAAAAACCAAACTTATTTGATTACATAAAATTTTGCTATTATAGCGCAAGAAAATGAATAAGGTTTTGAAGTAGATACTGTTTATTATTGAAAATACTAATTTTTTGAGCTAATACACTATCAATCTGGGGTACTGAAATCTCTATATATCCCTAAGTACACGAAACTTGCAATGTAAATTGTTTATATAAATAATTTCTAATTAAGAAATATATATTACCGTATATATACAATTATAAACATTCCCCATAAAATCCGCATCATATGTTTGCCCGTCTATCCATCTGATTTTCAAACGTTGTCCTTGGACGGGACCATTATCCATTTTTTCAAAATCTACGATATCCGTCAGAATGATATCTTTGGAAAAACTCTGGTCCTCCGGGAAGAAGACGGCAAGGCGAGACTCTGATTTTACCTCGACAATTTTCGCTTCGTAATATCTGCCGTTTTTGTGTCTGGCCCATACGATCTCGTTTTCCTTTAGCGGTTTCTCCTATTAATTAAAAGATTATTAAAATTTATCTTTTAGAAAAGATCGACTCACCTTTCCGTCGGCTTTACTAATAGAGGAAAATTCAAGATTTTCCTCCTTATTCGGCCAGTCTGATAAAACAAAGTCTTCATCCAGAGGAAGCGAACTGACATTGAACAATGTCAGTCCAGACTTCAAGTATTCCTGTATATCTTTACTGAAATTATTCAGTATGTCCTTAGTTTCCACATAACAATCGAAAGGAGTCAATAAGGTTTTCTTGTAGTCTAAGTATTTGCTCAGATTGTAGTTTTGCACTTTCTTTAAATCCTTGTACGTATTCAACAAGCCTTTTATCATCCTGAATTGTTGTTGTTGCTCCCTTTTTGGCCTCCCCTTTTTCCGTACCCCTAATATTATTTCTGATAAACACAGCCTTGGTTTCCTTAACGCCTTTTTTATAGGCTTCTTCAATAAATTCGCAACCTTCTTCAGCTTATTCTGCGTGGGTCTTTTTGCAGGAGATTTTTTTGCGAATTTCTTAAAGATTCTCTTTCGTAATTGCACATTTTCCTTTTCATCGTTATTGTTGTTACATTCAAATTTCGACTCGGTCGCTGTAGTGTTTTTTGGAATAACCGTATCTGTACTATCGCTGTCATTGATTTTAGATTCCTTTAAACACTCTTCGCAATCCGATTCGCATTCACTAGAACTATTCGAGGAGTCATCTGAGCCAGAACTACTGGAATCGCATTTCGGATCCTGGTTCGTTCTTTCCACACCCACCGCTTCATTTTGCATTTCTAAAGCGGTGATGCTCTCCGTGGTTTCCGGAGGCATCTCTTCCACTACAACTTTTTCATTAGACGACGCAGCAGCATCGATAGTCTCCGAAATAGGAGTCTCGGTCATCGGATAAAATCTTTCAGGATTGTCGTATACGGTTTCCGAACATCTGTATGTTGTGTAATACTTATGGTTGCTCCAAATGAGATTAGGCTTGTGCTTTTTGGGCGGCAATTCGTCAGACTGGCTCGCCGTTTTCTCGATACTCACAGAGTACATATCCAGTAATCCCTTGACGGCCTCTTCCCTTCGATCGATTTCAGTTAAATTTACTTTCGTCGCGATAACGGGAGAATCCAATTTCGGCATGTCATCGTGTTCGGTGAACGGTTGCGGGGAGGAAAGAAGCGGCATTTGGTGCATCACAATCGGTACTTTCCCGACTGGAGTCAGGGATACCGGCAGCAATTCAGAATACTGTACTTGATCAGGTACCTAAAAGGTTAAACATTTTTAATCAAACATAAATCATAAACTCACATACGTACCGTTTTTGGAACTTCCTTAATCATTGTGTAATTCAATACAATTGGCGGGGCTGGTCTCATTTCTTCTATAATAGTTCCATCCAAAACACTTTTCAGAATTGTTGGTTGTGGTGTAGTATTGTTACCGTTCGCTCTATTGACTTGCGCCGTAATATTACTGGCTATGTTATTGTAATTAACCGTCGTCTGTGATGTACTTGTACTAAGTGGATTATTCTGAACTTCTGGTGCACTACCACTGGCTACTGCGTGCGACGTGCCATTATTACTGGTAGAAGGTGATTGATTAATATTGACGGTAGATGTACTGGGAATTATCCTAATATCCTTGGGAAGGCTCGAAATTGTTTTCGAGATATTCTCTTGAATATGTTTGCCCTTCTTTTCAATTTTTATTCCAGCTTCCAGTTTTTTGACTTTGGTTTTTTGGGGGTCCGGTCTGTTCATTCGGTTGATAAAGTCCAAGAAGGCGCACTCGTATTTGTTAGTTGTCGTAGGGGCGGGTGTTGCCGGTTTTACTACTAAAGTTGAGGGTGACGGTTGTTGTACTTTCGCTTTTGTTACAATCAGCGGCTCTGTTTTTAGTTTGCACATAAGGGGAGTTGATTCTAAGACGGTGATAATGCCTTTGGACGTTTTTATAGTTTCTATTTTTTTCGTTGGGACTATGGTGGTTATGGTTTTTTTCGGAATTCGGTACATCTTTAGGTCCTTTTTGGACAATAATGTTGAAGATTCTGGTACAGCAACTGAAGATTCTTTCAGCAATTTTTGCTCGTGTTCTTCTGCGGCCGCGCGGATTATACTGTCTATTTCGTTCTTAATTTCTATTTCTTCTTTTGCTTCAGTTTTTGTTTCTTCTTTAGGTTCTTTCACTTGTTCTTTATGTGTATGGATATCCTCGGTTTTTACTTTTTCTATGTTGGAAGTTACCGTTTCAATGCCTTTCTGGTGTTTACCTGAAAAAAAAGTATTAATATTTTAATAACAATAGCAATTTATTGACCACAATTACAAAAATAACTGTTTAATATTTTTCGTATTTATAAAAAAAAAAGATTAGTACGTTTCTTATGTTTTTTATGGTCTTCGCCATCTTTTTTCTTATGTCTATTCTTGTGTTTATGTTTCTTCTTTTGACTCATCAACAATTCAGTTTCTTGTGCCAATAGAGTCTTCACTAATTCAGAAGTGTCCACTGGTTCTTCTATTTGTTTAACGATTTTGCCACACACCTAAAATTATAATATTTGTAATGAAATAATTTGTTTGCTACTTAAACCAGTAGATGGAATAAAGCACACGTAACTTCAATACGTCTTCCTTAACAAGCATCAATTGTATGTTTCTTTGCAGTACAAAATGAAAATATTATGCGTACCTTCTTGTCTTTTCGATCGCAAGGCGCATAAATTCCTGTAAGCTCGTTACTGGAGTCCTCCCTTCTCGGTTGCCAGGAGGGGTCATCCTTGTTTTTCTTACCTTTCTTGTAACGCTTCTTTTTCTGGAACTGTCGTCCTTTTTTACCTACATTGTAGCCAGCATCGCAGACGGAAGCGTCTTCAGCTTCTAAAACGATAAAAAAATAAAAAATCTCATTGAATGGTTTTAATAGAGAGTATTTTTTCAAAAGATACTTTACCAATTTCTCCTGCTTTTAACCAGATATCTTCAAGGACTTCGAGCTGTTGTTCATCAGGAGGCAATTCGTCTGATCCAAAGTCCATATTATCTTCCTCCATAAGTTCTAATTGCAAGGCCGCAGGAAATTCGGCCATACTGAAACTTGGCATAGTAAACCTCTTAAAATAAATCAATGGTCGTGTATGAAATGGTTTGTGAGCTGCAACCTTAGATATTCTAATATTTTTTTTTATGTGAAAATATTAGTATCATTAATATATACTTTAGCAATGTTACACTCATACGCGGTTTTCTAAAAGACTTATCCAATTGGGTACCAAGCAAATTTGATATTTAATACCGATTTTTATATATAACCAATGAGTTAAATAAAATAAAATGGTTATGTAGGTGTATGTTTATGTATTTTAATGAAACTACTTACGGGTTGAAGTTGCACATCATTCTGCCAGCTTTTTTATTTGTTTTTTGATTTTCCAAATATGTCTGAGGTAGAGAAGTATTATTTTTGTTACATAAAATGTCTTGTGGCATGGGAAGAGGGGCGGCAATTTTCTTATCCGGTTCTTCTGGATGCGGACCAATGTCCTCACCTTTCAACCACATTTCGTATCTAAAAAAATATACAATATGAACAAATTTACTTTATACAATGGAAACTCATTTATGTATATATATATATGTATATATATTTAAAATATTAACCTGTCAGGTTGAAATCTTTTCACAAACGTGTCCATTGAAATCTTGACCATATCTTTGCTACATGTGCATTGAGAGGCTCGTTTGCCGTATTCTATCCACCGTTCCTGCGCAAAATTTGTCGATTCTGCACAATTGAAACCGTGATTGAACCCAGCGTGGTAACCATATGGAAAAGTGATCATTATTTCACCTGCTTCTTGGGTGATCTGGAAAATAGTTTCAAAATTAAATTCGTTTAAAAAAAATAAAATAAATGTATTTACCTTATTGTAAGGAATGGAATACTGTTTCAAAATCTGCGGCGAGATCAAAGTCATTTTGTGTCTTAAGAATGCTTGGCAAGTTTTGTACGAACTCGGGAAAAATCCGTTAGCAAGTCTTTCTAGTCTTCGCCCATGTTCGGGTGGAATAGAATACCTGTATTAACATGAAAATAGATTTTAGTAATTAACATCATTTATTTAATATAATTGACAAATATATAAAACAATTTCAGCGATTTAAACCTTTGTTTCAGAAGTTATGTACATTTTTGCTTTAATAACTTCAAATAATCATTTATCGGTAATAAAAATTTTGTAGAGAACACAATAGATGTGTGGTAAATTTTAAAGTTTTGTTTTCTAATAAGTATCATCTTATTATCAATTATAAAGTTATATTTTCCTAAAAATGTTGCTTGTTGCATGAAAATGATTTTTATATACATATATATTACTTTTCAAGTAACAAAATTGGATTATAACAATAATCGAATATACCTAATACTGACCTTGGTTTGATAAGCCTATCTTACTACTTATTTAAAATAAAACTAAGTTTTCATTTGTACGATTAAATAAAACAGGATATTATTGAAGATCAATAATATATATAAAATACTTGCCATGTTTTAGGAGCTCCAAAATGTAAATAATTGATTGAATATAAATCCATATCTTCAGTGTGCCAAGCAAAAGTTGTCTTCCACATACCAAAATAGAGATAAGCAGTATTGACACCATCTATTGAAATTCCATAATCTTCATTAACATAGTCCAATATTGTTCCCAATCTGTTTATATTCCATTCCTAAAAAATATATTTTATAAATGGGATTCGGAGGTAAATGTATATACGTTAACTAACATTAGAAGTTCGGATACATTAGCAAATCATACTTTACTTACAAGATATTCGCTAGTTATTTAACGAATATAATAAATAAGTGAAGTTATCTCAGATACTTGTTTATGATAGAGTGAAAATTAGATATTGTTTGTAACTTACATTAACATCGTCGTCAGTGAGGCTCCCGGAAACATCGGCCCCGTAAATAGGGGCGACGTAGGTAATATTTTTCCAGTATTTCCTCTCCAAATCTTCATAATCAAAATGTCTAGGGGTGGCATATCGTTCGGAATTGGCGAGGTCTTTATACTGTTTCACAGTCATGGATTTTTTCTGTATGTTGATCTGCTGGTATAATCCTTGTTTGCCTGTAACTACTTGGCAAATCGGGGCTGGAATGGTGACATTCAAAGCGTCTACGTTGTAGCCCGATTTGCGGGGCACCCATTCCGGGGGAGGGATAACCTAAAATACACAAGTAAATAAATATTAAGTGTTATGTAAATAAAAATAGTGGATTTTGGTACCTTTGCCAGTCCAGCTTTATGCGCCATTTTCGATTCCATGTGTCGAACGTAATTCGAAAAATCCTTAAATTCTTCCCAAGTCGGTCGAAAAACCATAATTCTGTAATCGAAGGAAAGAAATAACTTTCACAAAATTGCAAAGTACACAATAAAGATTACTTACTTCGGGATCCGGGGACTACTCGGTTCAGCCATCTCAACAAGTATTAATTATCGATGCAATACAGACAGATTAAAATTGTTTAAAACAAGAGTCAACGTTACATATTATTTATTATATTAGAATTATTTCGGGCGGCCATGATTGACACACTAAAAATCACGTACCAATGCTATTTCATGTCTCGCTTAAATCAACGAATTCAAAATGGGATAGAATCGACAATAAGACAAATATCACTACACCATACACAAATACATTAAAGCACAAATAATCACTCGGTATTTTTGCATAGTTTCAGAATAAATATTTCCCCTATCGTCTTCGCTAACAACAACGTCCCTGAGCATCCGTCGCGGACACTTTGGACATGCGTAACGTGAAAACGTACACAAACATCAAAACCTCAAAATGGGTGGTACGACAATTCATTTCCGTTGCATTGCAACAAAATCCAAGAGGAGTTTTCGACTCACGTGCACTTCTTCTTACACCTTTTCACGTTTCATTACAATAAATTATGTCAAAAATTGCACTCCGAACAACAAAATTCGTCTTCACGTAAACAACTAAACAAACATCAAAGTGAATAAGTACCAGACCAGACAAAAAAGAAGAATCTAACTATTAGGACACGAATTAGGTTATGTCATGTCAGTTCAAAATGTTTTTACCTAGGATTTTACGTTTAAGTAATCAATTAAGAACTGTTACGGGTAAACGATTAAAAAATTTACATTATCCTCATTAATAATTTTGTTTTAGCACAATTTTCAAACTTACATACGTACAAGGCGTCTAGTTCTCCAATATCAATTCCCTTGCCTTTAAGAGAAATAAATTCAAACACTTACAACCCGTGGTTGTGGAAACAAAACGAAAGTATCGTATTACCTAAAAGTAACAATGTAACATTTGATTTACCAACAAATTTAAAAATTAATTTACCGATGGTCGATCCCCTTGAAAAAGAGGCTGTGGAGGAACCGACCGTTGAAATAATAGAAAAACAGGCTATAACAATGCTAGTAATTAGAAGGAAAAAGATGAAGAAACACAAAATAAAGAAATTGAGGAAACGAATGAAATTTGAAAATGCAAAGGTAAGTAGTCTTTATTTTCCTGTTATAATTATAAGGGTTACTTGTATATTTTAGAAAAGACAACGAAGGGAACTTAAGAAAGAAAAGGAATTCCAAGCGAAATTGATCAAACAGTACACTAAAGCTGAAGAATTTTGCGCTGAAGATTATGTCTCTGAAAAAATTAATAAATACAAAACTATTCTAGAGACGTCCGCTGTTCAAGTGAATTAAAAATAAAGTAGAAATTACGTTGTATATTTGCATTTGCCCTATATCTTGCCCATAGGTGCTATGCTATAAGATGCAAGGGCTAATTAGTTCCAAATACGGTTAAATTTTACTGCAAATGAAAATTAAACTTGCAAGTTTTAAGTATAATGTGTTAAAAATAAAATATGCCATACTGTTTAACTGAATTTCAATAAAAATCAGAAAATTTGCTTTGAAAATTAAGGATAAAAATAAGAGACTTCATGCTACACATATTATAGAAATTTATTGTGTCTATTTTTGATAAATTCCTATAATTTTAGAGTTCATGCATTCTAGAATAAATGACACAAGAAGAAAATCATATAAACAGGATATTGTCAAATCTTATCATAGTTTAGAATTTGAGACTGCACTGATGTGCAAAAATAAAAGTAGACATAATATTGTAAATTAATTCAGGTTTATTATTATTTATTTAATATTAACAATTTTGGCTGATCTTGAAATTATGGAATAATTTAAAAAATATATATATAGGTATATGTATACCATTTTCAATTTAATCACAGATCTAGTTAAAAATACGTTAAATCATTTTTTCTTTTTTTAAAGTATTAACAAAAACCATAAAACTTACGACATTGGAGATATCTAACATTGTGAAGAATATGATGCTAAGAATAATCATTGTTCAAAATAGATAAAGTTGTCTGAAAAATAAGAAGTTAAGGCGGTCTTTTTGTACATTTGCGTGTCGTTCACTCTTTTATATAAACTGAGAAAGAACGAAATGATGAACTGCGAAAATGATGTTATACCAAATTTGAATCGTCTGAAATGTTTTTACCTGAAAATATGTAAAAACCTTTATACAATCTTAGCTATTAATAAACAATAAGGGACAATAAAACTGATGCTTTAGGTACTTGACAAATAACGATAATCCGATATAATTTTTCATAACTATTTATACGGGGTTCTAAGGTTATTTCAAATATTTTGTCCGGTACAAAATATATTAACTGTTTAAAAAAGTAAACTTCTTAAATATATTAATGAGAGAAATACTTTAAAAAAATATTGTATCGATTTAAATAGGAACATTTTATATATTTACAAATCGAGTTTGCTTAATAATTAATAAAACGAGTTTCAAATTCAATTCAAATTATACAGGATGGAGAACCATATATGGCATAAAATCAGGACTATACTTATTAGAGGTTTTAAAATGTACAGGGTGGTTAAAAAGCCGTGACGTTATATATTTGAGTGCATTTTTAAATTTCTCACAAACAAATAGTGGATAAATTAAAAGGGTTTCTATAGCTAGACGCCTTTAATACAAAATAGAGGTTATTCAGGAAAATTTAAATAGATTTGCTTTAGATGAAATAATTCGGTACCTTTGAACAACTAATTTCTTTGTTTTATAGAAACGTACAGGGGTTCTAAAAGGTGTGAAATATTACTAAAATCCTCTAGCTTGAAAAAATTGAGCGAAAACATATTAAATATTATTTTGACCTAAGTAAGTTTTCTTTCAAATATTTATTATATTTTCCTTTACCTATCCTGAACAGTTGACGCATATTTTTATTCAAAATTCACTTTAATTGTTTATAAAGATTTATTCATCAAATTTTTTGCCAAAGAAAAAAGATTAATTATTTTGAATGATTTTAGAAGTTCAATAGTAAATAAACAAAAAAATGTACTTTTTTAGCAAATACAATAAAAATTATCGTTGACAACCTGTAAACAATTTGATGAGATCAGGATAACCGCTCATTGTTGTTATAAAAGATCTCATTCTATGTATAGTACCGTCATTATCGCAAAATTCGTATTCTGAACTAATATGTTCTTCTTCAAGTCTTTTCACAGGTTTAGAGCGTTTTCCACCTGTACTTTGTGATGATGACTTTCTTTTGCCTAAAAATAATGTCAAATTCTTAGTAGTGTAGACTATTTTAATTCATGTGTTATACTGGTTGCCTAATTGTATATTACATTGAATGTTAGGTTGGTAGTAGCGATTTTTGGGAAAGTGGATTGAAGTGAAATATATAAACATAAAATCTTATTTATTTATTTATAATAGAAAAGTAAAACCTATCACATTAACGTATTTTTTAACGGATTTCGTTACCTTTTATTTTTGGTGGTTTGTAGATTTTAGCCAATTTATCGGGATAAAATTCGTCAACGTGCGAATCCAATAATGAGCTCGGTTGCAAATTCGTGTTTGCTATTAATTTTTCATGTAGAGTTTCGGAACGATGCATTCTAACTGGTTTGTGGGAATCTATCGAAGTAGATTTTTGGTATTTGACCAAAGCCTCATGGGCCAGCATGTCAGGGGCGTGTTGCTTCAAACATTTCTCGCAACAGTACTCTTTCAACTGTGGATGAGTGGATTGTTGTTGTAGAATACGCTGTACTACGGCCTCGTTCGTGTTGTCGACTGTCGGTTCTAGTAGAGCTTGCCTATTGCATATTTCATTTAAAAATAGAGACCAAAGTCTATTTATCACTTAATGCACCCTATGAGGTATAGGACCAATATAACACTTATGTGTATGAGTGGTTGTATACCAGTACAACTAAGGGGGAGTTAAAAAAGTTCGTGCGCATGCCTTGCAGCACCCCTTCTTGCCATTTTTATTATTATGATGCGTAACAAAGAGGTTACTTGTACTTTCATAAATGGGAGTTTTATTTTATCACATTATTTGTGGTATTATTACGTTAAAAACGTTACAAAAAATAAATGTCGATTGTTTGTACCTTGATTCCTTCAGATAAGTGACAGAATTTCTGGCGTCTGAAATTTTGGATGCTTTCTTTAACTCTCCCGAGTCTTTTTTCAATTCTGACGAGATTATCGGCGAAAGCGAGAAACTTGTTCGTTGAGTTTTTTTCAATTCTTCATGTTTATCGTAAGGTTCTTCGTTTGCTATAAAAGCGGATTCATTTATTAATCATAATTATTATTATGCTACATTAATAACATATTCCGTTTGATGCAAATGAAAGGAATAAAATAATTTGTAATTATAGATAATAGGATTATAGGACAATGTTTTCTTGATTTAATGGCCTCCTAGGTCGCCAGATTTAACTAAAGCAAAGCACACCAGTAGATATTTTCTTCAACAATTTGAAAGAGATGAAAAATGGGCGAAATGAATAAGAGGAAATAGATTTGGATCGACCAGACATTAAGAAAAGAAGAAGAAGATCAAACATCATTTGGAGAAGAGACACAGAGATGGTAATGGGAAAGCCCAAGAAATCCTGGGAAGAGCTAACTGGAGAAAAAACATAACTAATAATTCTGAGTTAATAAATAAATACTTACATAAATTAATAGACTTTCTTACTTCATGATCGGACGGAATTATTTGTTTTATTTCCATACTTGAATCGCCAGTTCCTTTTAAATCATCATCTTCTTCTTCTCTTTCTTCTCCTTCTTCTTCATCGAAAGATGGTTTTGATTTAAGAGCCTTGACCATGCCTTTTTGCAATATAATATCTAAAGAGCTGCAAGTGGCTAAAAGACGTACGTTAGAATCGACGATTCGTGTTTCGGATCCAACGGTACTCTCCATTTGCGGAAGATTCAAAGTCTACTTTAATAAAATATATTATTAGATAAACTAATGTACACCATTTTCATTAATGTGTTATACTGGTTGCCTCAATAATAGTTTCGAAGCAGCGAGAAAAAGAAGAAGATATTGCGCTTATTTACGTGCAAACGTTATGTTACTTGTTGCATTAGTTTTTAGGAAATTATGTTAAAGTGAAATACATTAAAATAGAATCTTATTTAATTATAATAGAAGGTTTCGTACAATATATAAATGTGATATAAGCAGCTTGGCTTAGGTGGCAAACGAAAATGAGTGTGTTGGTAGTTTAGTAGGGCTCTCTAATGATGTAGTTTGATGAATACGGAAATAGATGTTGATTTTGTTGGTAATTAAAGTTCTGTTTGTGTTTGATTAGAGAAATGTGACGTTGTTGTAGTTAGAAATTAAATATTATGTTACCTTCGATTTAAGAACAGATTTTTTTTTGTGATGCGATCGGTGATGTTTGCTGCTACTTTGAAGAGGCTGTGTTCCTTGTTCTTTAGTTCCAGCGGGTTTTTCGAAATCTAATTCAGTTTGGGTGCCGGACGTTTCGTCCCTTAACAAATTAAAAAGTTTATACTAGTTTCAATAATGTGTTATACTGGTTGCCTAATTGTATATTACATTATACTAACCTACTCCTGAGCTAGTAGTACCGGTATTTAACAAAACTGTCCCAACTTTTGTTTTCATTTGACTGCTCTTCATACTATGATGATTTAAATGGTTGTATGTAATAACTTACTTTTTTTCTGTTTCAGTAGATCCTAGGCTTTTACTACTCTTTTTATCCAAATGGCTAACTGACTCTCTGAGAGTTTCTATTAATAATTCAATGTCTTCACTCCACATGTCATGGCTGGGGGTTAAAGCTACCAAAAATATTTTTACAAATATAACAGCAATTTTCGTTAGAAATAAAGCGGGTTAGACTTACTAATTCCTTGAGAAATCATATTACGGAAATCCTGTCTGATGTACAGTTTGTCTTTATAGTTAAAGGCCGGCAATTGTATATCTTCTTCTCTTTTCGGTATAGCCAGTTCGTTAAAGCAATCGTGATAGTCTTCTAATTGCAACCCTTGGATTTCTTCTGATTTCGCGATCGATTTATTGTGAGACCAGGGCAAAATAGTATCGCAGGGGTGAACCACCGACGGAGGACACGTATTTTCCTTCACAACGGGCGGCCCCGCCAGCTCAAAAGACATTAATTTTTGGATAGAGAGCAGGAACTGAGCTTGAGTGGGGGCGGCCCGCAGTGCAAAATTTATGAATTTTTGGAACTGTCTTATTATTTCTAAGCAACAGGTTTCGCGGAGGTCCACTTGTTTTATTTGATGCCCCAGCTGCAAAATACAAAAAGATCCCTCGAAGGAATGGCAAACTATTCGGACAAAAAATTAAAGAAAAAAGAGAAGATTTTTCTTCTTTTTTTTTATCTTGTTAAGTGTAGCACCGCCGTCGTTCTTCTTTTTTGAGCTAGGTCTGACAAACCTCTAGCCAGGATCACTCACTATATTACAAAGAAATAATGAAGCCATATATTAAACCAAAAATTGGATATCAAAGATAAAACCTGGAAGTGGCATATCGTAGAAGAAATGTTACAAGTTACATGAAATAACTAATAAGATTATTCAAAGAAGAAACTAACAAATCAAATGGAAACGAAGTAACTAAAAACAAGGATAAAAGTTCGAGAAATAGAAAAATAGATGTTACCTCAATCCTGAGATCATTTATTATCTTCTTTTGTGTGGAAAGTCTTATATTCAATTCATATTCGATGTTCATGTAATAATCCTTAAGGAGTTCTTTATCCTCGAGGCATCTTCTTCGCTCCATGCATAAAATATACATCATATTTGCGATATTTTTACATTCCAAGCGATGTCGTGCCTCTTGCATGGTTTTAGCAAATTCCGTGGTTTGTTTTTCCTCTTCATACCGCCTCTCGATTTCCTTTTTCCTAAAAATGGACAAATTTAAAAATGTACAGAGAAGAGATATGGAGAAATTCTGTATTTTTTACTTAAATTCAGCTTTGAAGTGTTTTTCTAATATTTCTTGCTGCCTGGCTAACTCTTCTAATAATTCTTTAGTAATAAATTGAGTGGTTTCTTCAACGGCCGTTTTTAGTTTGTTTTCCCATTGATTTTGCAAAATATTATTATGGTTGTCGCTAAAAGTTTGGAATTCTTTTTCCATTTGTTGCTGCAAGCCACGTATTTGGTCCGCCTATTAGGAAGTAAAATAATATATCGGCAATTGTACAATTGTAGTAGTGATTACCAGGTTGCTTTCAAATTCTTCTGTCAGTTTTTGTATTTCTCTGTTGCAAGCTCCTCTTTGTACCGCTTCGGCATCTTTAATTTGCTCCAAGATGCTGCCGTGAAATTTTTCAGATACAATTTTTCTATCTACTTCTAGAGCCATTTGCTTTTCCATTTCGTGTTGGTTAAGAATATCTTGTTCAACTCGGAATCCAATATCTTAAAGATATTAAATATAAGTCAAAAAATATCACAGGAAGATCTTCTTCTCCATGTTTACCTAAAATGGCTTGGTGAGTTTTAGCTTGTACAGATTTTCGGGTAAATGGAGGCTTCATGCAAAGTTTATCTTTAATTTTATCGCTAGGGGATTCCCAGATATCACCGTACAGGGCTTTTATATATCTTTCCTGGCATTTGCAAGGGTCGCATTCACATGTATCGTATAACAGAAACCATTGTTTTCCAAGGGTGTGTTTTGCATTTGCAATAGTTGGAATTGCCATAATGTCCGCTACAGTTGAACGGAGAGATCTTCAAAACATTCAATTTAAAATACGAATAACTAAATTATCACGATGGTTTTATATCAAAAGTCCATATTCACTTTAGTTGATTTGACGGTTGCCAACAATAAAATTAAAACCACCAACAATCGAATGGTGTGTTTTGATTTAAACGTAAATTATTATTTCTATTATTATTCCAATGCTCCAATGAGAATTTAAAGTAACAACTTTGATTATACATTTAAATGTATTTTTAAATGCACATACAGAAAATTATTTTTCAATATTATTATCGTTACATTGTAAGGCTTTATTTTGATGATAGCTCTGCTGTTCGAGGGCCTTTTACTCGTTTGTTTTGTGTTATACGTTCTTCTGATAGCTAATTGTTGTAAGCCGTGGCCAGTTTTAAAAAAGAAGAGTTTTGTTGTAGAATAGACAGAGGTTATTGTGTTTTGTGTGTGGTGTCTAAAGAAAATAATATTTATGTAATAATTTAATTATACACCCACATTAGTAAACTTGTTACCCGAGCCACAACTGTACATAATGAGACAAATAGCAAATTTAATGAAAATAATTACAGCCGAGGGTGACGACCCAACGCGTGCTGTAATGTTTTTATTGATGGGTTGGTACCTCTAGAAAAAAATTTATGTGAAAAAAGAAGAGAAACTGGGGTTACTCTATTATTCTTTTTTTATGTATTAGATCTAAAATGTAGCTTATGAACAAGTGTTGATATTTAGTATATAAAATTTTAATGAAATAGCGTTCTAAGGGGTTGGCCCACTAATATGTATAAATAGCAATAGCAATAAAATTGTATTTGGTGAAGCATAAATAATTTGTCAATTATGGGTGGAAAACATTTATTAAAGACATCTATTTATTTCTTATTAGAAAATACGACAAACATTACAAAATATTAGTGCTGGCATGAAGTGAACAATTTAATAAAATTCGGATGTTCGTCCATTAAACTAATAAAGGAGCGTATGCGGTCTTTGGTGAACTCATTAAAATTCTGTTGAAATTCTTTAGTAGAAGCGTCCCCTTCGATTCTCGTTAATGGCTTAAATAGCTGTTTGCAAGGATCTACGTACGACCTCCTCTTTCTCTCTAAAACAAAATGTTCTTAGATCCGAGACGGTAAAAACAACATTTGCAATACCTTTAAACTTCTTAGAAGGTTTGTACGTTTTTGCCAACTCGGCGGGATAAAAAACTTTCGATTCGACGACCGTAGGCTCAGGTATGATCACAACCTTCGGTGCTATCTCGGGCTCCGTTTCGATCACTTCCACGTGCGCTATTTTTATCGGTTTTTGTTGGTCTTGTTCCATCCGATATTTCCTCAAAATAGTGTCGGCTAAAAGCTCCTGGCTTTGTTTTTTCGCACACCTTTGGCAACAAAAATCTTTATTCTGTTCTTTGGCCGAAATTTCCTGATGGCAAAAGACACACGCCACCTGCCTGGAATATCACAATAAAATTAAGTTCTCAAAGTTGGTTTATACCGATCCTGATAGTTTTATTTATTTATGTCGACCGAGTGTTCAAATAATAAAAGCTCTGTATAAAGGGAAAAATGTGCTTCCTTACTTAACTTCCTTTAGTTGTATAGAATCTTTGGCTGCCAAAAGCTTCGAGGACTTGGTCTTCAAGTTTGTTGACATAATAGAGTCGTTTTTCACTTCTATAGAATCCTTTGGAGAAATAGAGAATTTCTTGCTTTGCTGCTTGGCCATAGAAGACTGGCGCAAAATAATCGAATCTCGAGTATCCACCGGGTGTATCATACTCGTGCCTTTGGCTGAAACTGGATCAAACAATAAATCGCACTAGAAATGTTACATTTAATTATACTTTGAGAAGTTTGTTTCGACATAACCGTGACGGGCGATTTCGCTTCTTGCGTGTCCAGACTCGGTCTTTCGTAGTCACTTAGAAGTTCGTGTTCAGGGACGTACATCTTGATTTGAACCTCTTTTCCTTCGTCCCTCGGCTCTTCGACTATTTCCTCCTCGGCGGTGTCGGGACCTTTATTCGCTTTCATTGCGCTTTTCTCCATCATCAATTCCACCGAACTTCTGGCGGCCAAAAGACATGGAAACGTTTCGAGCCTGCCCAGTTTTGAGTAGTCAATAGGCGATAAAATAGTACCAATAGGCTGAAATATTGGTAATACACTCTCTGTATTAGGGAAAATAATGAATTTGTTTATATCGACCAAGAATTTATAATTGAATGGTAGCATATGGTCTCCGGTGACCTAGTTGAAGGTGTTGTTAGGATCTGGGTAAGAGAACTAAAAAACTGTATACCAAACATAGCCTAAAATATCAGACACGACAGTTACAAAATATATTTTGACATTAAACATTGAATAAACAAAAAACAGGTCACTACATTTTTTTTATTCAAATGTTTCAACAGGAGGTTCCGTTACCTAAAATCTGCTGTTACCAATAAAAATATGGAAAATATCAGAGATTTTAGATTGGTAAAAGGCTAAACAAGGTTTGCTCTTATGGAAAGTGAACGTTCGTCCAGACTTTTAAATGTAGAGGTCACTAGTATTTTCTTTAAATGTTTTCGCTCACGCTTCCTCGCGAAATCGTTTTCCTTGTTACTTCACAGTTTTACTTTAATTTGAATAAACAATGAGAAATTTAAAACTTGACGACAACATCATTCTTGGTCACGAAAAGATGAAAAATTAAGAAAAATATCTTGCAATGTATGTATGTATGTATGTATTGGTACATTGTGTAAAATTCAACATTCTTGTTAAAAAGAGGAGAACGCGAGGGATTCACCGAATATCGACAGAAAGTTCAGGGCATCCAACTGTAGAAATGTATTGTAAAGCTGCTGTATTGTTGGTTGTCTACCACTATTATGTACATGTTTAAATTTAAACGGATATTTGGATGGAGTTATTAATTGCATTTAAAACCATCTACTTAGTATCAATTCCCATTTCGAAATTAACTTTATTAAGAAATAAAAAGAAAAAGTGAATATATTTTTTACCTGCGTATATTTAAGAGTTCTAGTATCTAATTTCATCTTATTCATTAACGGAGGCGGTCCATCTATAACAACTTTTACTAAATCTTCACAAGGATTAGAATCTTCGCTCAATTTGAATTGTATAAATGAACTCTTACGAGGAACAATCTTGTCTCTGCAATAACGAAATCGATTATGTGACCAAATAAAGTAAATACGGTGACGTTTCGGTAGCTGGTGTAACCACCTTCGTCACTGCCCCTAATACAAATAAGTAAATAGCTTCTCTAGAAGATAACAATGGCGTTTTACAACACAAATTAAAAACTAAGTCAAAGAGTACGAACTTTTTGGCAAATATTGTACTGCTCAATTGCAATAGCTTAGAATCTGTAGGTTTCATATGTTGGACGCTGGCTTTAAGAGTCTGTAAATACAAATCGACTTCCTTGCTCCATAAATTTGAATCGGGACCCCGGTCTACAAAAGAATAACAATTCCATCGTTTAAACGTGAGAAAATGTTTCCCCCGACATCCCCTACTCACCCTCTGCCATCAAATCTTGGAATTTCTTAAAATTCTCTTTAATATACAACTTATTTTCGAAGACGAAACCGGAATCTTGTTCTTTTTTAGTTTCGTCGACGATTTCGTTCCATTCGCTCGAAGTATTTATGGTCTGAATGATTGTTTCTTCGTCGTCACGAATGTAGTTAAGATCGGTTTGCGGTACGTAACGAACGGACTTGAACTTCGATAAAGTGTCCGTTAAATCGAACAACAACAATTTCTCAATCGAAAGCAAAAATTTGGCGTGCGCAGAAGCTCCTTTCAGAGCGATTCTGATGAAACTTTGGTACTCTTTAAGGATTTCTCTGATACAGGTCTCGCGAATTTTCAGTTGCTCTTCCTGGTATTTAATCTACGACAAAAATGGAATGGGTCACTATTTGCAGGGTTGTTTATGGGCATTTTATTTACCTGTTCCTTAAGTCGTCCTATGTGCTCTTTATTGACTTTAAACTTTTTGCTTAAACGCTCTAATTTCGTTTTATGGTAAGATTCGAGCGCCTCCATTTCGTCGAAGCATTTGTATCTTTCCATACACAATATATACATCATATTAGCGATGTTCTTGCATTCCAAATGGTGTTTCACCGACTGCAACGTCATCTTGTATTCCGCTTCCTGTTTGTCTATTTCGAATCTTCTCTTTATTTCACGAGTCCTTAAAAATGCACACGTAAGAAAAAATAGAAGGGATTGAATAAATTTCACTTACACCAATTCGCCCTTAAACTCGTTCGCCATTATCTGTTCTTGCCGTTCCAAATCCTCCAAGAACTGTCTCGTTATGTTCTTCGATGTTTCCTGGACAGCTGCTCTGATTTTACCTTCCCATTTGCGATTTGTTAATTCGTCGTGCTCTGTTATACGGACTTCATATTCCTGTTGCAATTTACGGGTTATTTCCTCCAGTTCTTGCAACTATTACAAAAGAGAAGCGTTTATGTTTGTGCTCGGAATGTGAAGGAAAAGAGGAATACCAAAGGGAAATACTAAAAAGAAAATAAGAACGGTGGAACTCCGGAGTCCAAGTGATATAGACCACATTAAAAGATTTTTCAAACAATTGTTCCTAATCTCGTGATGTCTCAGAAATGGTAGAACCAGCCAATTTGTAATTTCCAGTTAGCTCGTTCAATAGTTAATTT
This sequence comes from Hermaeophaga mercurialis, assembly GCA_951812935.1. Taxonomy (NCBI): domain Eukaryota; kingdom Metazoa; phylum Arthropoda; class Insecta; order Coleoptera; family Chrysomelidae; genus Hermaeophaga; species Hermaeophaga mercurialis. Next base: position 50,403,771 of record OX638360.1, on the reverse strand, counting down.
TCAAGAACACAAACACTACTTTGGCAAGAGGTGGGGAAATTTTACTTAGTGTCTAAGAGAACTCTTTTTTTATACAATTTTTTTATATATTTGTTAGTGTTTGTGGGGCACCTTTTGTTTATCTTTACGTGACAGTATTAAAAAAGCAGTTATACCATTTCGAGCATCTATTAAAACCACTTCCAAATTGATCTCTGACTAAATTAATCATGAATAGTAGAAGAAAGTGTAATGTTAACATTTTCGAGTTCTCCACTTACCAATCTAGTATCGAATCCATCCATAAGGTATCTAATCTCCACCCTACAAGCCTCTTTTTCCCTATTGATGGCGTCTCTGATTTGGTCGATTATGCTTTTATCGAACGCAATCTGCAACTTCTCTCTTTGATTTTCCAAAGCGCTCTGTTTATCTTCTTTCAAGTACTTGAGGAATTTTTGCTCGACGCCCCATCCGACTTCTACAAAAAAGATGGGATAGAAGTAGATGTGTTACTTGTCAAAAGTGAAAATAGTACGCATCGCTCCCTCGCACGTCAATGCTTCCATGTACTGTTTGGTCGGTGGGGCTTTCAATATCATCTTGCTGATCAACAAATCGCTGGGGGAGATCCACATGTCCCCGTAACGGGGCCAATGGTACGCTTTGATGAAATGTTTGAGGCCTTCGTCGCACTCCGCGTAAACGAAATCGGCGAAATCTCCCAGCATGCATTTCGCCTGTTTCAATGTTGGAATAGTGCAACTGCTCAGGAATGCGTTGCGAGTTTTCGTGTAGTTACTTGGTTCAAGTTTAATTTTGGTAATGGGTTCTGGAAATTACTTGGTAAAGCTTCAATAAACTAAATATAATATAAATAAGCTCACCTTCCATTATCATAAGAATTTTGAAAAATTTCCGAAAGGTTTTTTTACGTTTGACACTAAAATAAATTTTACAAAAGTGATAATCACATGATTATAAATGAGGATGGCCACAAGTAATGCCAACATTAAATTTGTTCTGTCACTGTTTTTTTACTTGTATAGTTATTAGCAATCAAAACAATTATACAGTTCTATAAGCTAATGTCCTGGTTTGAGAGAAGTTATGCTCTTATTTGGCATGATAAGGTTTTCTCCAATGAAAAATCCTCTTCAACCATTTGTTAAGTCAGCTGGCCAGTTCCTTTTCGATCTCTCTCTGTATTTTATTCTTATAAACATTTCCACATCTTATCTTTGGACACGGGGTTACTACTTTATGGAAATTCTCTATACTCTCTGAAAATTGTACAAAACTATATTCTTAAAAGAGATATTTATATTTCTTAACAGTACTAACTTATGCTTTTAAGAAAGGATATTTCCAACGTATTCTCGTCATTGATCGTTTTTAAATTTCCAGATCATTATAATAATACAAGCGTAATAATCTAAAAAAACACCTTACAAACAATTGTCTATTAATAAATCTGTAAGAAAACGTTTTAAATAATAAATTGTAAGTTGTAAACATTAAATAATTTGTTGTAAACTTTCTTTCTCTGCACATTCAACTAGTAATTTATTTCTGTTTCTCTTTTATCTTCTTAATTTCCCATTTCTATATATTTTTCCATCTGTTTTGTTTTCTTTTACTTTCCTTCTTTATTCCACTATTTGCTCCTTTTATTATTGTTACTGTTTTACATCGTAACTTTTTGCTGTTTTATTTTTCCAATTTTCTTCTTCTTCCTAATAACAGAACTTGACATAAAAATCTCAAAATAAAAAAGAAGAAATTTTTGTTTTGAGGTTAAGTTATGTTTCTAAACTTCCCGGTGCCAAGAAACAAATTTTTGTTTTTCATTATCATTTTTTGAATTGTCATAGGTCCGTGACAATTTTTATTTTTTGATTTAATGAAATCACTAATTATTTTCGATACCTCAGAAATAGAATGTAACGTTGATCATTTCAGGATATAAATGGTTTCGTTTAATAATTTTATTTATTTTTTTTTGCAGAAAATAGTTATTTTACGTCGTTGTCTTTATCAAATTCTCTGTCGGGGCCAAGGAATGAAAAGTGTGTGTTATGGAAGTCGTAGAAACGGTAAGAGAATAAATAATTTCATAAAAAATTAGCTGAATAATAAAAATTCAGAATGAGTTTATTTAAATAATGTCAATGAATTATCTAAAAATCAAATTTAATTTAATTAAACGTCAAATATTCTGTCAGTGTTAGTGACATTCAGGTAAGATGTTATAATTTCAGTAAATCTCTGTTACATATTTAAGGGGTATTCTAGGCCGATTTTTTCCTATATAGAGCAGATAAAGATAAGATCTTTTGAGATAACTTGAGTCGAGTCAAAATAACATTTTTTTTGAAGTAGGTACTTAATTTAGCACTTGGTGACATACCTTCCAGCGATCTTAGTGCTTCTTATTAGGGTCAGTGGCGTGTAATTTTCAAAAGTATTTAAAAAATGTAGGAAATTGGCTATTTTTAAGATTAGTAAATACTTCTATTACTACCGGCAATTAAAAATTGGGGCTACTGCTCATTCTCATTTCAAACATTTAGAGCTGCAATACTTGTAAAAATGACTCGTTTTTCTTTATCTGTCATAAACGTGATCATTCAAATTTTGTGTAACCATACAATCGATTTCATTAAATAATAATTTTATTCGATAACTGTAATTATCACAATCTTAATTAAACAGTTTACAATTAATTTTTTGCAAATTGCATCAGAGCAATAATTTAAACACACTGCTTGCTATATATGAAAGTTCGCGAAAGATGAAAAAATAAAATATCTTTAAAATATTTTATTAAAACAATGTTTTAAATAGGAACACTTCGTATTTACTTATTACTATTCGAAATGAATACGAATATGTAATTATAGAGAAAAAAGTAAAAGAAAAAATATATATCGCTTAACGTATAAGTGTACTCTTGGTTGCCTATCAGTAGGTATTTACGTGTTTAAATTTAAACGAATGTGTGAATTTTAACTTGCGTTATAAGTTTGTTAATGGAATTTTAAATCGTCCTGTATATATTTTTCTTGTTGTTAGATAATGGACGTCGCCGACAATTTTAATGAAGGTGAATTAGACCTAAATATATATGGATGCGATTATCCCGGTAGGGTATCAGCAGCGGGTGGAACCGGCAAGGATAGACGAGCGCCAAAGAAATGCGTTCGAAAAGGAGAAGTAGTTTGTTATATCAAAGATGAAAATATAAATATGATGCCGAACGTGAACCAAAGAATCTCGACACCAAACCATTCTTTCGTAACCAATTCCAAAACGTACACTACGACCGAAACCGATATGTATTCGGGGGAATCCCTATACAAGGTTCTGTTTATTTATTTAACTCTCCTTTTTAATTAATGTTGATCTATTTTACGCATTTGCAGACTTTTATTTTTGAGGAGAGTCTTAACGATTCCGACACACATAAATGTATATCGTTTTGGAAAAGCGTAATGGAGAAAAATCTGGCACCGATTAAATGCACCATTATAGAAAACAAGAAAAATAGAGAAAAAGATGTAAAAGTTGAATCGGAGAAGGCACCATCTCGAATTGAAAACAACGAAGATAAAGTGAAAGAGGCCACCGATAAGGTTCACGCCGAGTACAAGGCCATGTGGAAGGCGGCCCTTAAAGAAATACAAGACAAAAAACTAGATAAAGTTAAGGTTCGTTAAAATTTGATTTAGATGTAGGCGATAGCTAAAATAATTTTATTTTTGTGTTTCCAGTTAATTGGTAAAGCGCGGTGTAAGCTTTGCGAAACAATCGAAAGTCCCATGGAAGAGTATAGCACCGATGTCGATCAAAATGTTATTAAAGATGAAGTAAAGGGGCTCAACGAATGGGTATCGGTATCGACGAAGCTCAGCAAAACGAGAAGTAAGATTCCGAATTCTTGGAGCACTCATCTCATATTTGTTTTTTTTATTTAGGAAGTACTCGCAAGGAAAGTAAAAAGTATAAAGAGAAGGATAAGCATCAATATAAATTTGTGAACGTAGTCGAAGAAAAGAAGCGTCTCGGCGTTTACAAGCAATGGCGAAGTAATACGGTGAAGCCCCCGTGTTCCTGCGGCAAAGTAAATTGCGAATGCAACATTAACCCCGCTATAACCTCCGTTCGTGCATCACCCTGTAGTCCTGGTAAATCATTTCTTCTCGCATTCTTAATAACCTCGTTTTATTCTTTTACCAATTCGTTTTTATTCATTTTGCTTCATTGCCGGCCCCTTTAGTTTCACCTGTGAATATCCGAACTTCGATGTATTAAGATTATAAATATTTTGATTTTTTTAAACAATTACAGGAAGTAACTTTTACCTAAGCCTTCTTATTTTATTAAGATTATCATATCTTTACCTTTTTTTTGCTATCGATTTCTACGATTTTATCATCCCTATTTTTTGCCTCTGTATTGTAGGAAGCCATCTATTATAAATAAATAAGATTGTATTTTTATATATTTCGCTTTAATTAACACAATTTCCCTAATTGAAATCAAAAAGTAACATAACATTTTCGGTTCTCATAACATAACATAACTTCTATCTATAATAAATCTTCAAGTATATTTTCACGGTGCTACCAACATATTGCAATATACAATTAGATAAACAGTATAATACATTATTGAAAACAGTATACAATATTCGTTGCTCTCTCAAATTCTTCCCAACATAACATTCTTGTTTTGCTTTTCCAATTTTCATTTTTACTTCATGTATCTGCTTATAACGTTTCTTCAACTTTTTCATTTTTTGTTTCCCGACATCGTTTCCATGCTATTTTCATCTCTTGCACCTCCATCTTTTCTCTTTCGTTCCCACCTCTTATTCTTTTCAAATCGTTATATTTTTGTACTGCACGTACTTGTAATTTCTTTTTCGAAATGAACTTAACAATCCGAACATTGTTTTAGTCCCAAAATTATTATCTGCCATACCTACTGCTAAAACGGAGACCGTCCTGGGAGGCGGCAAGGCCCCAAGACCTGCTTATCAAGAAAAGCCCGTGCACCCAGAAAAAAAACCAAAACCCGTTCCTCTTGAATATAGTTCCGAAAAAGAATATAAAGAAACGGGAACGCAGCATCAATTTCCAGCTGTGCCAATAAAACCACCCGCGGAATATAAAAAAGCAGACGAAAAGAGATCTTTCCCGTATACGGAAGAAAAAACATCATCGCATCGAGCAAACACGGACGATACGAGAGAAGACGATAATGTACCGAGCGTCATTAAATTATTGAGTGAGAATTTTGCCGATGATATTTCTCATATTCTCGTTACGAAAGCGACACCTTTCATAAAACACCTTTGCGATACTATCGTCAAAGAAATGTCAGAACTGTCGGCAATATCAAGTAAGTATTTTATCCATTTTAATGCTTTTCATTTAAATAAACATCCAACTAATTTATTAAATGCAACTCGGAAGATTTATGCCAAACGCCTATTTTATTTATGTTTCACATTTGAAGTTGTGTTGCGCCTTTTATTTCTTTAATGTGACGCTTCTTTAGATAGTAATAAATGGTTGCAAAAATGTTATTAATGATATTTTTTAGATCTTCCTTATGCTCAAGAATCGACATTTTTAAAAGAAGCCAGTGGGACCGTGGTTAATGATATATCCCAGATGATCATGGATAAAACGATACCCACTCTAAAGAATGTCAGTGAATCTTTACTGGCTGAAATATCTGGTATAATTGTTAATAAAGCTGTACCGTTTATCAACAAATTAAGCGTAGTCGGAGAAGGTAAATATTGCCACAATTTTACTTACCACCTTTTATTATAACTAAAAAAAAATTGTTGATGCGCTACATATTCCTTTAAAAAACAAAACTAATTTATATGGAAGAAGTCACTAGAACTGTTTTGAAGCGAAAGGTTTTTATTTGATAAACTTAATAAAAATAAATTATTACTGAACAGATTAAATCATTTTTCATACTTGGTCCAGTGTTTGTGAAAGCCAAATTAACTCTCGATTCCACACAATTTGTGGAGGCCTTCTTTTATAAATAAATAAGTGTATTTTTATATATTTTCATTTTAATTGACGTAATATAATATATATATTAACATAATAAATCTTAAGTCTATCTTCACGCTACTACCAACCTAATTATGTATTGCAATATAAAATTAGGCAACCAGTATAACACATTAATGAAAATAGTTGCAAATTATATTTCAGTTCGTATAGTTGTAAACAGGGATAATATACATTTTTCAATTAATATAAAAGCTTTAGATTTATTATATTTTTATCATACATTTATTCTTCGAAATAAGTTAAATTCTTTTATTTATCCTGAAATGAACAGGCCGAAACATTTAAAAAATGAAATCTATACAAGATTTTTTAAACAGAAGCTGTTTTTTTTTGTTTGTAGAGCAAGGAGCAAGCTACGAATCGTTGGTACTTCCTGATGAATCAGGAGCTATGCAAGTCCGTGATTCAAATCGGCTTTTATCAGCGTTAAAGAAACCAAAGGATGAGTCTGTAGTATATTATGATTCTGACGAATCGAAAGGCAGCATTTCGGTTACCCCGTAAGTCTTCATTGTTTTTCGTTACTTAAGTCAATCAGTATCTGAAAAAGTTCCGAGCTCGACATAAAAATTACGATCTACGCATACAATCTTACCTACAACTAAAATGGTACAACTTTTACTGAGAGAACCTTACTTTTAAGGGCTGTTTCCATAATGTTACCAACCGGTGAAATAGAACTGACTCATGATCGTTCGGAGCAGGTGAATATGGATTTGACTTGGGAAAAGCCGAAGATTATTGCTCCCAAAATCCCGGCCGGAAGCAGAAGAGGATCCGTGGAGATGATGAAGGCCAAAAAAGAGTTTGGCAAAAGTACGCCGCCTCCCAGTCCGCGTACGAGCGATGTTGATGATGTTTACAATTTCGATGTCAATATGGACTTGTTTCAAAACAAAGGTAGTTATTATTGTTTTCGTTCGTATATTCGGTTCACAAAAATATCGTGTCGTCGATATAGACGATTCTATTTAATCTCGTAAAGTAATAAAGGCCATAATATTTCCTTTGAAATTGAAAAAGAAGAAGAAAATTACTGATTGACTTTCAATATGGCGGTTAAAGTTAAACAAATGTGGAAAACGGTTGTTATTCATATAATTTTACTTATCCGAGAAATCTTTTGTACAAAATACTACTGTTCACTCATATTGCTTTAAAACTGTTAAAATACATATTTACGTTAATCGCCATACTGTATATTTATATCATTTCACGTGATTCAAACTGCTCAAATGATGAATGTAGTCGTCTTAACAATTTTCAATGTTTCCATGTTGATTAATTTAAAAGAAAATCGTCTGTAAAGTTAATGAAAGGGGAAGTACCGGTACGCTGTTTTAATTAACTCAGTGCTACCAACATATCACTTTTTAACCTTATTTTTCTTTAATAATGAAAATAATCTATATATATATATATATATATATATATACATATAAATGTAAATGAAGCACTCAGTTACAAGAGCAAAACATTTATTTAAAAACCCTTATTGATAAACTCAATAATTATTTTTCCCAAAACTGTTATTTGTCATTCGCTACTGATGGTGCATATAAGTGTTGCCAACTTTTAAAATTTATTTTCCCTTTCCGTTAAGCATCTACCGGATATGCACTGTTTTTTAATTTTGTTGACTTAAAAATAAATAAAAATGTCTTGTCAGTTTATCATCGTAAAAGAAAATGCGATATTTCTGTGAACAAATATACTATACATTTATATTTTGATAAATTTTTGATAGGATCGATTTATGCAAATGTTGATTATTAAAAAAATAGCCTTAAACGTCAAACGACACAACTGTGCGTTTCCATAGCAACTAACAACAATACTGAGACATGTTAGAGACTAGTTTTCACAAATTAAAAATACGACAGAACAAATAATAATTCTAATGAATAGTTTCTTTGACAATTTTTATAAAACCGGTCTAAGATTCAAATTAATTATTAAATGTCAACAATTATTCTTGTTTGTATGAAATCGATTAATCTTTTCATTTTTCTAATTAAAACAAAAATGAAAAAGAGTCTAATCTTTCGATAAATGCAATTGTTGGTAAATTGATAAAAACGTGAGTTTCCAAAAATGGAATACTTGAAATTAAAGAATTAAAAAGGGAAACTAATTAAATCTGGAAGTGACTTCGAGTCATTCGACCAAAAAACACTGAGGTCATTAAAATATGGGAAGAATTTTCTTACAAATGACCAAAAATCCTTGGATAAAAATGACACATTTTGTATTACATATTTACCATAAATTCAATGTAATCGATAGGAATAAATTTGTTGAGGCCGGTCCTGGATCGCTGGCCATTTGACTTGGGTTTTTGAAAATAACGATTAGTTTTACGGGTACTCTAAGGATTCTATTGTAGAGATTTTGTAGGAAATTTACCTGCTTCTAACAAATGCCCCTGACCGTTATCATTATCTAGAGTCTGCAAGAATTCCCGGAATTTTACAATTAGGTCTTGAGCAGGTAGATATTGATATTCTAAATCTTTCGAAATTCTACTTCTACCAGAAATATTTTTGCACACTTTTTTTGTTATTTTTTTTTAAATACAAGACGTTTCAATTTTTTCAATTTTATTCATATAATTTTGAATCATTTATATTTTATACTATATGTTTTGGTGTACATTAGATATTAAGATATCGGTGTGGATTAAAATTTCCTATTACACTCGGTGTTTTTTCACTTTATATTATTTATCATTAAAACATTTTAGTGTATTGTTCTTCTGTCGTAGTTTCCACAAAAAAAACAACGAATAGAATTTGTACAAATACAATTCATAAGGTTGCATTAATTTTCATTTGTCTATTTCTAATATTCAGAAATAATCGTGGGTTTTTATTTATAATTTTTTGCATCAATTCGAATTTACAATTGTACTGCATAACTTTTTATGAAGAATAATTTTTTTGTATGAAATGTAACAAATTCTTCCTATATTTGTATAATTTTTTTGGGACACACAATATTTGTATAGGGTGTTTCATTAATAATCATGCATATTGTAACTGGAGAATCCTTGACCAAAAATTTGACGATTTAACATAAAACACTTGACAAAATATTTCTCCTTAGGCGAGATTTTTATTTCAAAAATTTACTGTTACGCCCAAATAGCAAGAAATATTAAAAAATATTTTGAAAAAATGTTTGTTAAATATTTGTTGCGACAGATTTTTAAATATTTATTGAATGTTATATACATATATTAGTAAATTAATAGTTTTCAAATATTTTATAAATATAGAAAAAAAATATTTGTTAAATATTTACACGGAGATTTTTAAATATTCGTTAAATATTTTTTACACTTGTTTGTTAAATATTAAATTAATATATTTATACTTTCTTTTCAGTTATTATTACCCAAATTTATTGATTATATTAATATTCAAATGCCTATAAAAATTTTTAAAATTTATAATATATTAACAATATATCTCAACCATGTTTAATGTTTCTCGTTAAAGAATTTTAAAGTCGATATTTTGTTGAATCTCGATTTTAAAGTTAAATTTTTCAATAAATTTCGATTTCAACTGAATATTATTTAGCAAACATTACTTTTGAAAGATATTAAGAACATTCTTTAAATATTCGATAAAAATACCGTAATGAGAATATTTAATAAATATTTAGTTTGTATAAGAAATATTTAAAAACCATATAATACTTGTTTTATATTTAGAAAATATTTGATGCTATCGGGGCGACACCTTCCAATATTTTTAGTTGAGGTGCATGTTAGAAAAATTTAAATTACCGTAGAAAATAGTTTTTCGCTATTACCAGAGGCGTACAGACTATCTTTCTACAATGTTTCAAATTTTAATTGAACCATTATGGACCGTTTTTATTTGAATCCCGTATTAGAGTTGCCTAATGGAAAATTAGTGAGTATCAATTGATTTTAACACGTTGACCGCGGGTAGACTAGCCGAGCAAAATACACTATTTGAATGACCTGTACAATATACAGGTATTTTTTTTAGGACGCGCAGAAAAGGAAGAAAAGAGATTATCTCACAACAGCTATATGCTAAAGAATTCCTCGGACTTAGGTTTTAATTTAACTTGATAAGAATACTATAGCGGTGTATATTTTTTTAGGTAACCCATATGATGTAGTATCCGCAATGGGCTTGTGCGAATAATTATATTATTTTTAATTACAAAATTTTAGTGTACGTTATTATTTTTACATTAATATTTACCGACGTGTGTACGCCCTATTCTTAAGGCATGTAGTTTATTCAGATTAATAAATGCTATTTGTTCTTTGAAACTTCATTTTCCTACGAAAAGTGACGTTCGAGTTTATCGTCTCGACCTTGAAAAATATTTCATTTTTACCAAATTATTCTATATATATATATATATATATATATATATATATATATATATATATATATATATATATTCGCGCCACTGTGTATAATGATATTTAGCCTTATCCTTGCTGTAAATTATTTTTCAAGGTCCTCAATTAATTTTAACGTATAAATAAGGGCATACCATTGACTTATTACTTTTTTATCATTTAAAGTTAATCTTAATTTAATACGCCCCTTCATTTATACGTTAAAAAAATAAGTATAAAGTTGGGTAAAATTTGAGTTTAATAATCCGTAAACTGTCATCAATAAGATTCTCCATTATTTAGAATGAGCGAATTAACGAAATTCAGTTTTAACAACTGACAAGCGGATTTTGACATTAAAAATGATTCGCAAAAAAAAGCCATTCAATTAGAAGAATCTGTATTGATTTTTCTCATGGGAGTACTCGGAGTTGTCCAGATCTGTTGCTTCTAAGTACTCTTAATTTAACGTCCGTTATGGGTGCTTTGTGGTCCTGAAGCACCGGGTGTAAAACGTGGTATACGAAGCGGGTTTCGTCCGAATTATGTTCTTCACGCTATTCTTTGAAGATTATTTACTTATCCTCAACTTTTTCTATCTTAGGTGTAGAAGTTTTGCCAAATTTTCGCTCCTTGCACACCTTACGCTTAATATGACAACTTCTACATGTTCAACTTTAAAAAATCTTTGGGACAGCTCTGAATCTCACGAGTGTCCATTACAATCGAATTGAAAGAGACAGTAATAAGAACTCAAATTTTGACCTAGCGCATTGAAAGTTTAACATGTATAGAAGTTTCCCTAATAACATGTTCTTTTTTTTTTTGGCTCCGTTAGGAGGGGACTTCTCAACAACGTCCGTTCCGATAGATTCTCTCGCCGTATTCACATCCAAAGAATCGATGCTTGTTCAAAAAGAACGATTAGAAAAGTTAAAAAACTGGAAGAGGACCTCGGAGGCCGAACAAGAAATTGGACCTATTCAAGTTGTAGAAAAAAGGGAATCTTATGAAAAGCACGTACCGTTGACTCCGATTACCGGTGCTTTAGTAGGTGGTGAGCACGTTATCCCGAAGGATTCTATATTCGTTCACAAAGACAATTTGACCAAACACAAAACGACCGACGAAGAGATTTTAGAGGTGAGAGCCGGAGCCACCAGAGTCTACGTGGTACCGGAAGTTGTAGCATCGAAACTGAACTTGGAAAAGTTCCAAACAGCAACTAAGGAATCCGTAGCCGAGATGAATAAACGTAGCTTGGAAAAAACCTTTCAACATTACATAAATTTGAAACCGCTTCAAGAAGAATCCCAGGAATTTAGAACCGCACCAGAGACTGTAATCAACGTCGAAACGCTGAATCCCACCGTAATGAAAGATTCTGTTTACATTCACAAGGAGCATGTGGATAAACACAAAAAAGAAGTGGAGTCGACTGAAAATTTGGAAAGTTTAACTACAAAAGTCCATATTACACCAAAAGCTAATTACGGTATACCTAACAAGGAACCGATAAGACCAGCTGAAGTAAAGGATTCTATTTCCGTGTATAAAGACCACGAAAAGAAAAGATTGTCTACCATACCAAAACCGTCCGGAAGTTTTGTAAAAATACCCGGCAAAGTCCACGTTACCTCCGAAGCTGCTGTACCAGGTACAAAACTAAACCTGACCGACACCAAAGATTCTGTGGCTCTTCAAAAAGACAAACTAAAGAAAAGTAAAAGCGAGCCAGAAAACGAAAACGAATTATCTTTAGATGTTATTCCGGGAAAAGTGCGGGTCTCGCCGGAAGCTCGATACGCGATAATCAACACGGAAAACAACATTCCGACGGAAATTAAAGATTCCGTGTTCATTCATAAAGAAAACCTACAGAAGAAGAAAGAATCGGAAGTGCAGACCACGTCAGATCATCAATGGGAATCGGACATTTTAAAGATACAGCCGAAACTAGAAACTGTGCTCGCCGATATCGACATGGAATCTCAGAATTCTTTGTCGATCAAAAATCACTCGCACAAGAGAAGAGACTCGGAAGAAAAATCATACAAAGGCTCCGAAAAGGATTCTATGAAAAGGCGAGTTTTACCAGAACGCAAAGAACATCTGAACAGGAAATCGTCGAAGGAATTAGACTGTGAAACTATGAAGGTGCCCAGTAAATCCGAAACGTTTGTAAAATCTTCTGAACTGATCAAAGAAAAGGAAAGCGCGCAACAAAGACCATTTACTTCAGAACCTTTAGAGGTGTACAATATTAATTTAGAATCTCTAAATCCAATTAAAGACCGCAAAGAACAATTAGAAAGGCGCGAAAACGAAGGAACCGTTATTAATTTGGAAGCCTTAAATTATTTTGAACAGAAAAATTCGGTGGACGTTATGAAGAAAGGAATGGAAGAGGCGGCATCAAGAACGGGAACCAACGCCGAATTTTCGGTGAATCTTAGCTTAATAAGGAACAAAAAGGTAGACTCGTATAAGAAAGAAAGGGAGAAATATGATAGGGGACCCCCACCTTCGGACGTACTTGTCGAAACAGGTATCGCTCACAGCTTATTCTTCTTTTTCTTCATTTCTTCGACTAGAACAACTGTTTGCCGCTTCAGAATTGGTCTTTTCATTCTACTAAATCAAAAAAAATAGATTTTGGAATTTTTGCACTAAAAACGCGACCCGGAGCCGAATTGCCAGTTTTCCAGCGAATCTTTATCCGTGCGTCATAATTAAAATGCATATGAAGTTAGGTGTTAATCATTAACAATGTCTATTTTGAAATTAAAAATGACGCGGTTATCGCTCCGAACAAAATTTCTATTATCGACGTAAATGAAAAAAATTGATTGTATTTTCTATACCGGGCTTCCCATTATATCTTTTTTTAAATATAGAAAAATGTTAGTAATTAAAAAAAAATGGCTATTGTAATGACCTTTGATAGCCGAAGGACTAACAATAACCGATGAAATTGTTGCGATTAATTTTGGTATAAAGACCATAAATATAAACGTTTGAGCATTATATTTCATTTTAAACTTTCCCATATATACCACTTAAGAATTTAGTATGTTATTTATTCCCAATTGGTCCGGAACTTGTAGAAAATAATTTTTTTATGAAATGTAGAATGACGAGACTTTTTTCCAATTTGTTTCCAACTTTTCGCTTTTGGAGGCCCGCGAGATTTACTGATTAGTGAACTTTTAACGTCCCTTAGATATTCCCGAGAAGGTGAAGATACCAAAACAAGAGGTGCCCCAGTGAGATCTTTGAGTCATGTCCCAATGGAGGTATTGAGGTGTCTGTGCTAAGTATAATGGGACATCTGGAATAAACGCAACTTGAAGAAACCCAATAACAATATTCAGTGTTTTTAAGGGTGTGTTTTGTGTATGTGTGTGTGTATGTGTTTCTGTGATTACAACGACATATTTAAAAGACTAATTATAATTAATATTTGGTGGATAATGATGCTGGATAAAAGGGTATGTCTTTTGGATTATCGAATATTTATGACGCACGGGTAAATATCCACTGGTTGAACCGATTTCCCTGATAGCACGAAATATTTATTATATATAATAGAATTATGTTTTTTAAAATAAATATTGATTTAATGTTCGCTTTACATTATTTATATAAAATATTTCATGAATATTGTTTATATATTTGAAATGTAATATTTGCTAAATAATATACTGTAAATATTCGTTTCCTTACGTCCACAAAATATTCAAGGGTTAATATTATATAAATAGTTAAAAAATATTTCGCTAATAAAAAAAAACGAAAACTGTAATTGTATAGTAATGTAAAAATACAATTTATTGTTTTTAAAGTCGAGATTCATTAATTTCAGTTTTAAAGAGATTTATTAAAATGTAATAAAATGACTAAACTTGGAATTTTTAACAACTGATGATTTTAAGAAAGGACTGGATCTAAAAAATTTTGTCAAAAATTATTGTGTATTATGTAAAACTAGGATTTTTTTTTAAAATAAGGGATTCTTGTAATTTGTGATTTTAACAAAATCCTGGGATTTAAAAAACGTAGGATTTTATGTATTAAATATGTAATTTAAAAAATTAGTATAGAATCTAATTTGCTAAAAATTGATATTTTTTAAATCTGCGAAATTTCCAATTCACAAGATTCACGAGATTTTAATGAAAACGGGAGAATTTATTGTCGAGATTTAGAAGTAAAATTCGATATTTTTAAATTTCCGGATTAAAATTGAGATTAAATAAAATATCGACTTTAAAATTCTTTAATGATAAGCATTGAAGATGGTTGGGATCCTATTTTATTAATATAGGTATTATAAATAGGAAATTTTTTAATAATGAAATGAATCAATTGTGGTAATAATAAAGGAAAATAAAATATAAATATATTAATCTAATGTTTAACGAATATTTAAAAAAAAATCTGTGGTCACAAATATTTAATTAACATTTCTTGCTATCTGGGTAACCGATTGAAATGAAATATTTTCTTTTAGTTCAACTTAGGCTGGAATAGAGGAATGAATCCCCCTAAAATAACTTCTCTATAAATTATTTGTAATTAATCGTTGTATTATTTTTGCCAAACTCTGTACGTCTACGTATGTATTCGTTTATTAATAGAGACGGTATTAACCGACAAAGCTTATTGTCGATTTTGATTTTTGACGAGCAGAACCGCAATTTGTAGATAACCGATCTGCCGATAGTGTTGGAACGATAACAAAAGCTCTACATAAACAAACTGGTCCGGCGTTGGAAAATCATTGCGCCCCTTGTTATTGCGCCAATTGTTCTTGTTGCTACAAGTTGGATATTTCGAAAATGGCCACCAAACGACAAAGAATGGTCACCAATTGTCCCTTATACGTCCCACCTAAGTAGGTACCCAAACAAAATAATAACAATAACTACATACAGGATGGGTCTACCAAAGTCCCGCCAAAAAGTTGTAACGCAACTATTTCAATAATGTTACTTTCGTAGGCCTATTAGACCCTATTTGATAAAAAAAAAATCCAAAAATCGTAAATATTTACCCTATTATGTTTTTGGTTAGAAAATCGTCACGTCGGCCGTCCCCCGTTACCCCCTTGAAGCAGAAATTTCTTAGTAGTACTTCGAATCAGTTTTTTCCGTCTACGGATGCGATTTCGGTAGCAGGGGACGATTCCGTTCATTCGCTCTACCGTAATTTAAGGGATGAAAAATGGAAAACCAGTTTTGTCAACTAAAGGTACCCAATTTTCTTACCAATGTTTTTCCAGTGGTTCTTTACCCGTGTCTCGTAACTAATATAATATGCCTACGGAATAAGTCGATATGGTCAAAATGGTGTCTATTTTGGATAGAAAAGGTTTCCTAGTATTTATTGGTAAAATTTGCAAACATCACCTAAGTATTAATAACATGTAAGAGTGCCTATTACGGGTCTAACAAAACTTACACTAAATCTAAGCAATATCTAATTCGAGAAAAAAATCTTTATCCATAATAAAGAAGTCGAAAATTGTCACGTTGGTCAGCGTTTTGTATTATCATTATTCTCATAATTTCTTCATCTCTAAAACGTGTATCTAACAATTTTGCCCCAATAACTTAATTCCTGGACATACGCTTTTTTCTGTATTCCCTCAATTTCCAAATTTTCCTTCTTATCCTACATATTCTATTTTTTTCTTTTATTAAATTTTTTACTCTTAATTTTGCTTTCTGTTAATTACTTCTAATTTCTGTTGAATATTTGCTGTTTCTGATTTTATTTCCTTTTTTAGTACAATTTCTAGACTTAAATTGTTCATTATTTTAACCCTTAACATTTTTCTGATTTAATTTGTTCCTGTTTATTGTTCTGATACTTAAATTTACTGTTGTATTTTACTAAACTCTAAGTGTTTTAATATACATAATATTTTTGCTATTTCTCCATTATTTATTTACATTTTGTTAGTTATCTTCTCCTCTTTCCGACACCAAATTTCCTCGTTCTACACTTTCATTGTCTTTAATTTTATTTCTTAAGTACAATTATTGATATTTTCAAAATTACATGATGAACCAAGTTTTAAAGGGCCCACATTCCAGGCAACAATTTATTATAATACTCTAATTTACTTTCTAAATATTTTTTTTTCTACTCGACAAACATTTACTAATCGTCCATAATTAATACGTCACATCAATAAAAAAAAAAATCTTTCTCGTTTTAAATTATTTAACACAAGAATGAGTTAATATTGAAATAACAGCTTTTAAAATGGTTTTGAAGTATATAGAGTGGAGAAAGAAATGTGAAATCAATGTTACATATATTATTTGATTTATTAAATGAAAATAATAGATAAAATTTAAAAGGGTTTCCGTTTTTTAAGAAATGCAGGTTGCTTAAAAACAAAACACATCAGGTGAGTTTAAAGTTGCTCTTTTTGTATTTTATGTTAACTAAGTATCACTAGAACCAATTACGTTTCAATTTTACTGAAAATATTATTCAACTTTGCAGAGTAAATTGTCTTTTGGTGCTCGAAAAGAAAATAAGTAATTTTCAAAAATTTACATAACACTATTTAAATTAATCTATTAGAATTGAAACCACTCATATCCAAAACTACACATTTTACACCAGAATAAAAACTGATTGTAACTGTACTCACTAAAAATTGATATTATTTTAATAAATTAATTAATTATTACCTCAATGTTCAAAAATTGTCTTAATATAGAAAATTTTAGCTTAAAAGTCGTCGGAAATCTGTTGTCTCATTCCTAAACCTGTTATTTTCAGTAAATAGTCGTTTAAGAAGTACGAATTTAATGAAACCATCAATAAATTCTCAGACTACCGCTGATCTATTGTAAGTTATTGAAATCAGTAAAATTTTAATACCTGAAAAGTTTACCTTTTCACTGTAATAAATCTCCCCTTGCCTGCTTCAAGGATAAACTATTGTGGAAAAATGAGATGTGTGATTTTAATTCTAATAAATTTAATTTAGACCTTAAAATGTCACTAATTTAATCAAAAAGTATATATTTTTTTGATATATTAAAGAAGTTGGAAATAATTATCAGAAACGAAAAATATACATTAAGAAACCAAAATAGAAAGCAGTAAACTAATCCTCTACCTGAAATTATAACTTCTGTGATCGCCAATTTTCAAAAATATGTAAAACCCCACAATTTTAATCCACAGGTAGCCAAATAAATAATCTAAAATTACACTAGGATTAAAGCATTAACAGGTTTATAGTTTCTTGTAGGTAAAAGGACCCAGATCTTCAGAACAACAATTCTAAAAATTAGTTATTTATGTGCAAAGCCAAATATTTGTGACAATAATGGAAGCTTAAAATCTTGACATTCAAAAACTACAGGAAAGCACTTAAAAAATGTATAAATCGACGTAAAAGGGAATCCATTTCGTAGGTAACTACTGGCTGTGATACGATAAAACTCTACATATCACACCAGGAGTTCCTTCAAGCCAGATTCCCTTAACCACAATTTTCTCCGGGAAATTTCGGCTTAATATTTTCCGAATTTTGTCCCTCGGTGTACAGTCGAATACATTGTGCTTTGCTGAACCAGCTTTATGAAATGTAAAGCACTCATACAACTAGATCACCAAAGAACAATATATCCGACAAACCTTCCAAACAACTCCGGCTCTAAACAAAACCAAGGCACAATATAAAATACAAATTAACAATAGCATGAAACATTAAGTTATCTAACAAAATCGTAAATTAATTCACATTAAATCTGAAACTACAAAAGCAAGTATTTTTATTAGGTTTTTCTGTACCAATCGTGAAAGATATCAGTCAATAATCATTTCTCACCTATTAAAAGTGTTAAATTAACATTACAAACATTCAAAATTACTACATTAACAAATTGCAATGGTAAAAATTTATTTTACAAATTCTACGCGGTTAATAATGACGTGTTTAATATTTTTTTCTATTATCGACCACAATAATATCTGCGGAAATTGACGGGTTAATAAGCACATTTTTTGGCCGAATCAGTTTCTGTTTAATTTCATCAACGGGATGGCAAAACGGTATAATTGTACCCGTGAGTAATAGCTTTTATTACACGCCCGCAACAAAACTTCGGTGCGATACAGGAACCGTGCCATCTAAAAAAAAAATGTATTCCATTAAAGCAATCGAATTGATTTATTGTTTTCTCGTTCTTATCATTCTTTTATCGTTTATGAAGGTGGCAATTCATCATTATTTTATCAAAATTAGATTTCTGAATATTACTCATTATATTCATTGATAATGAGGCAATAAAAATTACTACAATTTGTTAGTTTTTTAAACGAACGTGCCAATAATTTCTAATTTGATTAAAATTTAAACAATCGATTACTAGTACCGTGGAAGTAATTTTATACCCAATATTAAGCAAAAAAAAATGCTTAACTAATAAAAAATCAGTATATATATTTAACGAGAAATTTCCTGTAATGACAATTTTTCGAATAAAAAAAACGAGACCACTTTTTGGATTTGAATCGTTTCCAATACCCAAAACAATGAAATAACATGCTAAAAACGCAATATTTACCTTTTTTTTTTCCGAAGCGGGTACACAAAAAACGGCGAGATTGGGGGGTCCTGCAACCTGTTGATTCGTCGGCCCCCCCCTGAAAGAGGGGCCGGAGAGGGTCAATGCGACACTAAAAGCGAAGCGGAAAGAACCCAAAAAAACGAAGAACGTATGCCCGTTGAAGGCGAGTGTTCCATCTAGTCACAAATAAAAGCCATGCAACATTAGACGGAACACAAGCCTACACTAGGCAACACAACAAAAGCTAGGTTATGTAAAATAAAGAGCGTTCACAATAAAAACGACGTGAATTCGATACGAAAATTGTTTCGATTGCGTATTTTTCGAGGTAAAACTCACCTGAAATGGGAAAACCAACTTGTGATACCGATGGAACTATAATGGCGAAACAAGCTTTCGAGAACAATGGCCATGATGGTCATCGTACCTTTGGCGGGAAGAAGTGGGAACGGGAAACGGAAGTCGACCGGCGCCAAATTTAAAACGCCCGCTTTTTTCGTTCGCAAAATTTAACATTTCGAATTCGTGCTGCCGTTGTAAATAAAAAAACTCATTTCTAAGAAATTGATACACTTTTCCTGTATTTTTCTAGTGAATTTACTTAAATCTTGAACGATTAGGTTAGAGAATTAGTTGAGGTACGTTTTGTTGACGAACCGTTAGCGCCGCTCAAAAAAACAACGATGTTAAACTCTTATCTTTCTTTTATACTTTGTGTTAGAAGAAGATGGAAAGGTTTTGTTCGATTTACTGCATATAAAATACAGGACCCGATCGGCCACAGGGAAACTAATAATTGATTTTATTAGTCAGTTTTCCTTATAAAAAAATATCGACAATTTTTGACTCCTTTTGAGTGTTTTCAAACAATTCAAAGAGTATTCCAATTTTTTTTTTCTTCTGAACAATAAAAGTTCTTCGGCTAATGCAACTCGATATACCGAATGCGAATATTATTTAAGCAGACTATTTAAGATTAAGATTAAAACAGAGCCTAAATTTAAATTAAACTTTATTTTTGATTAATAACAAAGTGTGTTTTTTAGGTGTAAGAATTCCAGTGAACAAGTACTACTAATAAAAATTATTACAAACTTCAGCAGTGTATTTATAACTAAAAATATATATATATTTATTAATTATATGATTATAATTAAAAAGTCACAATATACTTTTTTTTTAACCAAAAACTCTTCTACCAGGTCGAATAAAACAGTAAAAATATTGAAAAATTGGAAAAATTGTCGGTCTGTTTATTTTGATAAATGGTCACAAAACCAAAAAACAATTGGTTTTTATCTCACAAATATCATTCCTTCATCTAAAAAATAAAAAAAACATATTTTAAAATGTAGAACTGGTTGCCTACCTAACAGTCACACAAACAAACAAAGTAATGAAAAACTTTAAGCACTCAAAACAACTATTTTATTAAATAGTTTAAGTCTATCAGTATTATTATTATTATTATTATTATTACGAAATTACTTTCAACAAGTACTAACTGCATTTTAACGTTATAAGAATATGTTTTTTAAATTACTTTTTTTTCCTTCCTAAATCATAGATTTTCTCTAAAAATATGAGTGCAATTTGATTAAGGACTAACATTTTTTAGAAAAAAATAAAAACACCAACGGTTTTTGCTAAAAAAACACAAACTCCACAGGCCCTTAATCCAATTTTTACTATCACAAATTGATTGGGAGCTTAAATAAAATAATAAAAAACAAAAATCGAAGACTTGTAGTAAACTATTTGTTTAGGAAATGGGTTAAATATTGTTTCAAGAAAGTAAACAAATGAGCACCTTTGGACTTCTCTGTATTAAAACATCACATATAAAAGCATGTTTGTCTCATGCAGAAGCAATTACAAACTAACATTCAGTGGGCTAAACTCGGTTCTAACAGGGCCACGTTTTTCGATAATATCTGAAAAATGTAAGGAGAGATATTTACAAATAGTCCCCGTCAATAAATATTCATCATATGACAGGTAATCGATCTGGCAAACGAATCATTCGCCCTCACAAAATAATTCCACTTAACTCTTCTTGGCAGGTTTGCATTTTGAAGTAAAAAATGTTTACTTTCGAACAATTCTTAGACGCATCGGAGATTCAAAGATTTTCTTACTTTCAAGCGTTCTGAGGTCAAACAAGCCTAAAAATAAATGATAACGAAAGTAATTCCAATTTAAAATATAACAAAAAAAACTAAATTGCAAGGCATACTTATTAGAGTAATTTCACATTAAAAATGTAATATAAAAGTGCCCCATTTAAAAATATAATTGCTGTGAAGATTATAAGTGAATAAATATTTTTAACTGGGGTGTGCAATCGATGAACATAGCAACATCAATTTATAAGTCTATAAGTTTAGCTAAATTGAGAATTAAAGTACATTAATATTATGTTTGCAGATTGCTAAATTCCTATTTTATATCACTCACTTTACCTTAAGCATTGTTTTTTCACTTAGAATTCACAAACACAAATTTACTGTTAACACACTCTACATTTTTTTTAAAAACAGCTTATATATATATATATATAGGTATTTGTGCATTTGCTTTAGACTGCAGCTGCAAAATATGTATTGTCATTTTTGGCTTTCACTCAACCAAACATTATGCAATATCATGACTGATTGGTAAAATACTTACAAGGTCTTCCTCTCTATTTCTGCCGTTTTCTCCAACAAATCATTGTGGAGTCGTATCCTTTTCTTTATGCACCCTTTCGAATTCTTTATCATTTTCTACACAAACAAAAAAATATTTTACCATTTAGAATATTATACAAATACAACATAATTTCATATAAAAATGCTGGGCGTTTCTTTATATGCTCTGGTAAGTGTACATTTTATTCTAATGATGCAACATAGGGTAGCCCTGCAAAATAGTATTGTAGAGTATACTGTGCTAGAGGTGCTCACTCCTTGTCATGGGTTAATACATTTAGAATGTAGTGAATATAAAAGAGATAATTTGAAACGAGTAGCATTACCGCGGTACATTTGGAAAACCTGGTGAAAATATGGATTTTCTTTACAAGATTCTTGCTGGGTACTACAACCAGGGGGCCCCTGATTCAGAGATGTTTTCCATTGTTGCATCATATTCTTCCTGCAAAGTTGCAATTGGTTTGTCTTGCCTTGAATAAACTGGTGTTCTCTCTAATGCTGCTAATTGTCGAGCCATGTTTTTGGGATTGTAACAAAAAAGTATAGGTTGTTATTTACGAAAAATAATCTAATACATGAGCAATAGTTTAAAAGTTACAAAAGACCTAATTACAAACCGCATTGCTGTCTGAATTGATGAACGTTTACTGTGATGCTTGAACCCAAGTCTTTTGTTGATCCCGCTTTGGGCATTCACGTTCACGCATTGCATGAAATATTGTTTATTTCTAGATTATTTTTTAGTATTTTTTGTTATTTTGTCTCAAAAAATTCAAACCTTAAATTTGGGTGCGCTAAGTTTCATTTTGATATATACTTTCTTGGTAATGGAACTTACATATATCGGATTTTAATTTCGGTGAGATGTATTATTTCTTTGAATATAGCAAATTTCATTATAATTATGTCAGTGGCTTTTTTGTAGATGTACCCCATTTTTTCTCTAGTGTTTCTCCAAATTTTTATTACCGTGTCCGATATTCCAGCAAGAATAACGTTGATTTATGTTTCCTGGCAACTAAACAAGTTTTATTCAAATTAGCTCTATTCCTCTCTGTCCTGTAAATTACAAAATCGAAATAATTTTTCACTTAATTTTATTACTTCTTTCTCTGAGAAGTTCTTGTCGAGTCTCTTTTCTCTTTTTAACTACTCCTATTTGGTAAATTTGTTTCTTTATTTCTTTGTCTAGGACATCTTGTTCCATTTTTTTGTAATTCCTTTACAAACAATTTCAGTTCCTCCTCTTTTTTTAATTACTTTGTTTCTCTTTTGTTCTTTTTTTTTGTTAAAACTTAATATTATGTCATCTTATCTATTCAGAGATCTTTAATCTTTTTGAATTTAGTTCATCAGGTTCAGATAAGTACTAGTAATTCTTAAATATTTTAATATTATGAATTTACAATAATGTGAGTTTTACGGAATTGAAATATACGGTGTGATCCCACTATGATTCTCCCATATCGTTGTATATTGGAAATATTATTACATTTTTCCATATCTCCGAAATTTTCTTTTTATCCAGATCTTTTGTATTAATTTCATTATCTTTTTTTGCGAGTTTTCACCCCCATATTTAAATATTTCTGCTTTCACATGTGCTTTTAGAATTTATTTTTGTGTAGTTTCCTTCATTTTGGCCCCATTCGATTATTAGTCTTCCATTTGATTTTTAATGCTTTGTTTTTCAAAACGTTGTACCAATTTTTGTTTTTTCCTTGGGATTACTTATATACTAATATGACATTTTCTTTTTATATTTTTCTTCAATTTTTAGTTTTTTCTTAGAACTTTCTTTCGATTAGTTGCACCTATTTCTTTTTTCCGTTTTATAATTTTTGTTCCTCTTTTTATTTCTAGAAAAGCTTTTCTCCTGTTTTCTTATCACACTCTATCTTATTATAAGATTTCTATCTTCCAATTTTATTAAGCGTTGTTTTATTGCTCTTCGAACGAGACTTTTTTCTTTCTTTCTCATACTAGAAAAAGAGAAGAGGGAAAATATATTACAATTAAATATCATTTATTGATAATAAATACAAAACACTTCTATCAAAACTATAATAATAAAAAAGTATCATCTATCTAAAATCTCTTGAATTTCCTGGAAACTCTTTCCCTTGGTTTCCGGTACAATTGTTATAATAAACACCAACGCAAGAAAACAAAAAGCAGAAAATAGAAAAAAAGTACCTCCTCTCCCCAAAACCTGGTTGAAATCATTAAAAAACTTTGTCACCAAAAAGGACACCAGCCAACCGGTAAACCCAGAAACGGTTGCCAGATAAAATTTAACATTATTCGGCAACACTTCCGAGGTAACAGTGAATGGTAAAGGACCAAATCCGATGTTAAAAGTTACTACATAAACCACAAGACAAACGACGGGCACCCAAGAAATATCTAAAGATGTTGAATTGTTATCTTGTAAGCAGAAATAGATCCCCAGAATGCCTTCTGATATGATACATCCTACAGATGAGCATATTAAAAGGAATTTCCTGCCTTTTCTGTCGACTATTAGCGGCCCCCCGAAGCTAGCTAAAAATAATACTAACCCCACTATTATAGCTGAAAGATCGGGGGATATATTCGTGCCCGCGGTATCAAAAATAATTTCAGTATACGCTAATATCGCGCCTAAACCCGACAACTGTTGGAAACTGCTTAATCCAAGAGCTACGATGAATCCTTTTATTACATATCTCTTCTTTAGAGTATTCAATATATCTCCTTGTCGGTCTTTATTTTTCTCATTTTTAATCTCCTCTATTTCGTCTACTGCCTTGTAATTAGGTCTTTGGCCTCTTAAAGTATCGAGGACATCCACGGCCTTTTTATCGTCTTTGCCGACGTAATAGTATGGACTTTCAGGAGCAATTAAGAAAAATAAAATAAAGAATGCGATTGGGAAAGCCGCTAGAGTTAAATTAAATAAATTAACGGATGTAAATGGCCCCATTATGTAAGGAAAGAGGTCCCCGAAGCTCGCAAAAGTACTGTAAGAAACAAGTAACATTCCTCTGTAAGAGTCTTCAGATATCTCAGCCACATACATCGGAAGAACAATATATACGGAAGACAAAGAAATACCTCCTAAGAATCTACCAAGAAAGTAGAATTTAATATCTGTAGCAAAGGCGAAACACAAAAAAGACACAATATGAGGTAGGGCTAATAA
Source organism: Hermaeophaga mercurialis (assembly GCA_951812935.1). NCBI lineage: Eukaryota > Metazoa > Arthropoda > Insecta > Coleoptera > Chrysomelidae > Hermaeophaga > Hermaeophaga mercurialis. Next base: position 50,378,815 of record OX638360.1, on the reverse strand, counting down.
GAGTAATACTGGTTTTCTTCCTATTTTGTCGGCTAAAAACGCGAATGGCAAAATTCCACACATGGCCCCTATATATTGCAACGAACCAATCCAAGATACTTCATCAGATGTAATGGGTCTTCCCAAAGGATTAATTCGTGAGTCATTGGATTGCAATTTTGGTAGTATAGGGGAAGACCAGGTCAATGTAGAGTCTCCAGTTAGGGCTAACAAATTACCTGCAACAAAGGATTACTTATAAACATTAATTAACAAAATTATATTAGTAGTTACCTGTAAAAGCCACGAGGTAGGCATAATTAAGCCCGACTGTAGATTTGGAAGGGAAGCACTCGCGTTGTTTCTCTAAAAATTAACAAAGCAACATTTAATTATAGGAAAAATTACAATAATATAACTTTAGAGTTAATACCAAGGTCATATTTGCTATTAAAAACCGTAACATAAAGGCTACTTTTTTCTTAATAAAAAAATGCAGTGTTCAGAGCATTCCTTGGAAAAAAGAGGGACAAATATAATTTATTCCACAACTGATTTCCACACTACATAAAAGTAAATAAAACATTTCCCATAAAAAGTGTGGTTGTTTTGGTTTAATTTTAAAGACAGATTAAATATTTAATTACTACAATAAAGATAAGATCATTATAACAAAAAAGCAGACTTACCCATATTTATATCCAATCAACATTTACCTTTGAAGATTTTATTAAGAAACTGATTTTCTGAAACAGAATTTAATGTTTTTTTTTCCTAATATATTACAACTTATATTTTCCTTTCGGGATATCGAGTCAACATATTAACAATAGGAATGATTAGATAAAATTTGTGTGAAACCTAAGTAGCTATTAGACGATATTATTTATAATTATTATATTAGAAATATATTTTTGTATATTCACACCAATTTAAAAATTCCGTGCGGTACTATGTAAAAAATGCGGACTGTGTATTTTTATTTTATGATGACGATACAAAATTAAAATTATAATAAAAGATAGAGTTACGTTCCTAATCAACAATAGTAATTATTAGGGTTGATAAATATACGAATAGTTGATAAAACATAATAATTGAAAGGCAGATATTAAATTCGAAATGAAAAAAGATACTTACCGTATTATTACATATTTAATCAAAATATTGTATAATATGTAAATTTTCTTCTCATCTTATACAATCTTCAAAAAACATCAAGTCTACATAGATATCATTCGTACGATATTGAGATAAATTTATTATACAAAGCTTGAGGGGGAACTTGATTAAAATTCATTGTTGAACTAATAAAATATTTTATAACGCATTTATTGATATAACATTGACGCGACATCACACCTGACTTTTTTGTAATGTCTTCTTCTTTTGCAAGAATTTTATGGATCTCATCTTCTTTTTTAATCTTATACAGCAACGTCACAAATATAGCAGCACAGTGTTGCCACCACAATGTTTTCGGACATGTCAATAATTTTATTATAGTATTTTTACTATCTGTAGTGCATTCAATCGATATATTAATATCAAATTAGAGAATTAGTACTACTATGAAATTATCAATTGCGTGATTTAACTAGAATTAAGTACATCCATTTTGAAAAATTGGCCAAAAACGCTGAAAATTCTTTAAATTCAATAATAAAATAGTTACGTTGGCAACATAGCGATTCGAGTGCCGATCTAGTACGAATTAATATTACGAGGGGACATTGAAAGATAGTACAATAATTTAAATTAATTTTTATCTATTATTAAGATCCGATATTTTAATTTTTAGACTTTATAAACATTTAATGCGATTGCCAAAGCACTAAAAGCGGTTTAGATGCCCTTTACGAATATTTGGGGATACAAGTAATCTATCCACTAAAAATTAAATTACGGTTTTCAATTAATTTTTAAGAAATTATTCTCAAAAGTATAGATTGCTCACAGATTGATGCTGTCTTCATAAATTACCAAATTACAATATCATTAATAAAAAATTACAAAGGTATGTATAATATTTCATTAATTATTCGATCTAAATACAAATCACAAAAATTTTAATAAATTTGATAAAATATTTGAGATTAAATACTTTAACGATTTATTTAAGTACCGGTAAAAAATATTTTAACGTAGTTGTTATTGTTATTAGAACGAAACTGACCGTTGTACTGATTTTTCCATTGTGATTCCATCTCTAAGTCTAGGTTTTATCAATTAAAATAATTTTATAGAGATCGATATGGATATAAATAAACTCTTGGTCCGTTAACAATCATTTTAAAGGTAACCGGAGCATTAAGCACGTTCAATAATAACAAAACAATAATGTCAGGTTACAATTATAAGAATGTCTGCTAATTAAAAATAGAAGGAATATATTCGTGTATCGAGATAAACATTTCTCAAGTGTCCATCGCTGTATTGTTATCTTCATGATTTAGTAAATGTTTTCCAAACTAATTTTATCTAGGTTGTCCGCGCGCACACATTTCTAAAAATTGAGAGATTCGAGAGTTTGGATAAGTCGACAAAAGAAAATGGGGAAGTTTTGTAGTTACACGCTTTTGGTTACGTGCACCGGTAAGTTAAACAACTAATAATAATAATAATAATAATAATAATAATAATAATAATAATAATAATATAATTCTTTTGAGGTTACTGTTAGTTCCTGTTAATTTATTAGAAATACTGACCTTTATCGATCGTTTATTTTGGGATTTGGGTGCGTTTAAATAGTGCGTGTCTATTAATACATTTTGACCTAATTTTTCTTCAGAATCAAGTTCAGGGCGATTTTATTTATAATAATAATTTTTAAATTTGTTGCATCCTAAACTGTGATTTTTTCCACAAAATTATTACATCATTTAATATGTATATGACATGAATAAAATTGAGGGTTATTATAATATAAAGAATGTATATATATATATAAAAATTTGTCATGTTTTTTATATTCTGTTCAGACCTGAAGATGGCCTTAAGGGGTCGAAACTAGTTGTCTTTATATAAAATTTATGCGGTTTGATTTTGTATATCATTGGATTCGAACTTTTGTACCACATTCGAGTGTTACGGATAATCTTCTGTTTTTTAAATAAAAAAAATAATAAAATAAAACAAATTGTGTACTAAATATTTTGGAAAGTAAGGAACAAACCAAATACAAATAAATAGTTAATAGTTCTCATAGTTCAATTAATCAAAACTAATCCTCATAAATACATAATAAATTATTATTTTTTTAATCTTTTATAATTAAATAAGTGCTATCAATTTTCATTTTTGTAAATAAATGTATGATTTATTGATCAAACTGTTTTTAAATATCGCATTAATTCGGGCAATACAATATATTTATAAATAGGAAAAAATAATAATAAATTTAAACATTTTTTAAATCAATGAAAGTGACCAGTTAGAATAATTATATTTTAATATTTTTCCTTGTTAGTTAATAACAATAAGTAACTGGGAAAATTGAATGTTTCAATTGAATATAATATTAATTATTTAAATTAATCAGTATGCTAAATGTTAATTAACATGACATTAATACTTTATCAATTGTAGTTTATTCTAAGAAAGTATTTGCTTCTGCCATTTTTATGAAAAAGTAGAGGGATTTGTTTAGTTTTAAACCCATTGGGGATATTAAAAAATTTGTCTAGGAAATACTCCCACCGACCAGAAAAATTAGGTCACCACAATCAATATTTATCAACATTATTTTCTCCTTAATCTGGGCCGTTCTGCCACTTGAATTTAACCATAGATATTTTCTAATCTGTTATTTATTTACTTTTGCAATATTTCGTGACTTTAAAGTGATATTTAACAGGATCAAGTTCACAAATAATTCATTAAATAATAAACAGCTTATTTGAATCCTCGGTACTATTATTATTTTAAGATTTAAATAAATAATCGTATGTTTCGTTTAGTTTTTCGTTAATTCGCCTAGAAACTAGAAAACAAATAAATTGTTTCCATGCGAGAATATTCTCAAATAATCTAATAATATTTATATTTCATTTCAATTTTAAATTCAATATATTTTTTTCAATTTAAACTGAGAAACAACAATATAATAATAAAAATAAAAATAATGTAATTTGTTTATTTTGATATTATTAATTTGAATAATGAATGTTAAATTAAACGTAGAATTTATAAATAAATCCAGAGATTTTAAAATGAAAGAAATATTTTATATTAAAAAAGATTGAGAATTCAAAAACTTATAAAAGAAATGTTTGTATTTTGATGCTTTTTCATCCGTTAAAGACATCATAAAGTTCATTTTGTTTCGATGTAAAAATATTTTAATTGCGACCAATCTCAAAGTTTGCCACAAAATATGTAAAAAAAATGAAATAACTTGCTTTTTTCCGTGTATTTTAATTTTTTTGTTAATTCAAATTTCAAATTTTAAAGTTTGCCAAAAAAATTAACAAAAACAAAATTTGCCAAAAAATAATAAGTAACAACGAGGATATAAAATTCCTGTGAATTTTGGTTTTGATTGTTTTCATTTCTTTAGACGAGAAAAGGATTTTTTTAGCCAAACAACAAAAATTAATTAATTAACATAAATATTATTAATATTATGCTTCGGTGCACTTTATCAATTAAAAGAAATAAACAAAAAGAATACTAGTGATAATTTAAATAAAAATTAACAAAAAGCATATAAAACCATCAAATAAACATTGTCAAATCGAATAAACAAATTAAATAAATCAAATAAATGAAATTAATCAAATTTCAATTCGAATTCACAATAATTAATTTCAGTAAAATGAGTATCATTTTGAAAGCAAATAATTTAACCTAAGTATTAATAAATTTTTTCATCCTTCACCAACAATAAAAATCAATTATTTTAGTGTAAATATCTTTATTAACAATTATTACCATATGAAAAATTATTGTAGTCATTCAGTAATTTATTAGAGGCATTAAAATTAAAATTAATTAATAAAATTTTGGAATTTGACGTGAATTCAAAATCTTATAAAAAATATCGGAATTTTGCCAAAAAATTAAAATATAAAACATTAAATTCACCGAAAATGGACGCATAGAAAAAAAAATCTGTTTAAAATTGTCATGGAATTTGATAAGTCGATTATTTTCCTAATATTTACCAGATTGAATTTGAATCATCACTCTTATGTCGAGTGGAATGGAAAAATATCAATTAAAGTATAAATATAATAGTAAATAATAGACAACTACTTGACATAATAAAGATAAAAATATTATATAAAAGTGCGTTGATTGATTATTATAAAATACATTTTCCGTATTAGCACTGGAATATAATATGTTCCCCTAAGTTGGAATCATATGGAAAACTTTTTTATTATTAATTTTAGGAAAAAAAGTTATTCTTCATAAAAAGTTGTGCATTATCTAAAACCTAGAATACAGTCAGCAAATATCAAATTTTTTCAGTGGTATTATACGGGGTTTGTCAAAAAATATGAGTTTTACTCAAGAGTAAATTTGACAATTTCGAAAAATGTTACTAAAAAAAGTTGATCAGAATTAAAAATTACGTTTAAATATGCAAGGGATTAGATAATGCAGAACTTTTTATGAAGAATAACTTTTTTTCCTAAAATTAATAATAAAAAAGTTTTCCATATGATTCCAACTTAGGGGGACATATTGTACGTTAAAAAATAAATAATTTTAGGAATCTAAAGAGTCCCATTTTTCTTGGGAACGCCCTTAATCGAATATTTTGTTTCAGTTGGTCTGTTAGCAACTTCGGTGGACATCCCCCTTTCTTGGACCTCCCCGAATTTCATAAAACTTTACTCTAACGAAACATCGGTGAATCCTTTACCGACTCCAATAACGAAGGAAGAAGACGCTTGGATCGGATCCCTTTTAACAATCGGTGCAGTATTCGGTCCAATTCCAGCTCCGTACATGTGTTCGACGTTCGGAAGGAAAAAAGCTTTGCTAATAACAGCTCTGCCTTTGATAGCAGCATTTTTCGTCCAAGCGTTCGCCACCAACGTTTACACCATTTATATCGCTAGAGTGTTTTCTGGATTATCGTTAGGATCCGGATACGCTTTGCTACCGATTTACGTCGGCGAGATTTCGGAGGATTTCAATAGAGGGATGCTGTCGCAAGCTATAAACATATTTTGGTCGTTCGGTAACTTTTTGGTGTACGCCGCTGGTCCGTTTATGACTTACACCGCTTTTAATTTGATGATAGCCATGTTTCCTACATTATTTTTCGCTCTGTTCCTCACTCTAGCGCCGGAATCTCCTTATTTCCTAGTCGCGGAAAATCAGTTGGAAAAAGCTTCGGAATCTTTGATGCTATTAAGATCTAAAAACAAAGAACAAGTGGAAGAAGAAATCGCAATTATTGCCAAACAACTTAAAGAACAAGAAGGCAACAAAGGCCTGAGGGAATTATTCGCTACGGATTTCGTAAGAAGGGCCTTCATTATTGGTCTTTTATTAGTTTGTACTCAGGAATTGTGCGGTTTCTCGGTACTATTTTTCTACATGCAACTAATTTTCCAAGAATCGGGATCTAAAATCTCCGACGAGTTTTCTTCTCTAATAATGTCAGTGTTTATACTAATAACGAGTTTCGTGTCACCGTTCACGGTCGACAAATTCGGAAGGCGAACTTTAATGGTAGTTTCCTGTTTTGGCATGTGCATGTCTCTATCAGGATTGGCGACTTTCTTCTCCATTAAAGAAGAAACGGATTTGAGTACTGCTACGATTTACTGGCTGCCTCTATTCAGTTTAGTGCTATTCATATTCTTCTTTAACTTCGGAATGTCGGTTCCTTGGACGGTTGTATCGGAAATCCTTCCGAACTACGTGAAAGAAACTGCTACAACTGCGATCACCAGTCTGAGCTGGCTTCTTGCTTTTCTGTGCACAAAGTTTTTCCACGATGTGACCGACTCCATCGGGATGGGCAGGACTTTTTGGTGCTTCGCTTGTTATTGTTTGGTAGCCGGAATAGGGATTATTTTGTTTGTGCCAGAAACTAAAGGGAAAAGTTTTACGGAGATTCAAGATATACTCAAGTATGACGGAGTGTTTCAGTGTAGTTTTAAAAAGCGACAGATGCCTGAAAAAGAAAAGCATGCATTAGAAAAGTATTAAATGCTTTGTTTAAACACATTTTTGCGATGACAGAGGTTAATTCATCGAAAAGATGGACGAGCTTGAAATATTACTTACCAAAAATGTGATATAATTTGTAATCTTTTAATATTTATTTGTATATTATTTTATTAGTAATCATTTTTATAGTATTAAGCTCGATAATTGTAATTGTAGTTTCAATTTACCTTTTAGTGATAAACTGTTCTTAACTTGAATAGATATTCATATGCCTTTTATTACTGTGATATTAGTAGGTAGTTGTTATGTTCCTAAATGTTCCAGTAATAAAAAATAGACTGTTTTTTTGCTTTATTTCTGTTCATTATTATTGTACCAATTTCCTCTTTTAAAGCTTTTTTTTCGTCTAGATTTTTAGTAATAATTATTTCCGCCATATCTTCGTCTACTCCCTCAAGATCTTTGTCTTTTATCGGTGTAATTCATCCCTTTTTAGCTATTAGGTTCTTTTAATCTTTTCCGATTTTCTTTAAAATTAGCTGCATTTTTTATTTACCTCTTCTTCATTTTCTTCACATCGGCCTTTATTCCTTCATTCCACCAGCGATTCATTTCATTCTGTTTGTGTTTCTTATTGTACGGCATATTTTTATTGATGCCTTCATTATTATTCTTTAATAATTTTCTTATTCTTCTTCTTATTTTAAAATTAAATCGACAATCAATACAAAATGTAAACCCCTCGTAATAAAAGAACAAAAACGTACCAGAGCGAAAAAAGAAGAAGACAACTAGAACTATAACTAACTTCACTAACGTTGATAGTTGTGATTGTCATTCTTGCCAAATCAAGTAAAAACGAAGAACTAAAATAAAATGTAATTAAATCATCGCAAGCGAAACACAGATTTATCGTCATTTAAGAACAATATAACTAATGATTTCATTCGAATACCGAAAGAACTTTCTAAATACATAAAATGACTTCTCTTAGAACGATTGTGGATTGTATGTTTAGTGGAAAACTTATCAAATACCCAACCAACGGACCAGTAGAGGTAACTAAATTCATTATCTACATAATATTATAAACAATATTTCATATTAACTTAATCAACTGTTTTAATCGTTAAAAAAATATTTTTAGTATCAACCGAGTGCAATAGAGTTTTATAGCGACCAAGTCATAAATTCCGTAAGTACTGAGGCATAGTTCTTTACTCCACTTTATTTATGCCCTGTTTTAGTTTTATATAATCTGGAAATTTGGTATATACACGTCGCCCGTTATAGTCGGATTTTTATACCAAAGAGGTTATTTTGAGCCAGAAGGATTGTTAACACTTTCTAAATTATTCACAACGGCAGGAGTAATATTAGTAGTGTCTTACTGCCTGAGAGGACTTACAAGGGCTAACGACAGAAATTATGTTAAATTTTTATCCACTTTAAAGAATGCCCAAAAAAGTATGACCAGAACTAACAAGCAGGAACTAATGAAGTACGATTTTGAATTTAAGTCTTGGCCTGTTGAATACAAATGTACTCAGGACGCCAGGTAATGAATACATTTCTTTTCTTTTTACATCTGTTACACAAATTCGACACCAGTAATCTGATAAATTTTTATCTACTAGAAGTAGATTCCACACTTAAGCCTTAATAACAGATTATTTAAATAACAGATAATAATAATAATAACAGATTATTTAAAACCAATAAATTTACTGATCCGATTATTAAAGATCCATTAAATCTTACAAATTTCAAAACCTTTTGATAAATAATTTCATATAATGAACTACTAATTCATAGTTAATTTGTCCCTTTTATCAGAGAATGGTAATGAATTAATAGTTTATTTTTTTATGTGCATGGTCAATATATTTATTTACAGTTTGTAGCGAGCTTTAAAGTAGGTTTTAGGTTGGTGTAGAATTTATAGTTCTCTTACTTTTTTGCTCTCTGAATTATATAACCTTTATGTGACACTTATCTTTTGTAAATATTCTTTTAGGGAAATAGCACAAATTATTCCAAAAAAGTCAACGTACAATAATCTCGTCCAGTTTATTTGGCAGGTGCCCTATAAAATTCTCGCATATCTGGCCATCCATACATTTGGAATCAGACTAATATATCCCGGTATTGTCGGACTCCTTCAAATGCTCCTGGGTTTGTACCTCGCAATAATTTTATTTCGGTTTCTATTTGAAAACAAGAATCGTTTTTAGAACAAAGTCTTCGTCAAGGTAGGGCCAAGCTCGTGGACCAAGACCACGGAGAAAGATATAAAATTGAAACCGCTGACAACAACCACATCGATACTATGTTTATTGACAAAAGAAATGCTTCGCCCAATGGGAGTACGTTGGTCATTTGCTGCGAGGGTAACGCAGGTTTTTACGAAATTGGGATTATGACTACGCCAATTGAAGGTGGATATTCGACGCTCGGTTGGAATCATCCTGGTTTTGCAAATAGCACGGTAATTGATTTGCTGATTTCTTGTGAATATTTTATTCATCGTACCTTGTAGGGTCGGCCGTATCCATCACAAGAACAAAACGCCGTACACGCAGTGATGCAATTTGCAGAACATAAATTAGGCTTTAAGAGAGAAGATATAATTTTATTTGGGTGGAGTATAGGGGGGTACGTGGCTTCGTGGGCTGCAATGACTTATCCGGATATAAAAGGAATTGTAAGTTAATGATTTTTGTTTTTAATCGGCTAAAATTTACATCGTATGAAACATTATTAGGTTTTGGACGCTACATTTGATGACGTGTTACCTTTAGCTTGTAATATTATGCCTGCGTGGTTAGAGCCTATAGTTAAGATAGCTATAAGAGACCACATTGACCTTAACATAGGAGAACAACTTGTAAGATATCCAGGGCCGATATTATTAGTAAGGAGGACTGAAGACGAGGTTATTTGTACCAGGTAAAATATTTTTTTATGATTATTCGTGTTCATTGAATAACAATGTTTTCTTTTAATTTTAGACCAAATGATATTTCAAGTAACAGAATAAATTATTTGCTGTTAAAAGTATTGAGCCATCGGTTTCCTTGTATTATTGATGATATTAGAAAGTGTTTATTGATCGAATACATGGCTGGTAGTCAAGCAGACCAAGGTAACATCAATATATATTTAAATTAAATGGCCATCGTGAGAAATATTTCAAAACTTACAAAAATATGTAAAATAAAGTGTCCTACTTATATTTTATTTGAAAATGATTTTTTTCTGTTTTCAGAATCTTATCTGGTGCCATTTGCTATAGATGAACGATTGTGTTACGCTAAATTACAATCTTACATGTCCGATATTTCCAAACATTATCCCTTGAGTATCGGAGAAGATTGGAATGATCAAGAAAAAGCAAAAATGGCCCTTTTTCTAGTAAGCCCATTGTACCATTTATCAATCGATATTAATTAAAAGCGATTATTTTTTAGGCGAAGAATTACATGATTGAATTCAGAGGGACCCATTGCGTTCCGCTTCCCACGGACGTATTCAAAAAACCGTGGGACGTGACGGTGGAAAACGATTTTGTACATTTATAAACGCCTAGCTATAAATTAAATTAAATAATTAAGTGTCTTGTCCTCGTGTTAAATTTCGTTCATGTTTAAAATCGATACTTAGAAATGTAATTTGAGGTAATGTTAGCTTTAAAAAGTGGAAGAGCAACAGTGATTATATTTTTAAATGATTAAAAGATAAATTTCAATAAAGGTGGTAGATAATATTGTGTGGAATATTCTTGACAAATCAACGAGGGAGTGAACTGTGGATGTTTAATTTTGGAGAAATACTAAATTTCGTTATTCGATTTAGCTATAATTTTGCGGGTTTAAGTGCCGACAAATTTATCGAAATTATCAGTTTTAAGAATACTTTTTAAAATTGTTCCAAGCTTTCAGAAATTTTACTTCATCTTCAGCGAAACTACATTCAATGTACTATTATAATAACATCTCATAGAATTTTATAAAAAGATCAATGTATCAATTTTTATGAGGTTTGTTCTATTTAGATGTTATTATTAATAATATAATAACTTATTATAAATGGTAATATTTATATAATGGTCTGGTAAAGTGATTGGTTGATCGTAATAATAAAGGCGAGAAAAAAGATCGTTAAACAGAATAAGAAGATGGTAAATTCATGACAAAAGTCAAAGTGAAGTGTAGTATAAGTATTGCTTCTAAAAATTTTTAAATAACTTGTAGGCAAAATGTTTATTATTCCAGAAGAAGTACTAAGTTAATTTGCTCGGTTTGTTTGAAGTATTTGTCGATGAAACCAGTCAAAGTTTATGGAACAAGCGCTATTAAATGTGGATGATGTTCTGAAGATGAAGATAATGGAGTTGTTTCTTTGTATAATAATATCATTTCAAATGGTATTTTTCCCTGCGTTAACAGGTAATTTGTAATATTTTAGTATGTACAGTTATACAGTTATTTAATATAACCCGTAATTTATTATATACCATATGTTTAAATTAGTTGTATAAGTTGAGACAGTTTTAGTTGAGTAGCAGCTTTTAAAGTATCAGTTTACTAAGTACCTAAAGAAGCAAAATGAAATTAATTTATAAGTATTTACAGAAAATAAGGTTTCCATATTAACATGCTTCGAAATAAAAAAACTATATTTCGTACGGAAAATATTTAAAAAATTGCTCTTTTATATCTTGATTATGAAAATACCATTTCTAATATCAATCCCCAACTCAGAGTTTTTAAAATGTCAAGAATAATTAAATAAAAAATATTTTTAAACAGAGCTTCCTGTTATTAAATTTTTGCAAAGCTAATCAAAATCGAATATCAAAGTGCAGTCGTTAAAATATCTATAGGAAAATTAACGTTAATAAAATAAGCTATTAAAATGATAAAAACTATGTGTATATTTGATAAGTGACACTCGAATAATTAATAAAAATGTTTACAAAATTGTAATATAGAGGGTCTTTAATTTAAATAAATATATATTTTTTGTGGAAAAAACAGTTAATGTTCTATATTTTAAAATTAATTTGAAAAATCTCTCACTTTCTGCATCAGAAGACGTGGTTACTTTTATGATGTGATAATTTAAATAAATTTTATAAGAAATCGCTGAAAATTAATCTTTTATATATCCTGAATTTGTGAAACACCCTCTAGTATATTTTAAGTTAATTTTAAAAATTATATCTTTGTATACTTTCCATGAAAAAAAAAGTATTTTGAATTAATTTGTTTATTTTTAATAAGGTATAAAGGATGCAATCAATTATTGAATTATTCAGAAGTTGCAGCTCACGAAGAAGTTTGTGTTTCAAGGAGAATCTACAACTGCCCAATTTGCTCAACAGGAAATTAATATACTTCTTTACAACTTCTCCAGCATTATAAAAGTACTCACACAAATGAAATCTTAGGAAAACCTGAAATAGTTACAAACGGGAAAAAGGAATTTGAAAATTACTACATGTACAAAGAAAACAATTTTATTTTTATTATTTATTTACGATGTAATTTATCGGAAAATTGTTTTTCTCTTAATGTTACATGTTTGGGTTCAAAAGAAAGAGCAGAAAAGATTCAACAATATATAAAATGTTATTTGAATGAGGACAAAAATACTGAAAGATTATTTTTCCTAACTGAAAAACGTTGTTGCTCAAGTTTCAAGAATAACGCAGATTCGTTCAAAATTAGTTTTCCAAATAAAATGACAAGTTATTCTGAACGTTTGTTTGGATAAATCTGATAATTTAATTAGTTATATTATTAAAAAATGCTACAAAGATTTTGAAGACTTTACTTAAGCTATTCAAGAGACAATGAGACATGAATAATTTAGACTTTCATTACTATTATTGGACTTATCAAATCTTTTGGAGAGTCAACTAGAACAGATCAAATTTTTAATAAATGCACGGCCCAGTGTGTCATATAAAAGGATATAAAGTAAACCGATATTTCTGATGTACATCAATAATATTTTGAATTTGTTTTTTAGTTTAAATAAATAAAAAAAGTTTTAAAACAATATACCAATACCCACTTCCATTGTCATGATGGTCGAAATCAATAAAATTTAAAGCTCAAATTGTTTCCTCATGCATTTTTTTCGCCAAATATAGACCCTCGGATTATTTTCAAATTTGAAAAAATTACTCGATCCATAAAGAGATGCACTTCTCCATGGAGTTTGATGTTGATGGGAATTTTATGTTGCACGACTTTTCTCAATATAAACAGGATATAGAAAATATTGAACACTCTTGGAAAAAGTATATCGACTTTTTTAAACTATGTAACAAAATAAAATTATTTATTATCAAATTTTTGCGTTTTTTTTTTTGTTAATTCATATTCTTTTGAGATTATCTTTCTTCTGTATTTTATAAATCGAAAAGGTAAATAAAATTTAAAAATGGGCTCAAATACTATTTATAAAAGAAATAAGTTTTTAGTTTTTTACATTATAAAAATATTATATGAAACTTTACAAGAGTTTATTTAAAGTAAAACTTACGCATAACAAACACTTACTTGTTCTACCTTTTTTATATTCGGCTTTTAGCTCCAGATGAAACCAAAAAATGGATGTGGTATTGCCTTTTTATGAAATTTCAGTTTACAAAACTGTACTACTACTAAAAATTTATTGTATTTTGGTTGTAATTGCTCTGAATTTCTTCTCTTCTAATGTATTTTTATTTTTAAATTATTTATATTTATTATTTATAATTTATTTATATAAGTTTATTATAGTGGATTTACTTATTAAAATGAATTTGGAACAAGTTTTCAAAAAGTAATAGATAATCGACTCTCAAACTCAAAATTAACGGAACACTATGTTTTTCAGGAGAAAAATTAAATCGAGATTTTTATTGACTATTTCGTTGCTTTAACAATTATGAGTAAAACAATCTAACAAAGAATATGTAAAAGACATTATTCTGTAAATAAAAAAACAAAAATTTTAATCTAAACTAAAAACTAATTTTTGAGATAAAATTGAATTTTTAAAGGATGGGGTTCTTTCAAAATCTACAGTCTGTACATTTTATTTTATTTTTTAAAGTAGTTACATGTATACAGGATAATTAGCATTAAATTAAGAACATTTATTATTTATTAATTATAAAGAACTGTTACAATACAACATAAATATTAAAAAGTATCAAAAACTGTAAACTAAAATAGTTATTTTTGAAGTATGTAAAATAAGATTTTTTTCGCAAACTTAAAACCATTGAACAAAATAAATAAAAAGTAATTTTGCACACGAATTAAGTTAAAACGTTTAAAACTAAAAAAATATATCAAAATTGATTATTGTTTAAAAAGTTTCCTAACTAAAAACATTAATGTTATTAAAAAATAAAAATAAAAAGAAAAGATTAAAATTCCACGTCCTTACTGGCTTGGTAAGTATACAATTCAACAATTTTTTCTTGTAGTTTCAGTAGAGTCTTGCAAGGCTCATACTCTTCCATTGTGCAATAAAGATTTTTCGCTTCTATTAGAAGTTCTTCCAGAAACATTTGATTTGACTCATTGTCGCTACAATCAAATTGGGCAACTTTAATTTCGTACTCTATTGGCAATTTTCTCCCAAGTGGTAAATAGTCCAAAGTGCCCCAGTTGAGCCTGCAGGCCCTACAGTCACAATCGAAAAGGTAGTTTTTCATCAAAATTGCTCGACGTATTCCTTTGGGAACATTAGAGAAAGAAATTCTGTAAATGAAATTAAAAAAATTGGCTCAAATACTATTTAAAAAATATATAAGTTTTTTACCTAACTGAAATTATATGCACATGTAACTTAAACAAGATATAATTTAAAGTAAAACATACCCATAACAAATGGTAACTTGTTCTCCCTTTTTTATATTCGCCTTAGCTCTGGTTACTAACTGAGGTCCGTAATGGAAAAATTCGCTGTTTGGAACGCAAGAATGATTGTACAAACTTGTAAAAACGTACAAAGCAGTGCCGACTCTCTTTGATTTTATATCAAAACGTGTGTATCGAATTTTCATGATATTAAACGGATTAAAGGAATTAATCATGTACACTTTGTAAAGAAATTTCTTCAAATTTTGATCATCTTCATCAGAGTCGTATTTCCTGGTGAATTCTTCATTTTCTTTAAGAGCACGATAAGCGATAGATGCGGCGATTGCAGGACAACAGAGATTTGGAAAATCACGTTTCTCTTCATTTATTTCGAGTTTCATGATTTCTTTAAACGAATCAGATCTGTAGATTTCCTCAGATGGTTCCTCGTTTTCTATTATCTTCAAGTCGTCTTCCATTCCTATTGAAATATTTACAATTAGATGGTACTTATGAAATAATATATTTATTTTGGTTACCTATTACAGATACCTTGATGAAAACCATTAGAGGAGAAAGCAATATCTTTGGAAATTTGCATTCATACTTATGATAAGTTTCATAAGATTTTATTTTGCATTTTTCGCTGCAATATAAAGCGTTTGTACAATTTTCGCATGGAATCATGTTGTAACAAAGTTCCAAACATTCATGACAATGTAGAAATTTGCTTTCCGGGTGAATCACATGGCAAAAAGACTTTTCTACCGAAATCACTTCACCTATTTTTATATCTTTTGTCGCCATTATGTGTCTGCCGTACTTTGCATTGTATTGGATTTTTACGGAATCCGAAGCACAAGGTATTAGAGGATTTTGAGATTCTATGACTGGAGGTTCATTGTAATATTTGACTGGTTTTGATTCAAGAATCAAATTTTCCGCTCTCATTTTCCTCTTGAGCAACTTTTCCTTTAAATTCTCTGGATAATCAAGTGACAATGCTCGGTCTATATCCTGAAAAATATTTGGTTAATTTTCTGCTCCGAGCTCTAGCTTACATTTTCAAAAGATTCCTTTTAACAAAACATTCGTGTACATATGAAAGGCATCTAGACAGTGCGAAAAAATACGAAAAATTCTTGGAGTTGGGTTGGCTAATTTGTTCATTTTGTAATATTAAATTTTGTTAAGAAACTTTTTTTTTGGAAGTAATCGAATTCTTAGAACTGAAATCCAATTCTTTGATAATTAAAGTTTAGCAGAGAAGATTGAGAAAATTTTAAGAAAAATACCGCACATAGAAAAACAAGATATAAACATGTTTTATTTATTTACCTCCATACATTCCTTGTAATATTTTCTTTCGAAAAGAACAGCAGATCTATTTCCATATCCAAAAGCCAAGTAATTTTTATCTTCGGCGAAAGCAATACTTTCTGTATATTTTTCCAGAGCATTTAAATATTTTTTTGAACTAATATAGTAATCATTGCCTTCTTTTCGTAAACTTTCCGATATTTTATTTGATTTGCGATACTGTGAATCCCTATTCGTATCTTTAAAATTCTTACTTTTCTTAAGAAGTTTATATACCACATGAACACGCCGAGAACACTCCAAACTCTTAAATTCTACGCCATTAATTTTTGAACTGATTTCATTAAATAGCAGATGGACCTGTTTTTCCAAAGAATTTCCCGATCCTGTTCCCCACATTTTAACAATAAATTTTACAGGGCGTGGTTACGTTTTCGTGGCGTTTAGTGCTTTCCCTCTTGTCCGTTCTTCTCTTTTCCTATATAGTTATGTTATGTATATTTCTTCAGACAAATTAAAATAGATAAATATATATGTATATATATATATAGAGTGTAAAAAAAGAAGTAGCCGATATCAGTTTTATTGAATGATAATATTAACGCATTCACGCTTTTTTTATTAAATTCTTATATATTACAACGTAAGTTTGGGATATATTCTTCTTTTCCTATTGGTAGTAGCCTTTAATTTACAGTTATTAAGTCAGAGAATAATTCGACATAGAACAATATTTTTTCTTTTTTCATTAATAGTCTTTAGTCAAAATACAATGTTTGAATATGTGAATGATTTTCCTATTATTGTAAAAACAAGAAAAAATATCATTAATATTAATTAGCATTTTAGATTTTTCAGCATAAGTAATAATCTTAGTAATAAAAAATTGCCATTATTACTCTATTTCGTTTTATGTATTGATACTAGGTATGATGTTTTTGGTAGGAGAGGAATGAAAAAAGTATACAAAATAAAAACATTGCACTGTTAAATATATTTTCTAGACATTGTAAAGTATAACATTGTGGTAGCCAGAAAAAATTAAACCATTACAATAAATTACCCGAAAACTTGTAAATCGAAAAAGAAAAAAAAGAAAACTGCTTTGCTAGTATATATTACAATTGTAAATGACAATTACCTTTAAAAAAAATTTCGAAGCGCTTTTCACTATTTCATTTTATTTTCAGCCTATTTACAGCAAGTTACAAGTACAAATCAATCTCATAACTGAAAAATTCTTTAATGCGATATTACAAATAAAGATAAGAACATAAAGCTGGCCTTCCACTATCAAACCGAAAATGTGAATAACAGATGGGGTTCACTGTGGATGGGGAGCTTTTAAAAACAAAAAAATAAAACAAAAGACTTAGTAAAATCGGTAGCGTATTATTCGTCAAAATTTTGAGAGAGTAAGAAGTTAGCAGCCATGTTCTCGTTTTTCTCGCATGCGAAATACGCCTGCACTACCAAATGCTCCGGGAATCCCAACGCCTTTAACCTTTCAATAGCGTCTTTGTCTTGGGGCGTTACTTGGATCATCCCCTGGGGAGGCCCGCCCGCCGCCGCTGCTTGGGAACCACCCCCTAAAAACAGCACATTTTTAGTTCTATCGAAAAATTTGTTATTTTATAAAGCTACATCTACAATCGTTTTGATCGACACAGACAATAAAAAGTTGGCGTTTAGGACAGTCCTAAACCTTGTAGCGATTATATTTTCGAGGAACAAGAATTTTCAATGACCAATATCTTAATAAAAACATTTCTTTTAAGTTATTTTCATGAAAAGGTTCCTTGGTTTTCAAAGTTGTTAGTGAATTGAATGTCACTTGTATTTACAGTTTATCATATAATTTCAATGTAAACTGAAATTGTTAATACTACCCTAAAGTAAATTTCAACATGGTTGAAACGTTATAGTTCCCGATTTATTTATAGACGTCACTACAATACTTTTGTAATATTCACATTTTTCGAAAGAAATAACAACATCGATTTATACATTTCTCTCATATTGAAGAATACATAAACTCAAAAATTACAGTAATTTATTGAATATCTCTATTACGATAAATTAGTGTGTCACATATTCATAAATCGAATTTCATGTTGGACTAAAAAAATACCGAATCAAATTTAAAAATATTTCAGAAGCAACTAACCAAAAAATTTGTAGAATGAAGTCCCCTTTTTTTCTTCTTTGATGCTAAAAAACCCTCGTTCTGATTTTTTCAATGCTAGCTAAATAGCAGTACAAATAAAAAGTAGGATACATCAATCTTTAAACGTAATTTAAGATAGCAAAGTTTAATTTTCATTTGTTTAAAAAAATTGAAACGTAGTTTAAACTGGTGAACCTCTGCTTTTAAAACCCTTAAAATATAGGAAAACTGTAGCCCTAACATTATAAAAACAACACTTTTCTCTTATACGAGCTCACCCTGTTTATTAGGAGCAAGAAATATCATTGTACGGCAATTAATAAATAAATTTACCGTGTACAATAAATCAAAAACAAATTAATTTAGAAATCACAGAAACAAAACAAAGTCAACAATGACACAAATAAACTTGGCAAACTTCCACACAAAGTTCAATGCACAATTATTTTTGCTTAGAAAATGTAAACAAAATTACTTGAACTTGAAATATTGCTTATCTCAAAATTAAAACTTAAAAGTTTAATTCATTGTAGCAAAAATGAAATATTTAATAAGTGAATTTTCAAGAAAAGGAAAAAAGAATAAAACTGAATGAATGAAATCAGAAAAATATATAACAAATTTAATAGAGTTTGAAATAAATATGACAAAAATGACTAAATAGTAACCATAAAATCGTCACAGAAAAATGTATTTCCTAGTCCTTGAGTACTTTGAGTACACCAATTTTATATTGACCATATATAGTCTTATTACCAGACTGATTCATTCTTCTTTCATTATTTTGTAATTTTAAATCTCTAAGTTGCTTATCATATTACTTTTTGTGGTTTTATATAAATTATAACCTTTGGAGTTTTGTCTGCTTAGTAAACATAGGTTATATAATTGATTTTTGAATATGTTTGTTCATTTTGAGCAAGAATTTATGCTTTTTATCACACATTAACATCGGTGATAAACGTTCACAGAAAATACTGGAAAATAATGATATAAACATATTCGATTGTTTATTTACTTTTGCCCTACATACATTATAAACGAATTTCCAATTTGGTTGTTCAGGTGTTGCTAAAAAATTTAGTTTTGGTAATTTTGTTGAAGAATCTACAATATATCCTACTGGTTTTATATTATTTACGGTTTCAAAACTAATTTTTTGGGCTTTATGTTCAGAGACATGAGATTTAATTACTTCAGAATTCAAATTTTCTAAGATTTTGAAAGTGAATATGGATATAATCAAAAATTGTTTTGTTTAAATTGAAAGAGTTGAGTGTTAAAAATTCTTATTTTTTGCCTATTAGTGCTATCTTTTAATTCCAAATTCAAATCGCTTGGTATTATTACTGATTAGTCTTCATAAAAAAAAATTGTCATCTATTTAATTATGATCATAAATAATCTAAAATTTCCTTTAGGTAGATTGAGACAATTAGAAATGTTTCCAAATTAGAAGTACATTCTTCCAAAATCAACATTCAAATTATATCTATATACTAATAAATTGGTTAGCTTTCTTCTAGGTTTCCCAACAAATAATTCATCCAAATACACTACATTTTTTTATCAGTAAGTTTTCTTGGACATCCTCACCTTGCCAATATTGCATTTTGTTAATTGACTTATTTAAACAAACATTTCACTGAATTAAACAGATTTTCTGGGTACCTACAACCTGTTTGATTTTAGAGGTGGTTTACCAGAGATAAACTGAGGCAAATGAAAGAAATTTATGATTTCTTAACTAAAAAATATTGACTTTTTGCAAAAGACAACTTACCAAATAACGAATTAATTTCTTTCATTTACAACACTCTCTATGAATACTAAAGCATAAATAAATGCTAGTTGTCTCTCTTCTTATTGAAACAATGAAATATAAATAAGGAATTCATCTGTAAACATTGTTATTGTATAAAATTTACCACTTGGTAGAGTTCCACTGCCGGGATTTTGAGCACCAGCCGCCGGTTCATTGAGCATTCTGACAAAAGATTCCTGGTTTTGTGATATTAACTGTAATAAAGCTGGATTGGTCTGACCAATTTGTTGCAACACAGCATTTAAAAGCTGTGGATTTTGCTGAATCACTTGTCTCATCTGCTGAAACTGTGGTTGGGTCCTTAAAAATGCTAAAGGATCATCTGTGTCAGATTGTCTTTCATCTACGCCCGACAAATCAGCTGTCTCGTTTACCTAAGAATTATTTCGCTAATTAAAAATATAAACAGCAAAAAATAGGCGCTTACGGATTCTTGGTCGTCCATAAGAGGGATTCCGTTTATCAAATATTCTACGGCCCTATCGGGGTTATTAAAACTGGCTCGGAGCGCTTGCTCGACTTGATCTCTGGCATAACCCATGTCCATAATGTTCCTTACCATCGTTTCATATTCCTCGCCCATTAACAAAGCGGATTCGGCGACGCTACTGATTGCAGCAGGAGCGTCTACCGGTAAAGCTTGAGGTGTGGGTGTGGGTGTGGGTTCTTCAGCCGCAGGGGCTGGAGTTTGTTGAGGGGGTGGACTTTCGGGGGTGCTAAAAATGAATTATAACGCTATTTTATGTACTTAAATAAAGATAATGTGCGTACCTTGTCGTCATAGATGAATTACCATCACCGCTCTCAGTTTTTTCCGGCAGTTTGGGTTTCGTAACCATTACTACTATAAATTTCTTTTCGTCGATATTATATTCCGACAAAACAGTTTCGTCTGTAAGTATTTTGCCTGGAAAACAAACAATTATAAAGCGTACTTAAACAACAAAATATACCAACGAAACTAACCTGCATAGATCAGTCTCTGATTTTCCGAAGGATAGTCTTTTCCTTTTTCCGATTCAATTTTTTGTTTTAATTGTTTAACCTAAAAGAGAAATTACGAATTCACAAAAAAATTACTGTTATCTTATAAATTACAATACCGTTTTTGTCGGTTCTATGTCTACAGTAAACGTTTGCTGCTGAAGATTTTTTAGTGTCACCTTCATTTTATTTCTTTAAAATTAATAAAACAGTCTTAAATAAAGTAAATAACACTGTTCCAAGCGTAATTTTTGCCCACTGCTCGCTATTTTCGGCTAAATATTTATGAAAGATGATATAGCAGAACTGATAAATTTGGCGGCCATATTATATTGACAGGAATAGACAGACAACTTAAAAATAAAAAAATTTCAAGTTCCAGCCATTTTTTAACGATTAATTCGATCAGAAAAATTTAAAACGCTTTAGAAATTAGTAATATATTCTTTTAAAACAAGATTATATTTTCTTAGTAGCAACCAGATAATAAAATGTAAGTTTTAAATTGGCCCTATAAAAATTATTAGATGTTTGCGATGTGATAAATGTCTAAGACTGATGTATATTTTATCATCCGTCAGGCAGAAAAATAGAATTTTTAGAAATTATTGTTTACCACTTCTTTTTTAGAACTAGAATTCTTAGTAACACACAATCGATTAAAGTTTTTAAATTGTCTTTTTAAGAATGTCGATAATGTTAAATGTTTGCAACTTGAAAAAAATGCCTAAAACTGTGAAAACTGTCACCGAATTTTTAAAATGAGGTTATATCACATACTATAGATTTAGTGGGGACACTTATCTATATTATAAATGCAATGACTAGTTTAACAGATTTGTTTGCCTTTATTAAACTATCATTAATTTAACGAGATTTTGAATTTTACGTAAATATAAGTAATAAAATGGCTTTACAATTTTCGAAGAAAGCAGGTTTAGTTGGAGTTCTTCTAGGTGCTGCAGTAATTTTACATTTTGGGAATCATTTGATTAAACCATTAGTTGTACCGGAGAAGAAGCAAGTAGATATAAACGCACAAATGAGAAAGAGAACCGAGGAGGGGCTTTCGAATGATTAAATACCCCACAAGCTTTAAATATGTATTGTGTAATAAATTGTTGATTCAAAATAAAACAAGTGTTAAAATTGCGGGTATGAATTTATTGACAACAATAATCTAAAATTTAGAGAAGTTTTCTTAACAGGTATAATTATTTTTTATTAATTTAACCAGTAAGCATATATACTACTGGTAATAATACTGAAATGATGTTTAAACTGTACATTAACAAAAACATTTCTAGAGTATACCCAATTTTTAGTATCTTTTCTAAAAAAGCACATTTAAATTGTTTTAGTAAATACCTAAGCTTATTTATACACATTATCGTGTGAAGGTGATAAAAAATATTTACAGGTGGACATTTACAAATTTAATTAGTATTACTAATAGATAATACATTTTTATAGAATACATAACATATAATTAACAAAACATTAAATATTTTCAGCGACATTTTAGGGGACTTATAGGTGGAGATAGAGATTCATAAGAAAATATGTGCAAAACATTAACAATCATAATTATTTTTGCATATTAAAAAAAAAGTGTGTAATAAAATTAACAATACATTTATTTGAGCAATATAAATTATTTCTTGCTAATATATTTAAATAATAGAAAAATTTGGCAGTGATTAGTTCGTTGCAGTAAGAAAACTTGAAAAATCAAAACTTAAGAAGTTAAGCATAATTTTAAGGTGATTCTATTATGCAGTTTCATAAGTATTTAATGACTGATAATTGTTTTAACTCTTACCTTGTGGAAATTTGCATAATAAATATAGAAAGATAAGTATTATTTATCTTTACATATTTATGATTAAAATAAATTGTTACTTTTGAAAATATGTATGGATGGTATTTGGATGGGATTTTATTCTAATGAACTATTTTCTTAATTGTAAACAATTTAATAAATATTGTTTAACTTCAATCTATAGAATCTCCTTAAAAAAAGAAAATGTATAAAAGATTTTTGGTTATGAAAGAGATCTAAGTAATAGTAACAATTTTTATAATAACCTACACATGAAAAAAGATTTTTACAAGACAGCACTTGATTGAATTGACTTTGTTCTATACATACACATTGTCTGTTGAAAAAATGTAATTCATAAAATACAAAATAATGTGAATTGTAAGACAAAAACGATTAAAGTATCAGTCTTTGGTCTATAAGCTACAAGTATTTTAATGAGTAGTATATTAATCATTTTTAAATATGCATCATCTTCCAAAAATAATCGTTTGTCCATTTGCAACCGAGTCGCTTAAACTAATACTATTATAATAGTCAAAGTATGTAACCTAATTGTAATAATTGCCATTTTTTTAATCAATGAGGTGTATGCTAATTATTAGACAATTACAAGCCATTGGAGTTATTAGCCTAAAACGTCAACATCAATAAACATGAGTTCAATATTTTATACTTCAACAAATTAAATTAAATCATTTGAATTATAACTAGTTTTATATTTTGTGGGCTTTTGTCCGTATTTTACAAGCATTGGACGTTATATGGCAAACTTATTTTATGAAGAAATCTAAGAGATTGAAAAAAATGTACTATCCAAGCAACATTTGTAGCAAAAATAAAGAGAATATAAATTTATAGACGACAACAATGTCATATTTATCTTACTTTTTCTGTTATTACCGACAGTTATTTATTTAAAAATATTCTTAACTTAGAAATCTCAAATTGAAGCTTTAAATTGCTGAAAATATTGCTTGTGAGGTATCTTCTGAGATGATTAGAGAATTTTCCTAATATTTACATAAATCAGTAAACGTAATATTTATTCACAGTTTAAACATTTTATAAATACTCAACGATATCACACTTTATAGAAATATTCGGACAGGATCTACCGAACGAATAGTCGATATTGTGTTGGCTCTTATTTCGTTCGGTGAGCAGTTTTTGGAAAATCGGCAGAATTTCCCGATCTAAAAGTTCACTTTCCGAGGTCGCATTATACATCGATTTCTCCCGTTTCGGAGTATGAGCGACGTTTTTCAACGAGTTCACGTTCGGGGTACTTTGGAAATAGCCCAACTTGTTGCATTGCTGATTGCATATATTCGTCGTCATCTGTTGCTGCTCCTGTTGCTTCTTTGCCGGCGACTTTTCGCGTTTTTCTCGTTGAGAAGAATGCCGGTTCCTCTCCGATACTGTACGGTGCATGTGAGAATCATCTGATAAAAATCAAAAATGAATTTCGTTTTTGTAGCGATAAGAAAAACAACGAAAATCGGTTACCTTCGTCCTGAGAGATGCTGACCCTGCTGCTCTTCTGGTGGCTCTTCATGCATCTGTGTTGGCTGCCCGTATCCCATAGTTCACTTTTTGTAACCACGTGAGTCCCGCAATCCGGTTTTTTCTTCGGAGTCGACCTGTTGTTCGGGGCGACGTTTTTGTAATACGTCGAGTCCTCTTCAGGTAAAGATTCCGCTTTTAAGCTCGATTTTCTTCTGGTAATTGTCATCATGCCGGTATCGAAGGACTGAGATGCTCTATTTACAGAAAAAAAATCATGGTTAATAGAGAGACATTATTGAAGCTCTTGTATTCTAAAACTAGGAAGGAGAAAGTCTTTGGTTATTATTAAATAGCACCGGACACCAAGGAAGAAGAACAAAGCTGTGGTGAAGAAATAGATTAGGAAAATAATTAGTTTGAAGCAAAGAGAATCACACAAAACAATACCATAAAGAGAGAGTGGAATATGTCTATTTATCACTCATTGTACCCTATGAGGTATAGAATCCACATAACACTTATGAAGACTGTGGAAAGTCAAGATAAGTATTATTTATCTTTCCATATTTACTTATTTGTGTGTTGGGTTGTATACCACTACTAGTAAGGGGAGTTACCACCATTATTATGTATAACAGAGTTTATTAAAGTTGTTTTCATTAATTAAGTTTCTTTTTGAGTATAATAAAATAATTATCACGATACTTGTGGTATTATTATGGTCTACATTAAATCCATTATCCTAAAAAATAAGTACAGTATAACAAACATGGGGAATATATATATAAAAGAATAATTTACATCTTTGATGATAGATTAAGAAGGATATCAATTACGTCCTGATGCAAGTGTTGTAAGTGCACACTTGTTAAATAAAGATATATTATTATTATTATTATTATTATTATTATTATTATTACGCCCCTACAATTAGGAAAAGATCCGTTTCAAACAGAATTCGAAGGTGTTAAAGGTCAATTTTGAAGCACCCTTCAATGAATAGTTTTCGCTAATTTTGAATAATAAATTTAAATTCTTAGACCTTGTCGAATTGATTATCAAAGTTATTTACCGTCTTTCATGCGTGGGCGTTTTCGTCTTGATCATTTCGTCTTTTTTATAATCGGATTGGTAAGGGGGCGGCGGTGGTTCTTGCTCTGATTTAACAATTTCTTGTAAGCCATTGTAGTTTAGTGAGTTGGACTGCGAAGCGTCGGTGCTTTGTTTGATTGTGCCGTTTAATTGTTTCGGAATCTCTGATCCAATTTCTGTAGGTTGTGAAGTATTCTGGAGTAGTTTATCGCGTTTCGGTGATTCGCTGCCTTGTTTCTTTTTTCTAAAAAAATGATTATTATAACATTTTGCTAAATTGTAGGTGAATGGTATGGTTGTAGTGTTGTAATTTAAAAGGCTTGCAATTTGTAATATAAAGAAAAAAAAAGGATGAACTCCAGCGTTGAGTTTTTAAAAACATGCAAACCTTTAGAATTTACACTAACTGGCTAAAATCCTTGTTTAATGTAGATATTGTTTTCTAAATATCTAATAATTTACTAATCTAATAGATTTACTATCCAGTAGAGCCATTCCACATGCTCGCAAGATAATAAAAGTCCACCACGTGAAGGTTTTTTAAACACAGTTTAAATGTTTAATTAATTTAAGCATAATTTTGACATAGTAGTGTTCGCTTAATAACTTAAAATTTGTAACATGTGAGGTCTGCTACTTATGCTTCGCAACTGACCTAGCTTTTATATTCCCACAGTTGTTAAATAATTTTGATTTAAATATTTAAATAATTAGAAGCAAAAATTTGTCCAATTTACTAAATAGCACATGCTGTTTTCTCTACAGTAGATGGAAAAATTTCCAAGGTCCTTTTTATTTAACTGTCATGCTTATTTTCTTTTGCCTTAAGTTAGATGCAAAAATAATGGCCGAAAATATTTATTATATATACATTAACAATTAGTACAAATAATATACATGAAATCGAGACAGCCCATGTGGGAGAACCCAAGGGAACATTTTTGACATGCCATATTAGTAACAACTACTAGAAGATACAAAATAAATATGTTTAACTAGGTCAGAGCTGAAATAAAAGATATTCCCTCTTAAAAAGCCGCAATAGACAAAATATATCTACAAATCCTTCAATTTGAACATACTTGATTTTATGGTGGACGTGATGGCTGTAAATAGGAAATTGTAGTTATTTTTGTTCTAATATCAATTTAAATCGTCGTTAATCTTTAAAATACACTTACTTTTGGCTGTCGGCGCGTTGTAGAGAAGCGAAATCTTGAGAACTCAAACTGCACAAGGAAGTAAGGTCGCTAGTTTCCGTGGCACTTGGCGCTTCTTTTCTCAACAATGGAACGGACAATCTGTTGGTATCGGTCATGGATTCTCTAGAGTCCAAAAGTTCTTTCGCCTCATTACCTAACCGTCTAATCAACATCTGAAAAGAAAAAAAAAAACGTTTAAAAGCACCAAGATTACGTAAGTTACGTTTCTACGTTACCTGCAGTTCTGATTCTTTGTCCAGGAGTGTCTTTCTGTATTTCGAGTTAAGGCTTTTGACGTCTTTGATCTTCGACTCCAATTCGGACGCGCTGGAATCCCTTCTGGTCTTCGACATGGGCCTTAGAGTGGGCCTGAACCGTTTGTCAATCGATCCGGCGGGATTCCTTCTCAATTCCAGCATTTTTGGAACAAACACCAGCCACAACGTTGCCGTAGTACAAAACATTACGAATACTCCTAAAAGAATATCTCGATAAATATTACATACTATAAGCGTTTATTTGACGTGCCTATGATCAAGAACATGGCGTCCTGGTGATCTACGAGCACCAAAGCGACGGCAGCGCCGCAAATGCACATTATGGCAACATTGTAAACCGACAAACCAACGTGTCGGCTGTCGTTTAAAGCCGGAATTGAAACGTGCCGGGTTTCCCAGGCCAAGAACGCGCCGAATATCTGTAAAAACCGAAAAAATTAAGACCGTTTAATAGAAAAAAATTATATCTTTTACCATTAGTAGACCTTTGTAAGCATAAATAGATCCCACGAAAATAGTTTGATGTTCCGAGGCGCAATATTCATTTTCGGGGATGATTATAATATCTTCGTTTGAAGGGTGCGGCTAAAATAAAAAAATACCGTTAACAATATATATAACTATATAAATAAATATCGCTTACATATCTCTCCATCTGTTTAGTATCTCTGTAAAAGGGATCGGCCACCTGCCACGTCGTCATAATGGCCAAATCGATGAATAGAAGCACCCCGACAACCATAAACAGTTGATAATCCTTGATTACTTTTTTGTTTAATTTTACGTCCGTAAATATTGAATGGACCCTCCACGTTTTGCTGAACATCGCGCCAAAAGCTAAGGAGAAGCCGGCCATTAGAGTCCACGCTCGAGCAGTACAAATGTAGGGAAACGCTTCTGTAAAGCACAGAGAAGGTGGTTTTAGTACAAATTTATGCCATTAGAGGAGTCGGCAGCGTTTTAAATAAACAATCGATTTTTCCTACATACGCTAGTAGAGGATATGGAATAAAGGGGCTGGCAAAGTCGACCCACAAGAAAATCTAAAACTAATTTCGGCAATTTTTGAACTCCATCAAGATTTCAACAGGAAATCTGTAATCAAATTATATTAAAAACTGAAATTTACATTAAGAAATTCCTTATACCACTGGGACTCGCTAAACTATCATTACTCATATAAGTCATTATTAATTATTACATATAATATTAATATACAAACTTAAGACTGGAATTTTCCCATCAAAACATGTGCACAAAAAAAACCTTTAAATTGAATATCAGCTTTAAAATAATTTGAATACAGGTTTGATGTTGAGATATCTCATTGTAAGTATATCAAAATTGACAGAATGAGCCTTAGATTTTTTTATGGAGATTTAGATGGGAATAGGATGGATGTTGGGGAGCAACTATTACAGCCCTTTTATTCATCTATAACAAGTAGTTTTACCTATACTGGACAGGCCCGAATCTAGGCCCAAGAAAATAACGCTGGTGTAGGTGAGCATGCATCCAATTATAATCAAATTGTTGAGTTGCGGACTGGACATTTTAATATATCGTTGGTTTCGATATTTAATGTTAAAAGCCAATAAAACTATAGCCATTATAATGCCGCAGACGGCGCACGTCGCTAATATGGCGTAGACAGTCTTGTTTACCCTGGTATGTTCGATTATAACTAACGTTCTATCCTTCGGCGGGTGTCTAAAAGTAAACAATCTTCATAGTAATAAGTGTACTTAAGTCGACAACACTACGTTAAGTTTACAAGGAGCACTTACTTGCCAATCCACTTGAGCGGTGCCCCAAGTGTTAAATCCAAGTGTTGTGTCGCCGCGCTGTATTCCCCTACTTTAATCTCTCTACCTTCTTGAAACTGTTTTAAGAGGATACTCGCTTTCCTTTCGTTATCGTAAAATCTCACGGGGCCCGTCACGCCTATAAATCAAAATTTATCGATCAATTGTAACCTTAAGATTTTGTAAAAGTATATACCTTCAAAACTTGTATTATGCAGCGCATCTAAAAACAGTCTTTCCCACATCGGATCTCTGTACCGAAAATCTACGACGGATTCGTTTCGTCTGAAATATTTAACTTTATGAGCGACATTTTGAATGGCCAAAGCTAAAGCCCATATTCCGTCGTAAGTATAACCGTGGAATCTCGAATATTCGTTTCCTCTTCTAGATTCGTACTCGGTATTGTACTCATCAGCAGTCTAAAAAATTAATTGTTATACAAAAGATGCTCAAGAACTTTTACCTTGAATGAAATTAGATTTATAGTTAACTTACAATTCCTGATATAGTAATTTCTCCGCTAGTGGACAAAGGCAACAAGTCAGTCAATATTGTTTGTTCTAAAGCAGATTCCAACTCATCTTGGGTGCAATTAAACTCCGGATCTAATTGGTGCCACCAGTCTGATGTATAAGTGCCCATAATGATCCATTGGTACTTTTTACCGTACATTCGGAGCTTGTAGGCTTCACAGAAAATGTCACGAGCCCATTTTTCGTTAAAATTTCCTAAAAAAAATATTCAATATCATCCAAATTAATGAAGATATAAAGTATGGTCCAAATGAAAGGAATGAAATCAATAGTTTTATAACTTGTTGAGTTTAGAAAAAATTGTTGAACCCATCAATTTTTATTTTGTTTTTTTATTGGTATTTTCCTGTTACACAATAAAACATTTGAATTTGAATTTTGAAACGCGCGTTTTGTCAGATATTCTTTGTATTCATTTTCTCATACATATGGGTGTGATAACTTTAGCTTTATTAATAGTAAAAACACATTATTTGTATTTAGATTTACCAATCTTTCTGTATATGAGAAATAATTTTCCATGGGACCATTCTAAAGATTTTTCAAATATTTTTGGATTTATTTCTGTATTTGTGTAGTTAATATTTTAACATCTTTAGTGGAGTTATTTGTTCTTCCA
Source organism: Hermaeophaga mercurialis (assembly GCA_951812935.1). Classification (NCBI taxonomy): domain Eukaryota; kingdom Metazoa; phylum Arthropoda; class Insecta; order Coleoptera; family Chrysomelidae; genus Hermaeophaga; species Hermaeophaga mercurialis. Next base: position 50,348,672 of record OX638360.1, on the reverse strand, counting down.
AATTGTACATACAGTATGTGAAATTTTCAGAAATATTTAACTTAATATTGACTTTATTTACTTCTTTTATTGTTTATTGTATATGCGGGAGTTCTTTATTACTTCAATATCTTTGTAATATATATAAATAGTTCATTATTCCAGATAGGATTTTTTCAGCTTTTATTCTATAATAATGTAATTATACTATTTACTAAAAATGTGGAAAAATACTAAAAAACTGTCGGTAATATTCTTCATAACCGTAAAAACAGTAATATATCTACATTTTATTACGGGTTATCTGTTAATAAGGTCCACAGCCATTTCTAGAAGAAAAACAAAACAGGCAATACACCATACAACACACTGTAACGTAAATTGCTTAACAGTAGGGTGTTTAAATAAAAAATTTCGAATTTATAAAAAGGTAACTGAAATAAAATGTTTAGTTTCTTGTTTGATTTTTTGACAAAAAATGTTTTATTAAGATTTTTACCTTTAAATTTAACTTATATGGTTGGGTAAATGTAGATGGTAATAATGGTAAAAATAAAATGCAAAAAATTGAAATTCTGATAATAAAGGATTATAGAACCATACTTTTTCAATAAAACTGGTTCTAGATATTTAGAATATCTGCAAAGTTTCTTGTTACCCGAACGGAATAGGTTGTTTCAATTCCAATTTCTGGCTTAGTGAGAAACTTCTTGGACATTTTTCCATTTTTCTTCACGCATCAATTTGAGCATTTTCCTTGATTTCCGTTGTATTTAACAACACCAATGGTAATAATAAAACGAATAAAAAAACTTGAAAGAAATCGACTGGTTTCAGTCATTTTTTCTTAAACTCAAGGAGTTGCGTAACAAGAACTTTCATTCATTTCATTCGCAATACAAGTATAACAATATTTTAGCACCTAAAATAATGCGAGTATCTTTTTCTTTGAGTTTTGTTAGGGCCGTGTTGACTTCGTTGGTAAAACTTTGGGTCTCTAATACTTGGTAACCCATCGTGTCCAATTCAGCTACCAGTCTACGAAATGCGTAGTTATTAATCCATTTTCACGTTATATTAATATACTGACCTGTTGTGAGCTAAAGAATACCGAGGCTCGTTCTGGTATATCGTCCCGATTTTAGTCCAGTTGAATTGTCTCAAAAGCGACAATCGCGGCGAATTGAAAGCGTTCTCAGACGGTACGATACGGAAAAAGTTCGGAAAATTTTCCTTCGTGAACATCGGATGCGTATCCGCATAAGACAACTGGAAACAAACAATTAAATCCAGGCATTATCGTATAGTTTTCTCTTTCGTGTAGGATTATTTTTTTACCTGTGTGAGGTGCCAATGCTTGGAAGCCTTCGCAATAGGATCTGTGACGTGGGTGCAAGCCGCTCCGAACAACATTAATTTGTGGGGCCCACTGTGCATCATGTCAAAAAAGGCCTTAACCCCGACGGCTGCATTGCACTAAAAAACAAAAAAATCCAATATTTATAATTAAAAATTTACAAAGAACCACTTTTTTAATTACTTGGTCCGTGGTTTCGCCATTCGGATAAAATTCGTAAATTAGGTTTACCTCCGGTTGAATGGGACAATAAATGAGGACGGGATGCCAGAGAACGGACTTAACCAAATACAAAATCCGCCGCAACTGACTTCCCGACCCCATAAAATGTCGCAATTTGCTGAAAAGGGATTTTTTCCGTCACGCACAAGATCCAGAGGGTAGATTACTCTCGATTTTAGAGTCGGTCCGTTTCGTACAAAACTCTTTTGTTCCTTTATTATCCGCGATAACTTTTCTAATTCTAACAGATAGAAAAATTTCACGGCAGGACTTCTTTGTCACGAAGCTTTTATGTTAGCAAAGAAAACATTTAATAAGATCTTTGAACGTTTAAAAAGCGAAGGACAATTTAAGGAAAAGCATGCGAGCTTATTGTGTGGCCTAAGTCCAGAAAATTGAAGATATTTTGATAAAGCATAATTGAAAAGAATTGGAAATATACATTTTGCACAGGGTGTAGTAACATAACCAAAATGATGAAGTTTTACACGTTGGGTCAAAATAATTATTTAGGCAATTAAATTTTAGTAAGAATATCTTCACGAATAAGAATATTGACGCATGATTTTCGTACAATATTTATTCCAATATCGCCCCTTAACAGTGATAAATTTACTTTACTTTACGCACTAGTGCGAGAATAAAATACTAAAATATATAAACATAAGGATATAGGCTCGAAATTCTTGAGGAACGTTGATCTAGGTAAAGATAACTCATTTTATTTTATTTCATTTTATGAACTTTTTGCTTGATTTATATTTTTCTATTACTAATTTGACATATATCAGTGATACCAACTTAAAATAAACGAATTTACTATTGTTATTTCATAGATGTATATTGAAAATTTTTATGAGAAGTACCCGAAGTTCGGTTGAATGTACTATTTTTTATTACATTTTTATATAATTTTTATATAATTATATTAGCGTTTCATCCTCAGGATTATTTCAATAAAGTTGTACAGCTCATTATGTTCAAGACACAAACTACGAAAAAAAAAGAAGATTTTGAACTTCAGTTTAAAGGTCAGGGACGGTCTCGCCCATTTGTCGTTCAAAAAAACTTTAGGAGCATAAAGTGTTGCCTTTCTTATTTGCTTTGGAATAAATTTTTCTAATCAAACGCTTTATATAATTACGATAGAACTTTATAATTTTAGGCATTATTGTAGTCCTTGAAAAATGGACGCAAATTCCTTTGGTGACTTCACTTGCAGTAAAATGTGTTTTATATTTTTGTCACTAATACTGAGTCATTCTTTTAGGGTAAGTAAATAAAATTAAAACTTATGGTTGGAAATTGAAAATAAGTTACTTTATAGAATTTTCCTGTTAGAAAATTTTCTTTGCTTCACAGAACAGCGTTTTTTAGTTGGAACTCAAAATTGTATAGAAAATGTTAATATTCGGCACGCGGTTTTTCTAAAATTGTACCTGCGAGCGTCTCCGAAATCCAGAAAGGCGACAATAGAAAATTAGCGTGCATGTTAAATGCAAAAAGTTGTGCGATCAATAAATCTTCGGCCTTGTAAAATGCACGGAGTTATTATAGATATCGTGCATGTGTCCTCTACTAATACTATTAAGTTGAACAATTAACAATTAAAAGAGAATAGATATACAAATAAATGTTAAATTCGTTCTTACCATCGTATCATTCCACCACATGTGGAGTCTGTAATTTCTTAAAACTGCGGAATGTTCGTTTACATGGTCCAATGCTAATTTCACACTTGGCATCACCCCTCGGCCTAAAAATAACAAACATTTCATTTTTTTATTATACAATAAATAATATTTTTACATTTCTAACTCTTTTATATTGTGTTTTTGGAACCAAGTAAATATCTTTAAAACGAAACATACGATTATGAAATTTTGCAAGTAAGAAAAAAATCTAATGGGCTTAGATCCGGAGAACGAGCAGGCCACTCTATGAATCGATCACCATAACCGATCATCATTAATATTTCAATACGATCTTTTTCACTTAAATGAACCATTCTTAATCGTACAATTTATTTCCCTAAATTACAATTTGACAGTTTGGCAACAGTTACCCACTAGAGAGTGGAAGTATATTATTAACAAAAAATGCACAATCAGATCCATTTTGGCACATTGCACTTACTTGCAGAATTTTATAAATATCGTCCGTTTCGTTTTAAAGATATTGGCTTGGTTCCATACTTTATCCCAACCATGTATAAATCACATTAGAAGGCAAAATAAAAAACAATTTAAACGTCTAGAAATAGAATTAAAACTTATATTAAAAAATACCAAATATTCAACTAAAGTTAGAAAACAAAATCAAATAGAGCAAGAAATTTTTAAAAAGTTAGAGTAAAATAATGGCAAAATAGTTCCTGATAATATATTAGAAATAATAATAATAATAATAATAATACCGACAAAGTAAACAATTTCAATAAAAATAATAATAAAAGTCAATAACAAAATAATAATGATTAAGGAAAAGAAGACATTATAGAGAAAACTTAAGGACCCACATAAAAGGTAAATAGAAAAATAATTAATTTCCAGTAAATATCGGCCAAGAAGAAAAAAGAACACGAAGAAGAAAAATAAAGAGAAGAAGAAAAATAAGGAGAAAAAGAAAAATAAGGAGAAGAAGAAAAAAGAAGAATTACACGAAAAACTGGAAGATCAGTCTCGGTAGAGTCAAAAAGAGCTGAGAAATATTCGTTTCTTTTCGTAACATTCAAGAATTTATACAAATATTTAATAAATATTTGAAAAAAATAAATAATAAACGAATTTTGTAACTGTTTCAAAATGTAAAAATTTAAAATTCTTTATTTGTTTGGTGTTTTTGGATATTAGTTATAAATATAAAAGATAAATTATATTTATTTTTAAATTTCCGACATTTTTCAAAGCTTTTAAATAATCTTACATGACTTATAAGAATATTTAAAAGCATTGAAAAATGTCGGAAATTTAAAAATAAGTATAATTTATCTTTTACATTTCTATTTAAAAGTTAAACATGTGCCAAATATTTTTCAAAAATATTCAAGTAATATTTCTTGCTATGTGGTTCTTTAACATTTCATTGCTCTCTTTCGTTATAAAAAACTAACAGATATTTTTTGGAGAAATTTAAACCAAAAATTAGGTGAATGTTTTTCAACAGCAATTTTGGTTATTGTTTCAAATTTCGCTTTAATATACAGGGTGAGAATTGTGTTTGCACCAAATGAGATATTGTTGACCTGAATAAATGAACAATTTTTAAATGTTTATATAAGCTTCTACTACTCTATTTATCTGTAATAATTTTATTAGAATATTAGTATCGAATTTAGTGACCTGTATCGGAGTTTTCAACCCCCCTGCCGTAGGGAAAAAATCCAGCGACGTAGACGTCGTGCCTTTTATTGTCCACGTTCGGTTTCTGAAAATTGCAGCACTTCAAAAAAATGAAGAACAAACCAAAAGAACACACTAATAAACGGAACATCGCGGCTGTTGGCAAAAAACCGTCTGTCAAACTACGGAAAATTGTTTATTTTTGTTTAAAGGTGCGAGGGGACGGCCCCGAATTCCGCGCATCTTCGACGAGGAAAATCTCGTTTTCGTCACTGGATCATTCTCGGTTCGGTTTTTTTTTAAGGGATGTCGAACTTTAAACCGCCACTTTATCCTTGATTTTCCGAGGCACGTTTCCCAGCTTTATTGATTTCCTGACGGGAGAACTTCGTCCGGTCTCGGGCGCTGGGGGCGCAGCTCGCCCCCCCCCCCCCCCCACGACGTTCTCTTAATTTATTAAACGACCGCCTCCGCCCCTTCGGTCCGATCGACTCGGAAAATTTACGGAAAATTAGCTGAACCGCTCCGGGACCAAAATCCGTTTATTGCATTCTCGAGAATTACAAGCGGACAAATTGAACGTTCGAACGCTAAAATTATTATTAAAAATTTGATTGGGAACGATATTTTTCCTGCGAGAGTGCGGAAAAGTGTACTTTTCCAAACTAAAATTTGTTGTATTCGAATATTTTGTTTGAATTATTTAGGACGCGAAAAGAATCGTTCTTGAATTGTTTTATGGCTCTAAACTACTGAGAACTCAAACAGAGTCGTTCTCAAATTATTTTATATCAACTCTAAAGAGTTCGAAGTGTTAAAAACTGAAAAAGAATCGTTCCCGAACGATTTTGCGAGTCAAAACTGTTGGAATCGTTTTGAAATAGTTTTAGAACCGTTATAATCATTCTATATAAGTCAGAATTCAAATGGAATCGTTCGGGAACAGTTTTACAATCCTAAACTCATCTCAAATCGTTCTAAAATAGTTCAATATCAACTCTAAACAGTTTGAATGGTTAAGAATTCAAATAGAATCATTCTTGAATGATTTTTCAATTCTAAACTGGTGGAATCGTTCCAAAATAGTTTTAGAATCGTTCTAAAATAATTTTAGAACCGTGTTAACTACTCTAGATTAGTCAGAATTCAAATAGAATCGTTTTTTAATAGTTTTACAATCCTAAAGTAATACGAATTGTGGTCAAATCGTTCTAAAATAGTTTTATATTAACTCTAAATACTTTCAAATATTAAAAACTCATATAGAATCGTTCTTGAATGGTTTTACGTTTTAAAGTAGTTTTACGATTCTAGATTAGTAGGGATTCAAATCGAACAATTCTTGAATAGTTTTTCGATTTTAGAACTCTGCGAACTGTTTTTTCTTCCCCCTTACACTATTTTTATTGAAGATTTTTCTTCTTCTGTTCTTTTCCCTCCATAGTTCTTATATTTCTGACTTTCTGGTTTATATTCCACATTTCCTTTCGTTTCGGTGTTCTCTTCTTGTAATTTGAACCGGTTTTTGGGATAAATTCTACCCTCAATCCATAAGGGCTGATTTGTTGATAGAGAAATAAATAATAGTTAAGTTTTTGAAACCTTTTTAATAACACAGTGCTAAATATACAATTTACCAGTAAATTGGTACAAAAATAACAGTCAATATTGGTGCTAAGGCACTCTCACATTATATCTAACAATTTTCCTAGTAAACAAATGTAAACGAATAGAAAATTCGTCTGACCATGCATGGTAACAAATAATACTAAATACACACTTTCAAGCCACATTTTTATTTTTTAATGCAGAAACTTCAACTTTCAAATGATTTCTTCCACAAGAGACTCTGGTTTTTTATTCTAAGACAATAAAATCGTTTAATGCCCTTTCTCAGTCGGTCGAAGAATTTTTTGAGTTTTGTCGGTGGAAAAAACCATTCATCGGTATAGTGCACTTAAGACAGCAAGAAACCGATTGCGTATCATAGAAAAACTGAAATATATTTTTCAATATAATTAACTAATGATACATACCACTTAATTATGTTATACAAAATAAAAATATACAAAACTTACATTTAAATAGCTAATTATTTACATTGCTCTTATTCTGTACAAAAACAGACTAGACAGAAGACACCCCGCTAAATATATTTGTGTACAAGTTTTTCTATGATACTCAAGAAAAATATACACACAGTAGAGAAAATCGAAATTTTATATAAAAAATATTTTTTGAAGAAGACTAAAAGCATGGTCGTGAGTTAAAATAAGGCACAATTATGTGTTCGTTCATAAACCAAATTCGGACATTATTCAATTTGAAAAGGCACACAATAGTTTTTTATAAGGAAACATTTCTTGCTAATAGTCTTCCTCGAGAAGATTTTATACTCACAGAATTAGTGTGTTACATTTAATGTGAGTAAAAAACAGTTTCTGAAGATGCGTTACACTCACGTGTGAAAAACAGGCCACTATAATACTGAAACTGCAAAGACATAAATAGAGAAGTTTTTGGCGCATCGAAATCATTATTTTAAAACTCTGTCAATTATATAAATATATTTCTATAAAAAAAAACATTAAATCATCTCAATATATCCAACAATTTTATTTTTCCAACATCGAGTCCATATTTTTACGAAAAATATTAAGCTTTTGATTAATTCAATTAACACTTTTTAAACTCTGCATATAAATTTCCAACGCATTGTACTACTATCTTGGGCAATATAGCTGCAGTGCACTAAAAAAATATATATCATCACAAAAAGATGAATATAGATCCAATGAAACCAATATTAAAAAATAATTTTTCAAGTAAAACGTTCGTTTCTATTTCTTAAGCTAAGAAAATGAATTCGTTACAAATAAGACTCTACTAAATATTCTTCTAAAGGAGAATTTTTTAATTTTGGTTAAAAGAGGACTTCAGGCTTCGCATATAAGTGTCACCTTAATGGCTAATAAATATAATTTTAATATCAGGAACATTCATTGTAAACAAAACATATACAGTAGTATTATCTGCACCAAACAATTTGCAATAAATTTTTCTTGTAATAGAACCGAAAGGTGTTTTTATTTGAAAAATTGGATACGGACTACTATATCACATATTTTCTCCGTAATCTATTTTAACATAAATCCGCATCCAGCTTATTAAAATTGTTATAATAATATTGCAACACATGTATATTTGTATAATTAAAAATAACTGATTAATGTTTATTTATATCTAGTAATAAATATAGCTATTTGGTGCTTTAATGATTTATTTATATTTTTGCAGGCACAGTTTATCACATAAATGCTTTTTAAAATTTAAAGAATGGAATGCTTTCCATCCCTTACATCAAATGTAACACCATCAAGCTAAATATATTTATTCTTTTTCTTAATATTAACATAAACCTAAAAAAATATATGGAATGTATACTTTTAGAATGCTTTAAATTTAAACGTTCGAGATCACTCTGCACATCTTTCAGTTCTATCTCAAGGGCAATACCCAATATAACCAAATAATAAATTATAAACTATATTTATAAAAACTAACTAAAAAACAAAATTAGAACAAATAACAACGTACTTTGGTATTTTGGTCCCTCTATCACTATCATTAAGGTTTATACAAATATTTCCACAAATTTCCTTGCTAATTCACTTTTGCTATTTAAAGACGAGTTTTTTTAATAAGTGCACATTTGGGAAGCGATAACAAAGTCTACGTAGAACACGGGAATACATTTTAGTAATCGAACCCACGATACTTCTGCAAAGATCAATCGAGATGCACTAAAGTTTACAAAAATGAAAATTTGATTGTACACGAAATTTAAGCGCTAAACAGATCAAAAAAAAAAAATACAAAGGACGTTAATTAAATTACTAAATTAAACAAAATTAACTTCAAATTAAAGACTTTGAAGAATTGGTATAGGTATTCGATAAAAACAATGTGTTGTACCTTTTTCAAGATATAATTCTATAATTCTTGAATTATATTGAAAATAATTAAAAATTGTCGAGATTTTCTACTTATTTTTTTTCCTACAAGGGGGACAGTATCAAATTTTATTTCGGTACGTGAAAATCCTTTAATTTGGCGTCATTTTGATTCATTCAACTACTCATTTTATATTAATTAATTCACGTATTAAGTTACAACTTCAATTATCTCATACTACAGGTTAAGAGGAAAAACATCTTTAACAGAGATTTTACAAAGTAACAAATTGGTGATTAAGGCATTAATGGACACAAGAGTAAAGAGGAGTTATGAGCGGAAAAAGTTGTCGTTAACTCGTAATTAGACCTTTCTCTCAAACTTTCATTTTTCTAATCCTTAACGAATCCTGCGGATTAATTTAAGAAACCTGCGGATAGATTTGGATAAACCTTAGTAGAAACTATTAAACGGTGGCGTATTGACTATTTTTTTCGTCGAGTAGACCGAGGTCGAGCCTTTCGAGCCTGACTACCGGCATCGGCATCTCCGACTTCCTTTTGATAATTAATTTAGGCACCACCCCCGCTAAACAGTTCGATTGAACGACCGAATAAGCTCCGGATCCGCACCTCCTCGGCTCCTCCCTGAAATCGTCTTCGGTTTCGCTGTCGGACTGCGAGTACAAATTCCTGAACCGAGATTTCTTTTTTTCCCGGACCTTTTTCAGGAGAAGTTTCGTGTCCCGTTCTCCTAGTTCTTTCCGTACTTCGTAGGCGGGGTTAACGGGCGATGGCGATAGATCGGGAGATTTGATTTTTTTCAACTGTTGCACCAGTCTTTTGTAGGATATTATCTTCCTGATTTTCTCCATTTCTGCCGAATTTAGTTTGTCGTTTTTTAGGAACCTGTCTATCAAACTGTTCGTTTCCGGTTTAGAAAACGGGTCTACGATTTGCCTCTCCACGGGTTTAACCTTCGGTATTTGGATGTTTAAGGTGCTCAGTTTGCTTTCCACTTGGACTTTGTAATTTTGGAGGATTTCGTCCTCGGAACTTTCGGTACTGGGTTTGGAATTGAGGTCGCATACGTTGATGACGACTTTAGGTTTAGTTTTGTTTCCACCAATCAGACCCTTGAATTCGCTAAATTTGCTCTCGTGGTCTCTGGCGTTTAAATTCGATTTGGGAGACTGAGTTTCCTCCCAGTCGAAGTAATTTTGTTTAACGGGGGAAAATTCGACGCTTAGTTTTCGTTTCACGCAAGAATCTTTCGATTTCAGCTGGTCGAGGTCGTCTAAAGACTTTGTTCTGAACGGTTTAATTCTTTCTGGATTACTTGTCTGCGAATTATGCCTGTCAATTTTAAATTTCTTCGTGTCCTGATTGTCCGTCTTAGTTTCGTCTTGGAGTTTCCGTTTTCTTTTGTTGTATTCCTCCAAACTGAGTTTCTTTTTGGTTTGCATCGATTTTGTATAGCCATTCGGCCTGTTTAAACGGGGATCTTGTAATTTGTAGTTTTTAACTTCTTTCTTCGGGTTGTCGTCGCTTTGATTAAGTTTGCTTTCTGGTGATTGAATTTCTTGGCTTATGTCGCTAAACGAAACTCGTTTTTTAAGTTTTGGACTATCCTCACCACCGGATTTCTCCTCGGTTTTCTTTTCCTCTTCTGTAGTTACTTTTAGAATCGATGGCACCTCCGATTTTTTCTCCACATCTTCCTCTTGTTCTGAAACAATAACGGACGCCTTGTTAGGTTCATCGATTTTTATGGTCGAATCCACTCTGGAGTCTTCTACCGATTTCATTTTTAATAATTTTAATTTTTTCAGTTTTCGAGCCTTGACCAATTCTTTAAACGGCACAAACTCATCGTCTTCGGCTTTCCCGGCATCCTGTTTTAGTTTTTTACGGTTTCGGGCGGCTATGAGATCTTTAAATTGCGATTTTTTATTCGCTCTAGCGGCTTCTCGTTTGGCCAGCTCTACCAATTTCGAAGAATCGGCCACGTGAGTTTTGTTGTTTTTAATTTTATCCGGGCTGGATTTTTCTTTGGTAGAGCTCACCTTATCGTTGGACGTGTAATTGTTTGACCTGGTGCTGTCCAGCACGTCATCGCTGGTGGTAATAGAAGGAATCTGTAAGTCGCAATCGTAAGCTTTCTTGGCGGCTTTCGTGTAGATAACGGGAGGTTGGTCGACGTCCAGTTTAATTTCTTCCTCCAAGCTCAAGTCCATTCCGATTATAATCTCGCTGGTGGTCTCTACGATCTCGCCGGCTTCCCGAGTATCTTCAATGAAGTCGATAACTTCTAAATGCTCGTCGGGATTTTGCGCTTCGTCCAATCGCAAAGGGTCACTAGTTTCGGTGTTTTCGAACGTTTCGTAGTTGTCGTTCAAATCCACCACCGCGGTATCGGATAACGGAACTACCGTAACTATATTTTTACCGTTTATGTTGTTAACGTTGATTTCGACTAGTTCGCCTGCTATTTCAAGAAGAACGCTCGACTCCTCTACCCTTATAACGTTTCGATATTGGATTTCGGGTTGGGGGGCGGTTTCTTTTGATTCTGTTAATTCTGAAATATCATCGGGTAAAACGGTAACTTTGGTGAGATCAGGAACTAGTTCAGAAGATGGAGTTTCTTCTACGGCTTCGGCATTTTCAGGTACTTCAACGTTATTGGTTTCCATTATTATTTCTTCCGATTCAATTACAGGTTCAGAGTTTAGCGCGCTTTCTTCTTTTACATCACATTCTTTGAGAATTGTGTCGTCCACATTTTTAGTCTCTTCTTCTTTGCTTATGTTTCTATCTGACTTTTGGTCGTTTATAGTTGATTCGATTTCACCCTGTTTATTGTCGTCATCGTCTTTTTCTTTATTAGACGCTGGGTCTTTGGATTCATCTATTGTAGTTGACAAATCATTCTTTTTTATAGTTTCAACCAATAATTGAGTAACTTTTGTTATTTTTGTTTCTTCTTCTTCTTCAATTTCATTCGTCTCTGTTATTGTTTTTGTTTTCTCTTCAATTCTGTCCGACTCTTTGATTATTAAAGTGTTTGGATTTTCTGGGGTACATTCCGGAAGTTTAAAAGTACTTTTGATTTCTTTAGTTAAAAATTCTTCAGTGGTTTGAAGACTATGTCGTCTTGTCAAGGTGTCGTTATCAGAGTGTTTTAATTTTTTCCCAATGTTATTCATAATGTCATCTACGGAGAAAATTCTTTTAGTTCTTTTTGTGATAGGTCTATGAATTTTTTCGTGTGGTTTTTGTAGAAAAGTATCCTTTTCCTTAAGACTTTCGGTAAGTGTAGTAGAATCACCCGAGTTTTGTTTGCCGTCAGTTTCTTCCACTGTCGTAATTTGAAGATTTGCCGTTTTGGTTATTTCAAGAGATGAGCAATTTTCGGAATACTCTGTCACAGTTTGGGGTTTGTTAGTATCGTCTTTATTCTTTATAGTTTCTTCATTAGGAGTAACGTTATCAGTACTAAGAATTGATTTTTGTTCAGTCTCCAAAGTTTTATTTTCTTCGAGAGCTAAACTATCTTCTTTAGATATGTCTGAAGTTTCTTGTACAGAAGTTACTGGTTCTTTGCAATTGTTTTCTACTAATAATCGATTTGTCGGTGGCGAAGTTTCTATTGCTTCCGGCGTATTAATGGTATCTAATAAAGTGTCAATATGTTTATGTGGATCATCAACTTCTTCCAAATTAGAAGTCTGTTGTTCCCCATTCTCAGTCTTTGAATTACCGTTTTTAAGGTGAGCATCAATGAGCGAATCGGGCATTTCTTCTATACTAGCGATTTCCTCTACTAGGCTGTTATCCAACGATTTCTGACACGATTCCTCTTGATCTAATTGATCCAAATTGATTGGTGAGCAATTTTTGTCGACGGTTTCTTTCCTACATTCCTTTATTAGGGTACGGTTAAGTTCCTCCTCGAGCGTATCCGATATTATCGGTAAACTGGTCCCTATTTTGACGAGATTTTCAGTTTCTTTTTCCGCAGGGGCGTTCGTCGTTCCGGTTCCGGTATTTATCACCGTGTTTTGATGTACGACGACGCGAGCCTGCTCAACGACTGGATACTTTGGTTCGGGCGCTTGTCTTTGGTTCGACTCGTTTGGCTTGTTGGCCACCATGCAATCGGATTTCGTCGTATCCATAATATGGAGGTTCACTACTCGGTCCCCATTTTGGTCTATTTCTACTTGGCCCGTTTTCTCCACTAATCTCATCATTTCCGATCCGTTCACTACGCTCTTTAATATGTACTGACCGGAGTCGGAAGCCACCTGAAATCAAAATTTCATATCAATATCAATCTGAAGAATAGCGTATTTAAAAAAAATATTTTTTAAACAATTTTGGACACCTTTATATGTATATTGATATTTTTTTGTATTTAGATATTTAAAAAATAACTTTCAGATTTTAAAATATATTTGAAGGTGTTTAAATTTTTACTTTCTTAAACACTCTTAGATGTATTTAGAATATTTTTTTAGTTGTGTTTTGAACATTTTTCGAAATCCTTATTATTCTATTAAACACTTTCAGACAATTTCAGAGTTTTCATTACGAATTTTAAACATACTGAAAATTGAATTTTAGACACCTTTTAATGTGTTTACAGATTTTTTCTATGTTTTTAGACATTTTTAAATAATTTTTAGACTTTAAGGCATTTTTGGAGTCTTTAAGATTTTTTTAGACGTTTTTAGTTCTTTTTGTACTTTTTTTAGGTATTAAATGTGTTAACAAACTTTTTAGTTTTTTACATGTTTTTTATTTTTAGTAGTTTTTAAATACTTTTAGGTTTTAAAGTATTTAAGATTTTTTCGTACATTTTTGGGGTTGCTTAAATATCTTCTTTTCTATCTTTTTTAGACACTCTTAGAGATCCTTTAGGCGTTTTATTTTTTTATAGACATTTTTCAGATATGTTCTAGAGATTTTTGGTTGTTTATACTTTCTTAGACTTTTTTTAGACACTTTAAGATGTGTTGACAAACTTTATTTGATTTTTAAATACTTTTAAACTTTAAAGCGTACTTTTTAGGTTTTTAAGAGTTTTGAAACATTTTTAGGGACGTATAAATATTTGTTTAATTTTTTAAGACACTTATGTGCTTAGTAGAGAATTTTTAATTTGCGTTCGGACTTTTTTTTAGTTTTTTAGAAACTCTTATTATTCTATTAAAGTTTTTCATATGTTTTAGATATTTTTAGAGATGTTTAAATAATTTAAGATTTTTCACATCTTCTCTAGATATTTTTGGTTGCGTTTACATATTTTTTGATATTCCCATACTCTTTACAAAACGTTTGTACATTTATAAAGATAAGAAACTTACCACAGGTACGGGCAGCCCGTTATCCGAAGCGACCAAAGGCAGTTCGTTTTCCAAATACTGCAACTCGGAAGCGTTAATCATGTACACGGTTTCCGTCGATTGTTGTTCCTCCCTTCCTCTAATGTTTTCCTTGCACACCCTCGAACTCTCGATTTGATTCATTTCAGAGGCGGTTTCCTCGTCCGCCCAATTCTCAATGTAGTGCTTTATACTGTCAGAAACCGTGACTCGACCGTCCGCCAACTCTTGCTGCGCCATTTGGTGATTCAGGTACTGCGCCGATCTGCAATGTTGTTGGTAGTACTCTTGCGCCGTGGGGGCGCGCCTGTGTTGGTAATGTTGCGCGTACTCCGGGCTGTTGTACTGCGTATAACCGGGCGAGATCTTCTGCGCCGCGATTCCCCCGTAATTCATCGCCATCCCCATATTCTCCGGGTAGTTTCTCCTCGGCGAGAGGCTCCTTTCGTGCGGGTTGACGGGGGGAAATCGAGGCGCCATCTGATGAGGAGGCCTGTTGTAACTGCAACTGGCCGGGTAATTCGAATAGGGCACGTACCCGTGGCCGTAGGCGCTGTTTTGCATCCCCGCGGGGTAATTCACGTACCTCTGGTTTTGTATGGGATACATCCGATTTTGGTCGATGGGCTGGTACAAAGACTGGGTCTCTTGTAGATGGTGGTCGCTCATTATGGATCTCGCCATGCTGGGGTGAATGCGACGTAATTTCGACAAGAAATCGTTTTCCGGTGGATACTTTCGAACTTGCGCCGCCGGCATTTGCGGGTATTTCGGAAGTTGCTGGGAATATTGCGGTTCTTTGGGGTAATATTGAGATTCTGGTTTATAGCCATGATGTACCTAAAATAGAACGAATAGAAATTGATATATTAATACAATTTCTTTTACGTACTTGCGCTTCTTTGGGCATATATTGAGCGTGAGGGTGTATACTTCCATCTGGATAAGTTTGTTGGCCATTGAGGTGATCGTACGCGGGTTTTATGTGCTGCTGTTGGACGTTGCACATTTCCATATACTCTTTTCCTTTGGCTTTCTGTATTACCGAAGGTGATATGTGCTCTTGCAAAGGAGGGTGGGGTTCGGAGATCTCGGAGTATTTCACAGGTTGTTGCAGTCTGTAAACGAATTAAAGCGTTAAGAAAAGTACTGTCTCTTTATTTACCGCTATTTACCCGTAATCTGGAAACTGTGGGGGATACCGGTAACACTCGGTCGTCGGTCTAGGCGGGTAATGACTGTGGGGTGCCACTCTGGCTACATGGCTTTCTGTCGCTGTTGAATTCGTCGTGTTGCTCTCGCTATGTGAATGCTTATCCTCATTTTTTCTTCTAAACTGCCGAAGAGAACTCGTTATACTTCCACCAGTCGCCTGTCAACAAAAACCAATTTATTTTAGTAGCTCGCCGGTATAATAAAATATAGAATGAAAAAAATAAAATGTGGCATTTGAACGACATAGAAAGGGCTGTAAATGTGATAAAAAAATGCGTTTGGAGATAAAATAGAAAAGAAAAACTAGCGCAAGGAACCAATGAAAAGAAATGGGCGCACATGGAAAATAAAATAACTTTAAATTACTGTAAGTTATTATTTTTGCCACGCGTTAATGGGTTCGTAAAAGTGAGGATTTACATGAAATTAAAACCGGTTCAAAATTTTAAAAATCTTTATTAAAATTACGTAACGGATTGTACAAAACAAGACTCACGCACATTTTTTTCCCAGTGCTTCAAGGTTAGAAATAAAAGTAAAAATAATCAATTTGTAGCAAATAGAAAACAAATTTTGCGTTAAATATAGTAATTATATGCGGCATCAGTAAGTTGTAAATTAATTATTGGAAACATTTTAACAAGCGTTTGATAAAGGTGTAGCTTTTACAAATTATTTCATTATTTGTAAGATTTAAAAAGACCAGATCAAGTTCGGTTGAAATAATGGAAATATAGAAAATTGGTTACCTGATATTTATGAGAATAAGTACCTTTTGAACAAATCCACAGATATACGCAATTTAATATAATCGAAGCAATAAAATTGCTAACTCACATTCCTTGCATCAGAAGACCACAAAAACCACAAAACGACAGAACCCAAAGAGCTTAAATACCTAAACATCTATTAATAATATCATTTCCTTACCGATGAATAATTGTGAAATGAAAGTAAACATCTCAACAGAAAAATTACAGAGTTTATGTAAAGGTTTATTTTAGGTCGATATCAACAAGTAAAAAGGGGAATCAAAACTAATGAAGGATAGAATGAAAAATAAGTAATTTCTGGTACTTACAGTGGTTTCTGATTGACCGTTGAAAGGCGTCGCTTGGTGGGAGGACGCACCTCCTTGGCCGTACTGTTGTCCAGCATTCTGCATGAGGCACTACATCAAAAAAAAAAAACGAAAATTATTATCGTTAACACATTTTGAAAGGTTACGCGTGAATGACCGATCGGAAGTAATATGAGCATCCACGGCCCGTTTTAAAAATATATCGAGGAATGTTATTTCAAAATAACAAGAAGAAGAAGAAGAAGAAGAGGTATCAATAACAACGTAAGTTAACTGTTGAAGCGCTAGTTTTTAGCACGCAATTAAATAGTACTCACTTAGATTGTGCTTCTAGTTAAATTTGTGAGGATTAATTAGTGCCCCATTCATCTTACAATATGTGACGATTCGTATTGCTTTTACATATTTGGTTAATAATAATATTAATTAATTTGGTTAAAAAATAAATTTGGATTATTAACTTTCGAGTACAATGTGTGCTATTTATAAAAACAGTACCACTTTTCTGAAGAAATAAACAACGATCACCTAAAAAAGAGAAAATTGAAATCAACAGTATTAAGCAAACTATTTTAGTTATTTTCTTTCGAACACCCTGTGTAAATATAATTTAAAAAACTATTTTCTTCTACATCTTTTATGGTCTACTATATCAAGCTTCTACAATTACCGTTTCCAAATATATAAAATAGATTGCAATAAGTCTATAAATTATTAATATCTAACTATTATAGTTATAAATAATTATTACAATCTCGTTTGATTTCGTTTAACTTTAATAAAATTCGTCTTCTTTTAAAAGATTAATCCGTAAGGCCTCAGCTGTCAGGACTATTCGGTCCAAAAAATTAAAAAAGTGACAAGTGACGTATGCGGAATTTGGTTTAATCAGGGCTGCCAATTTAAGAGGATTTTTGGTTAACAACGTGCTGAGAGTAATTAACGAAGGTCAAAAAATTTTCACATTTAAAAAATCTATGTATTTATGAGTCACCGTATCTACGGTAATTTTCATACATATGTATATATATTTGTAAAATAGGTGATATCCTAAATAAAATAAATTCACACGAGCACGATTTATAAATAACAGTCGAGCCGGTTATCATCGATTTAAAATTGAAATTAAAATGAAGGCCGTTTTTAAAATAAATAATTACACAAAAATGAGCGTATATGAAATAATATGGAAACGGTAGTAACGGTAATTGACATGAACTAAGTGGAAATTAATGGTTCTTAATTTCTCCGCACAATTTAACCGTAATTACGTTAGAAATATTTTCAAAAATCCCTCAAATATTTTCGCATTATTTCTTCGATTTAGTCTGCGATCCTTAAATTCGTTTATGGGTTCATTCATTATGATTTCTCGGCAATAAAATAAAAAGCGGGGTGCCACAAGGTAGGGTAGTGGGTCCGGTATTAAACCCGACAAGGAAAAATATGTATTTTCATAGAAATAAATCACATTGTTCTGTTTTATCTTGAAGTGTTTATTTACAGTTTCTAAATCCAACGATGGATTTAAAAATGATAAAAACGAACGTTTATTCTGTTTGCGCGGTCCAAGGACTGTTCCTTAGAATTTTTGAACAATGTCCTAGAACAACAAAAAAATATTACATTGCGTGATTCGTATGGAATATCCGTGTGCTATGAATACACGTCTAATTACTAACATTACAATATTTCGATTGCAACAAAACAAAACAAAAAAATGATTCGTTATGAAACGATAGATAACGATCTTAACAGTGATATAAAACGCCGATAACGTATCAGTACGACATTCAAAATGGGTTGTTGTTCGTTTATCTATGTTTGCCGAAAAGTACCATATCCGTATTTGCATCTTTTCACAAATGTAAACCAGAGTATAATGCTATCTATATTTATCTACTTAGTAGTCGCCTTGAGTTTTTTTTTTTTTCACAAATAAAAATTTTAGTATAATAGTTGTTGGAGCTCTTTTGTTACAAAAAATAAAATATTTACATCCGTTGTCTGCTATCAAAAAGAGAGAATACACTTTTGTTATGTAACTCAACAAGGTCCTGGTTATTTAAAAACCATACATTAACTTCCCATAAAGCAATAAAACCTAAATATGATACAGAAAAACAGGAAAAAAAATTAATTTAATAGTGTAACCGTTTGGTTTAACAGTTCAAGGCCACAAGAAAAGGCACAGAAACCTAACCTAACTATTCGAAAAAGTCAAGAATAGTCTAATTCTAAAATCATTTAAAACTTTCGAGTAAGCAAGAAAAGAATTTAAAAAAAAACTCTTATTGACAATTCCTTCCTTCTTTAAAACATATTTTATTCAATAATAATAACCTACGTGACATAATATAACCAGAAAATATTCATAATACATTCAAAAAACTTGTTGGCAATATTCAGTTTGTTAATATACGTTTTGTAACGATTTGGTTACTCAGACCAAGGCCACTAATTTGAAAACGGTGGCTGCATGAATGTATCAAACAAGGCTCAAGAAAAGAAGGATAACATTTTTATTATTTCATTTTATGGCCCTCGTCAATAAATTATTTAGCCAGGATCACGTTTTGATATACGGAAATATCAACTTTTCCAACACTTTTATTTTTACTCGTAAATAGTCTTATTTTGTAAAATAAAATGAAAAACAGCAATTTCTAGACCTCCGCTTCTTCTAGTTTCAAATATATTAAAACAGTGGCCTTAGGATGGAACGACTACTTTTAATCGAAAAAAGAAGAATCATTTTAATTCAAAAAAATCACTAACTTTAGCCTCAATATTTAATAATAATTTTTTAACAGTTATTTTTGAATGTTAACGTATTTTTTGAACTTTGATTGTTTTAAAACCCCAACGGTTAACTATCATGTTACAATAATAAAAAAGAAGAAGAAAATTATTAATGACAGATCTACAATAACAAAGACGACTTAGGCAACACTAAATACACATTTTCTTGACTTCCACTATTTATATCTTCTAAATTACCGTTAAATTGCTTCAAATACTCGAGCGATATTTATTTGTTTTCGAGAAAATTCGGCGCTGCCCTCGTAACATACGAATAAAGCCGGTATTAAAAAATGGAGAAGTAAAAAGTAAAAGCAATTGCCGATTTATAATTTCCTCGAAACCGAATGTTCCGCTAGAGCTAATTATTTGATGATAGGTCAAGACATTTGCGTATATATTTTATTAATAATACCGAATCGATAGAAACTGTTTTACGGTTGAGTAATGTAATGGACTTGCCCTATTTCTATGTTGTATTAATCAAAAAAAAAAAGTTGTATTTAAAGGTAAGGGTCGTATTTACCGAGAAAAAAAACAACGACCTAAAAAAATCGATGGGTATTAATTATTAACGTTTAATTTGGCTGTTTATAGAAATATTTAGTTTATTAAGCCAGCGGAAAAACACAAAAGTATAATTATTAATTAATTAAAATGTTTTAGTTTCTATTAAAAACTTTTTTATTTTCATTTATTAACATTATTTACATTCATTACAGAAAATAATTACTTTTAAAAATTGTTTGGCTACAACTTCATAGCGTCGGCAGAATAGTTAGTAAGTGCAAGGCCACTTGACACTTAAAAGAAGAAGTGTATGACACTTGTCAAAAGCAGAAAAGGTTATTGGTAGTTCAGGCCTCAAAACCGAAAATGAAGATGAAAAAAAAAGGTTATTTATTAAAAAACTTAATTTGAGCGAAAATAAATTTTTAAAAACACTTATTGATGGGCTTGAGTTTGAATAGTTTTCCAAATTAATTAGTGAAAATGCTGAACGTTCAGAGAAACTCATTAAAGAAATTCTACACAATCAACTAAATTATTTAAAAAAAAAAAGAAACTTAAAATTTAATTGTTATTTAATTAATAGAAAAATTTAATTTAATATGATAAATGAAAAAACAATAACTAATATGACTTATTAAAATCTAAAAAGTTAATATTCAATTTCAAATCTAAATTAAATAAATCAAAATTTCAGCCTGGATCGATAAGAAATTGGAAAACGTTATTTATGAATTAAAATAATATAATTAATAATTAATTAATTAATTAGCTTATTGTTCTCTATTGAACACCGAAAAATTAAAAGTGAATTAAATTCCGGCTCATAAAAAAAGATTTTTAAAATCTGGAATGAGTATTTTTTTTATTTTTGGTATTAATTTAATTCAGTTTTTACCGAACGAATGGAATAAAAATCTAATTTAAAGGTAACATTTTTAGAATCGAAAAATTATTATTTTAATTACTAATATTTATTCGTGGACGATTTAAATATAAACATTTTGAAAAATATTTTACCTATAATAATTAAAAGTAATTTATTAATGAAACAGATAAAACCGCAATTCATTTATCCATTTTATTATTTATCGAATTATTTTTCCGATTTTTTTGAACGGATTATTTTTTGACAAATTGAATTCAAATACGTTTAACTACCGATTCGTTTACATATGAATTCATAACGAAGACGAATCGATTTGTTTTGTAAATTTTTCAATGAAAATAATATTTGATAACCTTGTGAAAACAAAAATAATAACATAAAGTAGGTGAATATAAATTGAAAATAATTTTCCTAGAATTCGTAGATTTCAGTTCAAAGCCATTGCTTGTAAAAACGCTGGCTGCATGAATACACAGGCCAAGACCCAAGAAAAGAAGGAGAACCTAACCTAACCTAACCTAACTTCTGGCAGCCATGATGGTTTTCCGTATGTGAAAAGTATTCAGGAATAATTGAGAAGCCAAGAAAAGTATATAAATACGGGAATTTGACAGTAATGGAATAAGAGTGAAGTGTCAAATTGGATGTAGTCGAATTAAATTCGTTTATATTCATGTTCATTGTGTTAAAGAAAGTTTTGAAGTTTTCATTTCAATAAAATTGATTAAACGTTATTTAATTATTGTTTATTTGACTTGAGAAACACTCTTACGAATCGATCAATTTTGCCGTTCAACAATTAAGTGTTAATAACTTTTCTCATTATATTTTATACTTTTTCTGAATATAACTTTTAGAACATTAAATTTGTTTCATCGGGAATTCATTGTGTTGCACTTTATAATCACTTAATAGTGAACGTACGTTGGAATTTATCGATAGCAATTTAAATATAAAGATAATCATGATTTATAGGTTAGTTTACTTACGATAACAGATTAAATTTTTGTACTATTGAGCTGACTCGCATATCAAACGCGTTTTATATTTCATCCATTCCGTTCTAAAGATAATGCGTTCAAAACTCGCTCGTAAAGTGAGATTATTTCACTAGGTTTTTTGTTTTAATAAATGTTTTTCTGAGTAAGTATTTCTATATTGTGCCAATTTTAAGGATTCGTCTTTTTCTTCTTTTTGGATTTCAAGGCCTCAGCTACCGGGGTTATTTGGCTTGTATCTTCTTCTTTTTTCATATTCTTCAGTTCGGTTAGATAAGGTTAGGTTAGGTTAGGTTAGATAAGGTTAGGTTAGGTTAGATAAGGTTAGGTTAGGTTAGATAAGGTTAGGTTAGATAAGGTTAGGTTAGGTTAGGTTAGGTTAGATAAGGTTAGGTTAGGTTAGATAAGGTTAGGTTAGGTTAGATAAGGTTAGGTTAGGTTAGGTTAGATAAGGTTAGGTTAGGTTAGATAAGGTTAGGTTAGGTTAGGTTAGATAAGGTTAGGTTAGATAAGGTTAGGTTAGGTTAGATACGGTTAGGTTAGGTTAGGTTAGGTTAGGTCTTACTAAGCATGGTTCACCTCTTCATTTCCATTTGATATTAAACGTATTGTCACTAACAAAAAATTGAATCAAATTAGGATGCAACGACTACCCTGCGGGACACCTTTATTTATACCTATATAAAAGTTTGACAAATCACGAAATAAGTTATTTTTTAAACGTTTTTGTGTATTTTTAGGACCGTAGTTACTGAAAATTTCACATAATCAATACAAATTAAAGATACTGTTAAAACTACATACATTTTAATAAATAAACAGTATGAGGGTATTATTTGAGCAAACATCAATTGACGATTAAGTGCAAATTAATAAATTCTACAAAATATCGACGTGTTTAGGGTACAGTTAATTCGTTCTAACGTGTAAGTTTTGTTTCGCTTGGAGACCACTAACCCGGAGTTACTGTTAGATACGTTTCCACTGTATACAGAAAATTTGTCTTTACACTTTAACAAGATGCGTTTTTAATTATCAATATTATCACGTTTTAAATTGTCTGTACCAGAAAATATCAATGGAATACAATGAAGTTTGGGTGAATTATTTAAAAAAAAAATACATTTTTTCTGTACGTGCAAATGTTTATTTTTTGTATTCAAATTATCCAGTTTAATTCCAGAATTGTATTTCCTTAAGTTTAATTTCTTTGCGTGGATAACTTTTTATACTAAATTGATTGGATTACTTGTAAGGGTTTTTTTTTTATTTTAAATAACTAATAAAACTGATATTTATTGATTTTTTTATTATTCTTTCATAAGTCGATTTATTAAGATTACAAATTAATTTATATTCACTATAGCGGACCATACACAAATATTATTGATTTCAGCATATATTTTTTTATTTAGGAGACAATGAATTTATTTCTTTTATACGTTGTTTTTTTATAATATCACTC
Source organism: Hermaeophaga mercurialis (assembly GCA_951812935.1). Taxonomy (NCBI): domain Eukaryota; kingdom Metazoa; phylum Arthropoda; class Insecta; order Coleoptera; family Chrysomelidae; genus Hermaeophaga; species Hermaeophaga mercurialis. The sequence continues at coordinate 50,325,470 of OX638360.1, read as the reverse complement.
AGTAGATTCTTTTACAAAGGTTTTTGCTTTGTTTTCGTGAAACCAAACATTTTTTAACCTATTTTTGAAGAATTAGACTATAACCTAGTTTTGGACACTGGAATAGCTCATTTGATAGAAAAATTCTAGAATTAAATATCTGTAGTTGTCTTCTTTCTTCACTAGAGTGGTCTGTGACTGTTTAGGACAAAATCCTGTTAATCTGTTGATTTCTTCTTCTACATACTTTATACATGTCAAGATTTTATCACCGATGTACAATGACGTATTGAAAATCATTCTAAATATCTTTGGTTGTACGGTTTTTATTTTGGATGGATTATCGCAGCTTCAAAGTTGTTCTACTTTTGAGTTTATTGGATTTTAATGGCCTTAACGTGGTTTTTCCACGTGAGTTTTTAGTCCAAATGTTTATAACGTGGTTGTTCATTGTTACAGAAGATCTTTCAGTTAGTGAAGAGGTTGTTCGAATTCAGTTTGTATGATCGATTTTGAACTATTTAATACATCTTTTAGTTGAGTTGAACGTACTTACAGATTCTCGGATGTTACTTGTGGACGCTCATTTGTGGATTTTAGAGCAAGGATATTATAGTTTTTTTTTTTGAACAAACTTATATTTACTATATTACACGATAACCTACTTAATTGTAGATTGTTAGCAAATGAATCGATTAACAGTAAAGAGACCTAAAATGAAATTTTGGCACAACCGACGTGTCGATACCGACAACGTTCGCTTTGAATATTAAAATTTCCTGTGCTTTCACGTACTCTAATCGTCTTGAAACATTCAAATTTATACCCAACACGAAAATGAAAAATTTGAAGACGATATTATTTATTTCTGGGCGTGAAATTTAAATTTTTTAGGTCGGTACTTTAGCCACAATTTTCAAAATTGGAACTGAACGTTGTGATGTATTTTATTAACCAATTTACAAAAAGGATAAATATAATTTATTCGTACTTTTTTTTAGCAAATTTTATTAACAATTAACAGTTGACATGATATATGACATAACTGTGTTTTTTCTTCTTCTTTTCATGACATGGCCTGTGTCCATGGGACTATTTACCCAGATAACTCTTCAGAAACTGTTTCTTGTTCAATAAAATTTAACAATTCGTTATTTCACATTGTTTAATTCAAGAACAATATATTCAAAAGTATTTCGATCTTGTTTAAAGGTTTCGTAATTAATAAAACAATTAATGTTACATACCTACAAATATTACTAAAGGTGTCTTTTATTTTCTTTTTCTTACAATTGAAAGACTAATTTGACATATGACACAAACTTTAATAAAACTAGGTTTCTTCTTTTCTTTTTAAGCCTTGTATCTAAGAGACAATTTATAAACTTTTCAGGGATTGTAACTTTTGATCAATGCAATTAAACGATCCAGTATTTCACGTTGTTTAATTTGAGAAAAATATATTCAAAAACATAATTTTGGTTTTCTATCTTCTTTAAGGGTTTGGTAGTTAATAAAAATAGAAAATACATCAGAAATATTAGGGAACATGGCTAAGCCAACACACCCAGAAGTGATACCAAGGGTTACTGTTAGCTTAACCCAACTTCTTCTTTTTTTACTGACTGACTTGACAGACATATGACAATACCATGTTTATCATATTTATTTTTTTAAATTTTCTTAATTTTTATTAAATAGACAACATTTTCAATATATATTGTAGTTTTATGTAAATTTTGATTAATATTTCAATAATAAATGAATTATTTGGTTCATTTTGAGATGCAGTATCATTTCGAGATTATTCTTCTTCTTCTTCTTCTATTCTTTGAATGGGCCGTGTCCAAAGAGCAATTTACCCGAATTTCAAAGTTATAAACTTTGTTTACAATAGAAACGTCATTCTTCGGAAGTACCAACCTAAAATATTTAAATTTCACGGCCCATTCCGATTCTAATTTTTCTCGAAGATTCGTTACGTACGTACAACGAAAATATTCAAATATATTTTGTTGTATCGTAAATCAATAAGAGTGATACATTTTAAAGTAGCAAAACAATGGAAACTATAAAGGAGCAATAAATCCCGTGCATACAATAAAAAACTTATTGAAAAGCGTTTTTAACGATTTCGGTAAATTTAATTAAAAATTTCCATATCATATTTATATAAATTAATACGTTCGTATTGATTGAAAGCATAATTTGGTTCATGCATTATATTAGGCTTTCTCTAATCTTTTTATCGGCCGCAAAACGTTCCGTTAAGATTAAAATTAAACAGAATTAAATTGGATAAGGTAAGAACAGGTTTGTTTTGTTTTTAAGTAAAGTGAAATTCCCTTTTTTTATTTTAATAATAAATTCCATAGAATCGCCGCAACAAATTAATTTCTAAAGAAAGTTATTGTACTCTTCTTTTTTTGTTTTGTTTTTTTTAACACTCGGTATATGACGAATGACGTTTTATCTTATTATTGCCTAGAGTTCGTGCAAAAAAATTAATTGTTGTACGTCATCGATGACGTACTAATTACCAACAAATGAAACGAAGTAATACATCTCTTATTGGTTATTATTTATTAAAAAAATATTTTCTTTCTTATTGTCATGGACAAACAGGTAAAATAATAAATGGTTTCGTTCCTACAATCAACGAAGCGATTGAATAATCTTCGTAAAGGAGGTCAAATAATATATTTTCAGCAAGAATTTTTAACTGGTATTAAAAAAATAAGTTGACTATTAAGTCTAGAATCAACAAATTGACGCAATTTTTTTAGTAATTAGCAGTAAAACTAGTTAACGATATATTGCGAGAAGTAAGGAACAATAAAACTGGCATATCTAAAAGAAAATGGTCTTTGGGGAAACAAAAGTGTTCTCCTAATACAGTTGCAAGACATTAGCCAAAACAATATTTTTAACAACAATAAAACTAATATAAAAATCGTATAAATATACATTTATTTTGATTTGAACATAGACGTAGAAAATTGGAAATCCAATCGATTTGTACGACACTGGTCAAAATAAAAATATCGGTTCTATTTCCAAAATAATTATATATATTATATGTGTCTGGTTCGAGTTTATCACTTTATATACCGGTTGTATTTAACAACAATCGCTTTATTATAAATCACGTTTTTGAAAACACCCTGTATATAATTATGTCGTAAAAAATAAAGACGTATCGCGTGTCAAAATTTTTCAATTGTTTATCGAAACGGACATTTCCGCGAAATAATTCCGATGCGCATCTAATTTCGTATAATTATTATAAATAAATAAATAAATAAATATTATGGAATTGATGGTTTTATGAACGGACATGATCGAATCCGAGTCGTCGGAGTTTTTTCGCGACCGAAACGCATCGTTTTAAAAACGTTTTCGATTCGATTTGTTTTTAAAAATGAAAACGTATCTTTATCGGTTTTACGGCGGTTAATTGCCCCGCGATAAACTTATTTTTATCTCATAATTAAGGACTTAATGGTCTTTCGAATATCGTGGAAGCGTTTTCTTATTTACCGAACGATACTTATTTTGTTTTCGAAGATGTTTGCAGTTCAAATTGTTTTCTACAAAATTCCTTTCTCAAGTTGGATTTTTACATGGAAAATAATATTTTTTGCAAATTATTTCCATGACACGTTCGCGAGTAGAAAACCCTTTAGAAAAGTGCGCCACCGATCATTTAATTTTTTTTTATAAATTATACGTTTTTGTTAAATTGTATTCAATTCGAAATTTTAGTACTCGCCCATTTTTCCTTGAAACAAAAATACTTTTATGCGTTTGACGTTCGTTTAAACAAATCAACGAAAAATTTTATTTTGACGCTTGACGATGACGTCGCCTGGTCGACCGTGAAAAAGTGTGTTCGCCAAAATTCGACTTTTTTTGAGTAAACGTCAAATCTTCGGTTTTGTCAAACGTCAAAAGGAAGAAGTGACGATTTTGGCCGAATAATCCCAGCAACTGAGGCCAAATGAAAATACAGAGACGAGATAAAAATTGCAACTTCGTTTTGAAAAAAACATGGATTTGCGGAACTTCACACAATGTCGTCCAAAAATTTCTTTAATTTTGGATTTATTTAATTCGTTTATAATTTGAGGTGTTTTTACTAGAATAAAATTATTTCTTTTCCAAGTGAAAATGATCTGCAATTGTTGGTATTTCATTTTTAAAATGTATTTTTATTCTTTAATTAATCGACGATTTTTAAATTATTTGAATTTTTCGTATTCTAAAACGAATAAAAGTACAGGTTTTTATAATTCAAAATGGAATAATTTGAATTGAAAATTTTGGAAAATTGTCGGATTAACTTAATTTTATTAAATTTTAGGTAATTTTTATCTTCTCAGATATTGTACCGATTATTTAAAAAATTATAGAATTGAACCAATTTTTTATTTTTCAAAGTAGGAAAAAGATATATATTTGAATTAGACATTGAAGATCTTAGAAATTATACATATCTGAATAAATTCTATTGTTTTTCTAGTTCCTAAATGAATAAATGTGAAAAAAAAAGTGATAAACGTGAACTTTTTTTAGTTAAATTTAGAGATCATTTTAATGTTAGAACAAATTATTGAAAATTTTATGAAATAAAAGTACGGATTAATCTAAAATTGACTATACCTTATACCGATAGTATCATTCGATCATTTTTTTTTTGTAAAACATTGTTTAAAATGGCGACAAATCGTCCTTTTCGAAACTAGACTGAATTACAAAACCTGGAAAACATTAATTATATACAAAATCCTGTGCATTTCATTTTCTGGTTAATCACGACAAAATTTTCCATCCTCTTGCAAAAATAAGTTTCCAATTTCAGATATTCTTCGTATATATTTTCTTCACCATTTATTCGTACCTACTTAAATTTACTGCCAGTTAGGAAAGAAACAACAAATCGCAAGTTACACGAAAAATTCATCGATTTGGCAACTGCGTGCAGCTGTTTCCTACTAAAATTAATTAATTAATTAAATCAAAATATTGGGGAACTTACAAAACTCAATAAATTCGTTCTTCTTAAATTCGTTGTGGCCTCTTGCCTTTTAGGTTGTCTGTAACGGGGCAGCAGCTCTCGAGTATTTTCGCCAAAATTCTTTAGAGATAGCACCGATGTTTGAAATACTTTTTAAATATCTACTTCGGTAAAGAATGTAGATTATTTCATTGGTTTTTTTACTCACTATAATTATGGACGTATGAATGAAATTCGTAAGTAAATATCGTAAAGTCCTAAAATATAAAAAAAAATACGTCCTACCTGCGTTGAAAAAACGAAAAATAAGCGATAAGCAGATAACGTTTTCGACCTCTGCGCTACTTTAAATAACAAATTCGAACGATTGACTACAATCCACTTTTGATTTTTACATTTTCTTTTCTTTAGAAAAACACACAATTAAAATGTTAAGTCGATGTTTATTCGAGAATTATCATGTTTACTCGAAGTTCGACTTAACCTTCCCCTTAAAGTAGTTGTTATCGGGACGTTATCAGCGTTCCAAAGATTACCGACTCAATTATTTTGTGTGTTTTCGTCATTCTCGGCGAACTGTTGCCCAACGCGGCCACATAATTCCACTTCAAATATTATGGAAAAAGATAACGGAGCGATGGAAATGTTCACGAAAAGATCACGGTTTCGGCCCGAAATGATTTCAAAAAATTGCCACGAGGAATGTTGAAGATGTGTCGCTATTTTTTATAATCTGCTAAATTTCCATATTCCACTTTAACTGATCAACGATTCAAAGATAACAACAACGTATATGGTATAAGGGAATAATAATTATTCTAATTAAAAGTCTTTTGGATTTATTTGGACCGTCACGGAGGAATGAATGGACGTTAAGATTGTTTGTACGAAATTAAAAATTACTGTTTTTCACTTTAATAACGAACGGCTGCGACATTTTCGAATGATTTGCGATTTGGCTGAATTAGGTAGGTGCGATTGATTGAATGATAAAAAAAATGTATTTTTAGAAATGGAACTATTTGGAATTGGAAAATCGTATTTCGAGAGAATACAAAATTTTGCTGTTGTTACAAAAAAAATAATAAACCATCCATATTCTGTACTTATTTAATATTTTTCAGGTTTTGTAATTCAGTCTAGTTTCGAAATGACGATTTGTCGCCATTTTAAACAATGTTTTACAAAAAAAAAATGATCGAATGATACTATCGGTATAAGGTATAGTCAATTTTAGATTAATCCGTACTTTTATTTCATAAAATTTTCAATAATTTGTTCTAACATTAAAATGATCTCTAAATTTAACTAAAAAAAGTTCACGTTTATCACTTTTTTTTTCACATTTATTCATTTAGGAACTAGAAAAACAATAGAATTTATTCAGATATGTATAATTTCTAAGATCTTCAATGTCTAATTCAAATATATATCTTTTTCCTACTTTGAAAAATAAAAAATTGGTTCAATTCTATAATTTTTTAAATAATCGGTACAATATCTGAGAAGATAAAAATTACCTAAAATTTAATAAAATTAAGTTAATCCGACAATTTTCCAAAATTTTCAATTCAAATTATTCCATTTTGAATTATAAAAACCTGTACTTTTATTCGTTTTAGAATACGAAAAATTCAAATAATTTAAAAATCGTCGATTAATTAAAGAATAAAAATACATTTTAAAAATGAAATACCAACAATTGCAGATCATTTTCACTTGGAAAAGAAATAATTTTATTCTAGTAAAAACACCTCAAATTATAAACGAATTAAATAAATCCAAAATTAAAGAAATTTTTGGACGACATTGTGTGAAGTTCCGCAAATCCATGTTTTTTTCAAAACGAAGTTGCAATTTTTATCTCGTCTCTGTATTTTCATTTGGCCTCAGTTGCTGGGATTATTCGGCCAAAATCGTCACTTCTTCCTTTTGACGTTTGACAAAACCGAAGATTTGACGTTTACTCAAAAAAAGTCGAATTTTGGCGAACACACTTTTTCACGGTCGACCAGGCGACGTCATCGTCAAGCGTCAAAATAAAATTTTTCGTTGATTTGTTTAAACGAACGTCAAACGCATAAAAGTATTTTTGTTTCAAGGAAAAATGGGCGAGTACTAAAATTTCGAATTGAATACAATTTAACAAAAACGTATAATTTATAAAAAAAAATTAAATGATCGGTGGCGCACTTTTCTAAAGGGTTTTCTACTCGCGAACGTGTCATGGAAATAATTTGCAAAAAATATTATTTTCCATGTAAAAATCCAACTTGAGAAAGGAATTTTGTAGAAAACAATTTGAACTGCAAACATCTTCGAAAACAAAATAAGTATCGTTCGGTAAATAAGAAAACGCTTCCACGATATTCGAAAGACCATTAAGTCCTTAATTATGAGATAAAAATAAGTTTATCGCGGGGCAATTAACCGCCGTAAAACCGATAAAGATACGTTTTCATTTTTAAAAACAAATCGAATCGAAAACGTTTTTAAAACGATGCGTTTCGGTCGCGAAAAAACTCCGACGACTCGGATTCGATCATGTCCGTTCATAAAACCATCAATTCCATAATATTTATTTATTTATTTATTTATAATAATTATACGAAATTAGATGCGCATCGGAATTATTTCGCGGAAATGTCCGTTTCGATAAACAATTGAAAAATTTTGACACGCGATACGTCTTTATTTTTTACGACATAATTATATACAGGGTGTTTTCAAAAACGTGATTTATAATAAAGCGATTGTTGTTAAAGACAACCGGTATATAAAGTGATAAACTCGAACCAGACACATATAATATATATAATTATTTTGGAAATAGAACCGATATTTTTATTTTGACCAGTGTCGTACAAATCGATTGGATTTCCAATTTTCTACGTCTATGTTCAAATCAAAATAAATGTATATTTATACGATTTTTATATTAGTTATTAATTAATAAAATAGACAATTATTTATGCGTTTCGAGAACATGTATCAACGAAAGTAATTGTTTAAGAAAAATATATTAAAATAAATTATTTAAACAAAAAATCGCCGTTGTTTTTTTCTTCCTGCGATAATATTCAACATTAACAATAAACATAACATGTTTTTAATACTCGATAAAATTAATTAATTATTTCACTATTACAAAATGAAAATAAACATTGCTATTACTAATAGAGACATTTTAATGGTCTTCCAATCATCAATTGAAAAAGAAAAATAGTATTGATCGTACGTCCTCGAAGGTAACAATACATTTTTCCCAATAAGCACACACTTTGTAGTAATTCCCGTTCGCTTAATAAAATTAAAAGCCGGGTAAAAGCGCTTTTCTAATAATATATTAGTTCAATAGAATTCATTTTAGTTTATGAATATTGATTGCGGTTTATAAATATTGATGATAAACGATAATGTATGTTAACGTTAACTGATGAGTATTAGGACAGGATTGGGCCCAAAAAAATCCAATCTCAAACAAAAAACTATTAAAATTTTTGATAAAAATAAACTGCTTTAATAACGTTTCGGATTTTTTTAAATATTTTGTTTTATTATCGCCAAAATTTCCACCATAATATGACATTTGGTCGTTTATCTAATAAATTCGCCACCCTGTATATTTCACACTGTTCCGAAATAATAAACAATGCGAAATTAGCAATTCAAGAACGCAAGGTAAGTAAAACTTAAAAATTTCACAAATGAATGTTAAAAAGTTTACAACTAATGTATTATCTAATAATTATTTGTGATTTATTTATCATTTTAATAAATTCTTGAACTCGGTTAGCCATGACGATATCGCGAGTTTCAAATGACGGGAAAAGTCGAATTTTAACGAACAACTATTTAGATAGTGACGTTTCTTATTTAACCGTGCAAAATGGTAGTTCGCCAAAAATCGACTTAAAAATTGACAGCTAATAATTATGTGACGTAACAAACAAACAATTTTTTTTAAATCACACTAAAATACAACTATAAAAGATCGAAGCGGTTCTTTATTGCACTAGTAATCAAATTCCACGACGAATCCTAAACGAGTTTTAATTTCCGTTTAATCCCCAATTTCGATTTCATTCGACGCTTTGGACACTTTACGCTCTTCGAAAATGTTAATTTTTGTTCTGGTTTGACTTTAGGGCTCATTCATGAGCGTACGTTGAATTTTTTAACCTTCTGCTGACTTTGAACAAGAGAAAATTAGTTCCCGTGTCGGCACGTCGGTGGTAAACTTTTTAAAATTCATGAATAAATAAACGTTAACTTCAATATTTTCAAACTGAGTTGTTTGTTTATGCTTTTACGTATTAAACGGATTATATACACGGAACGTGGGCTGGTTTTTATCGAAAAACGATTTGATTAAGCTTAATAATAGTATAAATATTTAATTAAGAAGAAAAAAATTGTATTTAGTTTACGCACTAGTGTCGAAAATAAATTAAAAAAGACGAAGTAATGTATTTTGTTGTTCAAAATACTCATTGGGCATTTCCCCTATATCCGAAAATATTTTTATTAAAATTCTATTCGAAAATACAAAATTAATTTCTGCCAATTTTTAAATCGATTTGTTTTTTAAAATAGAGAGATTAATATCTTAAGAAAATAAATGATCTATTTTAAGATTTTTACTCAAAACATTTGAAAATGACAATACTTGGAATGATAAATGGTGGATCGCGAAAATTCGACTTAACTTGAAAATTATCAAAACGACATGTATATCTAATTATATTAAAAATCTAGTTTTGAAAATTACAAAATTCTATCCTAAATGCGCTTATTTTTATTAAATTTCCTATTCAAAAATTTAAAATCTTTGTTTCTGACACAAAATTATTATTAGCTGTCAATTTTTAAGTCGATTTTTGGTGAACTACCATTTTGCACGGTCGAACTTAGAAAAGTCAACCATAATAAAATTGTGATTGATTTGATAAAATTGAAAGATTAATATCGTAGGAAAATAAACGCTTTGTTTTAAAGAAACAACAAATCAAAATTTAAATTAAACATTTAACAGTGACAATATTTGGTTCAATCACAAACAGTTGTTCGTGAAAAATCGACTTTATAGTTTAAACAAAATGTCAAATATTTTATTCTGTCAATAATATTTTATTATATACATTTCGAGCAAGCAATTAAAAATATTTTTTTAGACTAAAACAATTCCCCATTATTTAACTCACCCTGTATATTTTAAAGCAAATATTCTTGCCCGTTAAAATATTCAGTTTTTGCTATCACAGCCTGTTCGGTGGCATTTTTATCGTACAAGTTGAACTTTCGATTTTATGTTATCGTCGTTAATTAATTTATTTAAAAAATTTAAATATATACCAAGAAGCTGTTTGTAAAACATACACGGAGTTGTTGATAAAGAAAGCGACGATTTTGAAAGGACTCGAGGGAATTAAATTTATAACGTAAGATAATATTTAATAATTTTACGCCTTTAGAAATAAATTTGGCAAATTACACTAAGAAAAAGTGAACACTAGCAGGAATAATTTCATAATAAAAATGTATACTTGTATACTATAAACGTAGCATTGATAATATAATGAATATTAAAAAAACGAAATCTAATGAAATGATATAATAAATTTCGTCGATTAATTTGAGCGGATTTTGATTATTTCGACCAGTTTTTCAACTTTTTTTTTTGTATAATTTTAACCTTGAATTGTTTTCAGTAATTTTGGTTATTTTGAGATTTTTTGGATTATATTTTTTTAAAAGGAAATTGTTTTTACTATTCACTAGGGAATTATAGTTTGATAGAAGCCTTCTAAAATAAACGTTTTGCAAATTTTAAATGTATTCTAGAGAACCTTGAACAATTTTTGAATAATTTTGAACAGATTTTGGATATTTTTAAAAATCTTTGTTTCGATTAGAAGAGATTTTAATAATTTCCAACTATTTTTGAGCTTTTTTGAATAATTTGATCCATTTTTGGATTGTTTTAAATAGTTTTTGGATTATTTTGAGCAGATTTTACAATATTTTGATGTTTTTTTTTTAATTATATTGTCTTAAAAATAAATTGTTCATTAGAAAATAATTATTTAACAAAAGCTACCGAGGTAAAAATTTTTGCAATCTTTAGAATCGTTTTTGGAGAACGTTAAACAATTTTTGAATAATTTTGAACAGATTTTGGATATTTTTAAAAATCTTTGTTTCGATTAGAGGAGATTTTAATAATTTCCAACTATTTTTGAGCTTTTTTGAATAATTTGATCCATTTTTGGATTGTTTTAAATAGTTTTTGGATTATTTTGAGCAGATTTTACAATATTTTGATGTTTTTTTTTTAATTATATTGTCTTAAAAATAAATTGTTCATTAGAAAATAATTATTTAACAAAAGCTACCGAGGTAAAAATTTTTGCAATCTTTAGAATCGTTTTTGGAGAACGTTAAACAATTTTTGAATAATTTTGAACAGATTTTGGATATTTTTAAAAATCTTTGTTTCGATTAGAGGAGATTTTAATAATTTCCAACTATTTTTGAGCTTTTTTGAAAAATTTGATCCATTTTTGGATTGTTTTAAATAGTTTTTGGATTATTTTGAGCAGATTTTACAATATTTTGATGTTTTTTTTTAATTATATTGTCTTAAAAATAAATTGTTCATTAGAAAATAATTATTTAACAAAAGCTACCGAGGTAAAAATTTTTGCAATCTTTAGAATCGTTTTTGGAGAACGTTAAACAATTTTTGAATAATTTTGAACAGATTTTGGATATTTTTAAAAATCTTTGTTTCGATTAGAGGAGATTTTAATAATTTCCAACTATTTTTGAGCTTTTTTGAAAAATTTGATCCATTTTTGGATTGTTTTAAATAGTTTTTGGATTATTTTGAGCAGATTTTACAATATTTTGATGTTTTTTTTTTAATTATATTGTCTTAAAAATAAATTGTTCATTAGAAAATAATTATTTAACAAAAGCTACCGAGGTAAAAATTTTTGCAATCTTTAGAATCGTTTTTGGAGAACGTTAAACAATTTTTGAATAATTTTGAACAGATTTTGGATATTTTTAAAAATCTTTGTTTCGATTAGAGGAGATTTTAATAATTTCCAACTATTTTTGAGCTTTTTTGAAAAATTTGATCCATTTTTGGATTGTTTTAAATAGTTTTTGGATTATTTTGAGCAGATTTTACAATATTTTGATGTTTTTTTTTAATTATATTGTCTTAAAAAGAAATTGTTCATTAGAAAATAATTATTTAACAAAAGCTACCGAGGTAAAAATTTTTGCAATCTTTAGAATCGTTTTTGGAGAACGTTAAACAATTTTTGAATAATTTTTTGGACCAATTCGAGTACATTTTTTTAATTATTTTCAGAATCGTTTCATCTTTTGATATAATTTTGAATTGTTTTTTATTTTTATTTCATTTTAAGCTTGTTTTAATCATTTGAAAAATATTTCGGATTATCTAACGTTATATTTGGCACCATTTTGAGGAATTTTCAAACAGTGCTCAAATCATTTCCGACTAAATTGAGCTGTTTTTTTTTTTATTAACTAAAAAGATCATTTTTTCACATGCAAATTTTGAAATCTAATTTTTTAATTTCCATTAATAATTCGATCATTTTGCTCGATTTTCGAGTAAAATTCGAGCAATTTTCGCGCCTTGATTTTTGTTAAAATAAATCACAATTTAAACCTTGGATATATTTTTTTTTAAATACAGGTATTTAAAACGGGAAGTGGCCTCGTGTTAATTCTCAAACTCTTAAGATAAGACCACCAAAATATCGTACCAAACAAAAATTTCTTATTTATCATAAACAAACAGACGGAGAATAAAATTATTCGAATAATTATTTGAAGGTTGAACAACGCTCCGGCCTTCCCAATTAACAGACCCGAAATGAAATTAAATAACCATCAATAATATTATCATTTAATTTTCCTAAAGTGATTTGGGAGATTTCTTAAAAATTATATCCACATTATAAATAATACGATATTTAATTATGTAGGCATGGGCGTACTAAAACATTATTTGGTTATGTTCAAAAAAATTTGTAGCCAAATTATTTCCAAATTGTATACTATGATTGAAAAACTGGCCAAAATTAAGCGATAAGTGTTCAAAATTTTCGCAGGATTAAATTACGATTTATTTAAAAAAAAAATCAAGGCGCGAAATTTGCTCAAAATGATCTCAAAAACACTCGAAAATCGAACAATATGATTGAAAAATTATTGGAAATTAAAAAAGCCATTAAATTTCATAATTCGCATGTGAAAAAATGATCTTTTTAATTTATCCAAAAAAAAAACATCTCAACTTAGTCGGAAATGATTTTAGAATTGTTTGAAAATTGCTCAAAATGGTGCCAAATATAACGTTAGATAATCCAAAATATTTTTCACATGATTAAAAAAAGCTTAAAATAAAATAAAAATAAAAACAATTCAAAATTATATCAAAAGATGAAAAGATTCTGAAAATAATTCATAAATACTCGAATTGGTCCAAAATATTGTAAAATCTGCTCAAAATAATCCAAAAACTTTTTAAAACAATCCAAAAATGGATCAAATTATTCAAAAAAGCTCGAAAATAATCGGAAATTATTAAAATTCCCTCTAATCGAAACAAAAATTTTTAAAAATATACAAAATCTGTTCAAAATTATTCAAAAATTGTTTAACGTTCTCCAAAAACGATTCTAAATATTGCAAATTTTTTTACCTCGGTAGCTTTCGTTAAATAATTATTTTCTAATGAACAATTTATTTTTAAGACAATATAATTAAAAAAAACATCAAAATATTGTAAAATCTGCTCAAAATAATCCAAAAACTTTTTAAAAAAAATCCAAAAATGGATCAAATTATTCAAAAAAGCTCGAAAATAATCGGAAATTATTAAAATTCCCTCTAATCGAAACAAAGATATTTAAAAATATACAAAAACTGTTCAAAATTATTCAAAAATTGTTCAAAGTTCTCTAGAATACATTTAAAATTTGCAAAATGTTTATTTTAGGGAGATTTTATTAAATTAAAATTCCCTAGTGAATAGCAAAAACAATTTCCTTTTTAAAGAAATATAATCCAAAAAATCTCAAAATATTACAATAATTGTTGCAATTATACAAAGAAGGTTGAAAAACTGGTCGAAATGATCAAAATCCGCTCAAATTGATCGATGAAATCAATTATTACATTTCATTATTAAATAAAATGTATGATGCAATTAATATTTTTATAAATTTTTAGATTGTAAAAAATCTTACAACAAATATTCTTTCTATATGACTTGAATTACCAATAAATTACAAAAAAATATATACGCAGAATCGGTTATAAATACAATTACCATATATTTTTGTATTGCAAAAAAAAATCATTCTCGGCATCTACGAAAAAAGTCATGAGCGCGCCTATGGTTACAAATTAAAAATACGTTATTTGTTTTAATTATTAGAAACCAGTTCTAACAAAGTGCTCGAACAGCTAATTTATTTGTATTTGAAATTTGACCGGTGATAAATTGTTTTTTAAAAAAAATCATTTATTACCACAATATTCGAAACTTGTGTTGGTCTATCTAACTATTTATTTATAATAAATTAATTTCAAAAATGTGGGAATACCATTTAAAAATACTTCTCTACAATTTTCCCAAGTATAAACGAAAGCACGTTGTTTGTTGTAAAATTTTGTAAAAATAGACCGAAACTCACTATTGAATAAATAAAAAAAAAACTTTAGTGATATAATAATTAACGGTGATAAAGTCATGTAAAGTTTTTTTTTATTACGGCCATTGACAATGAACGAACGCGACACATGCATTAACAGGTAAAAAATTTATTAGAAACATAATTTTGAAATATCAGCATAAATTGTTTGTGTGTTGTTAACACGTAATCCAAATCAGCAGGTATTAAGGCTATCGCGAAAATAAACATAATTCACAAATCGTCGTTCAATAGTTGTTTCTAACAAAAGATTTATAACTCGCTCGAAAATAGCATTATTACTCATTCGTACTTACAATTTTTTTTTTTACTTATATAAGTAACGTACTTTATACTTCGTAAAGTAAAATAATATTGCCTCTTTTTAACAGTCAAGATTTGTTTTTTTTTAACATTCGGTATATTATTGAAAAAATAGTTCTATTTTGACAATTATTTTTGATTTATTAATAATTTTGACATTTCCTTCAAACCGCTTAGTAAAGACTATCATGAAGTTAGCCACGAGGATAACGGAAGTTTTAAATGACATTTGACAGATTAAAAAAAAACACTTGCTTAAAGTCGAATTTTCGCCAACAACTATTTATCACGGTTGAAACGAACATCATTACGTTAAGTGTTTCATTAAAATTCTGGCCGATTATTTATTTAAAACAAATCGTTTATTTTCCCAAGACAATTTCAATTTTACAAAATAAACCACAATTTTTATTATTTCGACACTCGACGTGTTGACATTTCTTGGTTGAACCGTGCAAAAAGATAGTTCGCCAAAAATTGACAGCTAATAATAATGTGACGTCACAAACAAAGATGGTGGACAAACGATTTTGAATTTTTGAATAGAAATTTTAATAAAAATGAGAACATTTAGGATTTTCTAATTTTTGCTAATAATAGAAGAAACACTAAACGAATAGTTCCCGATTGAAGAAATTTTGTTCTGAATTTTTTCTATAAATGAAAAATAGTTTTAAACTCGTTTTAAATAAGCAAAATGATTCCGGACTCTCTTTAAATTGGCCAAAATATTCCGAACTCATCGTAGACACCGAACACAGTTCTGAATTTACTCTAAACAAGTTCAAACTGAACATGTATGATTTAATATTTCGCAATTCAAAAATGTTTGGTTCTAAACTTTTTCAAAATAAACAAAACGATTCTAAACTCGTTCTAGTTAAAAAAAGAACATCGGAAATTCGTTCTATATCAGCCAAAATATTCTGAAATCGTTCTAAACCGTTCCGAACTCCCTTTAAATAGATTCAAATTGAAAATATGTGTTATAATTTTTCATAATTGATCTATTTTTGTTCCGAATTCGTATTGTATAAGCTTCAGGTACGGAAAACAGTTCTAAACTCGTTCTGAGCAAATTTAAACAGAAATTACGCTTTAATTGTTCCTTGCTGATCAATTTTCGTTATTAATTTGTTCTAAATTTAGATTAAAAAATATAAATTAACAATTGCATCATTTGGATTAGTTTCAAATGCTTTTAAGTATTGTAAAAATTCTGATATACAGGGTATTTCTTACCTGTGTCAAAAATATAATAAATTTTCAAGTTCGGAGCTGGACTTTGATTATAATTTTTTTGCATTTCAATTTTATAGATTATTTCTCACCTATACGTTTGCATGCAGAATACAGGGTGGGAAATTATATATTTAATAGTTAATAAAATCTAGTGGAGTTAAATCCACTGATCGAACGGGCCATTTGATTAGTTACATTAAGAAAAAGTGATTCACTAAAATAATCGTGGTTAATTTAAAGTAATATTGAAATAAATAATGAGTGTTATATATAGAAGAGGCAAATATACATTTTCGAATAAATTTTAAATAATATTCGGTACGCACTGTGAGTAAATATTTGAAAAAAATAGTTAACTGTAGTTAATTTACTACCTGCAAACAAATAGAATAAATCCGGAAGTTGCAAATTTCGCTAAAACTACAATAAGGTAGCGTTTAATGTCAGGCCAGGAGATGAAAAAATTAATGTCTGTTATTATTTATTTGATTTAGTGGAAATAATTCCTTACGTAGAAATAATTGTTAAAAGTCGCTTACGCGACAATTTAGTCGATTTGTAAACAAAGAGCGCGTCGCACTTAAAATAAAATAAAATAATCGCTTAGATTGACAAAACGTCCGTATAAGTATTCGAATTTATCGACAAAACAAGGGAGCGCAAATTGCGAATTCGGGCCGTCGAGAAGAATTAAAGACAATTTCGAAGTAATGGGCGCCAAGGCTGTCGCAACACCCATTATAAAATTTGTAACAGAGCGCGCGACAAATTTTTAAATTACCAACACGAATTTATGCGTAAAGTTTCCTGCCGAGCCACCTAAGCACCCGAATCAGGTGAAACGATCGATTTATCGGCGGTTAGCGGCCCCCATTTGCCCCTAAGGGCGTCCATCCCGGAGACGAGCCCCCGTGGAGGGTGCCCCCTCGATACGGGGGCGCCAATTTCGTTTAGTACCACAAACAAATCGGAAAAACTCACCTTCTAGTGTTTATCACTGATAACAGTACACGCCATGTTAGAAATTAATGTCAAATATCAAACCGTAGTGTGTTTACAAACCTCGTCATGTGACGAACGGTGGGACATGCGCCGCGGAAATCGCACGCGCGATCGACCATTCCGAACGCGGCCCCGTTACAAAGAAAATCGACGACGTCTTCACGGGCTCGACCTGAGGGAGCGGCACCGCGTTTAGTTCTGAACGCGGTTGCTGGAACTCCGAGTGTTCTGGTGCTGCCGCCGCGCACCGGGACTGCGACTGCCGTTGAATGAACCCGCTGCACTCGGCGAAGCCCCAACCCCCGGGACGAACTAATCACTAATCACTAAACACCCTGTACTGCTCCCACCGGGATCTTCGCACCAAACTCGATGCGAAAAGTACCTACAACAGTTTCTAATTAGTAATTTGAATAAAGCTCTCGTTGTTTTTTAAAAAAATATACCATAACTTTATCAGTTGTGGGGTTTTGTAATTGGTAAATAAAATTCGAATTAAATTAAGCGATAAAATTAGAAATTTGGTATGAAATTGAGTGCGTTTTAAAGATAAACAAAAAAAATATTTACTGATTGAAAATTATATAAAAATATTCAAATTTTTAATTTTAATTTACATAATACCGATATTCCCCAAACTAATTTGACATCTGACACTAAACATATCATTTCTACCAACATATAAAACTAGATGGCCTCGTACATAAGTGGTTGCCTATCCAAACAAAAATTAACATCTAAATTCATTATTAGAAATTTTATTACCACATTGAGTGCATTAGAGATAACTATTCATAAAGAATTACTAAAAAATATTCAATATTCAAATCTACAAACAGATATAAAATAGATGATAAGTGGCTGCCTCTAACCTAACCTAACCTAACATTATAAATGTAAAATTAAGTCATTAAAAAATAACAAAATTAATTTCAAGCAGACAAACAAACATGTTGTAGACTTAATATACAAAATCTGCATAATTGATCCTACAATTTGGAGGAAAATTCACGCCATCGAATTTATGTAGAAAATAATTGACTTACCCCCCTGTATAAGACTTGCAATAATTCAAAGAGACACCACTACGGCAATTTTAATTTGTCCGGTAGATATGTTCAATTTGTAAAATTCTATAACACCTGAAAAATTAAAATTCTTTAAATTATATAAATGATCTGTTAAGTTAGATGAATAAACTGAAAGTAATTATTGAAATTCAATAACAGATCTCTAGAAAGTAGTGTTAATTATCTGGTATCACAGTAACGAAAAAAATCATGTTTAGTTTTATTTTGATCATCAAAGAAATATTATGATTCAAGAGAAAGGTTTTTTTAAAACAAATTTTAAGTTTTGAGCTATAAATAATGTATTATGAATTATAATTTTATGAAAATTACCCGTTATGAAAGATCCTCATCGGATACATTATTCAACTATTATTCAACTGAATTTCCTATAATTTTGTGAAAAGCAAATTTCTTCATTGACATACATCTAAGAATTAGTTGTATCTTCTTACAGTTTAATCCACGTCTAATAATTTATTCAATGTACTTGCTGAAAACCACGCAGGTTATAATTGAAAATATTGAATTATCCGTTAGAATATCGAACATTCTTGAGAGTAGTTTCACCTTTGGTCAACATTTTATTTTGCCTGTAATGGAGATGAACCCAGTAAATTTATTTCAAATTATTAACTGAAATATCTAGTTACATGAGCAAAAACCAATTTAGACAAGAAGGTGTGCCAACTTAAATATTGTTCATATTTACACCCGCAGATGGCGCTTAATTTTGTAGAAGAATTTTTATTTGTAGAATATTAGCAATTTGTATGTGCGTTTTCATTTTCATAATTTAAATCATTGATGGTTAGTTTATATCTGTTTAATTATCAATTATTATAGACTGTATATTTTGATTTTATTTTATTCTGAGATTTGAATTATTTATGTTTAGATTACCGAAGAAATATCCGTAGATAATCGCAAAGTTTTAAATCACTTCCACTTTTTATACAAGAATGTAAGGTTATGCTTCTCAAAAATGATTGCAATAATAAATTCGCAATATATTAATTATGATTGGATTTCTTTGATATTTGTTGGCTATGTATTTTTGCATCCCGATTCTTGCATCACCCTGTATTTCTTCGGTTTGTGCAATTTTCGTTGATCAAGTTCGAAAAGCGTTTTTATTTGTAATTGTACGTGCAACGATGGTTATTGTGTCTGTTGTCCTGGCATTATTGATTTTACTTTTCGAGAAATTGTCAATATCTAATTGAAAATGATAACACCCATTGTTGCCCGCAGGATCTAGGTTACGCGTTTATTATTTAAAATACGTTTCAATTTTCTTTATTCGAACTTTACTTTTCTTCTCGACACGCTGATTACGAGACCGGTTGTTCGGTTTGCTTTTATTTTGGTATTTGTGTAATTGTCTAAGACTTTTAGACGACAAAATTGCCGAATTTGCAACTAGAGCGTAAAGCACACAAAAAAATAAATGTCGTTTTAGGAATAAGGCGTAACTAAATATTTTCTTTTTAGATAAAAGTCAGTGGAAATTAAGCGCGAACGGATCGTATTTGGAACTGGAGTAAAGCCGTAAATTCAACTATATATTTCGAACAAAATATTTGGAAGTTTTTTTAATATTAACCAATTAGTTATATTTTGATCGATTTTCGCCCACAAACGCATACAATTTCTCAAGAACGTAATTGGAAATTGTTTTTTTAATTAAACTTACATTGTTTTTTATCCTCGTTCTTGAATAATTTTTCCATTGCATTATTATAACGTGGAACTTTCTTACAGCTGATATTAGAAGAGTCAGTAAAAAAGTGAACATAAAAATAAAGTGTTTTAAGTGAAAAAATTAACAATTTTTTTCCAATAATAATAACTTATCTTAAAAAGTTATTTTTTCTGAATCTAAATATAGGCAACCAACATTGCATATACGATATACGTTAGTTGCGAAATGTGAAGTGTGAACTGGGTGTTACTTGCTCATATTAACGAGGCCATCTACAGAAAGTAGATATTTGAGGTTATATAATGTTTACTTTCTCTAGAGCAGTGATTCCCAACGGGGCAATTCGAGTTTTAAAGGGGTCAATTCAAAAGGGGCCTCGTCCAAAATTTAAGTTAAGGAGATTGGGTCACTAGAAGAAAGTAATAACAAAGTAAAAAAACAACTTTTTTTAGATTAATTCATTGTTATAAAAAATTGCTGTGGCAAAGTTGAGACGATTAAGAAGCTCCTTTACATATAATCTTATGGGAAATGACTCAAAAAAATTAACGTTTGGAACGTGTTTTTCTAGAATGCAGAAAATAATAATGATAGAAAAACCAAATTTCAGCATATCATTAGCTACAAAAATGTGAAGTCCATATTTTATTTACAAATAATTATTATTTTTGAATTCGCAGGTATTTTTTTGTACCTAATCTTCTTTAAGCTGTTATATTTCCTTTAAAAGCGGTCTGAATACCTTATATGTGCCTAAATAGTAACATTAAAAAGAATATTTACGGTTAAGTGAAGTTCTGATTTGAAATTTCCTTAAGAGGGGGAAATGACACACGAAGATGTACGAAATAAGCACGTGGCGCCGGCCATTTATAAAGTCGTTCTTACCAGTGTCGTGCCATTTTTTCTGTTAATGGGTTAAGTTTGTTTCGATGTTTTTCGGGATATTCAAGATAAACAGGAATTGTTACCGAAAATCTCAAAAGTTGTGAATCAATGTCTTGGAGGTAGCCTTGAGAAAAAGAATAATTGGTAAATAATAATACATTGTTGCAGCCAAACCGTTGAGCATCAATAAAAACGGATTACATGTTTAAATTCTATTCTCTGGCATTAAAAATGTTTTATACAGAGTGATCAAAAATTACATGGGATTTCAAATTTTTGACCACTCGGTATTAAATATTTTTTAATATTATAGTATAGAACTTGAAAAGTTAGGATAGGGACTTATAAGCCGTTTTTATTGATTTTCAACGTTTTGCTACATATATCTAAATTCAAAAAAATGTGATTTTCAGGTGGCTGTACACTCTGTATATTTGGAACTAATTTTAAAATGTGAATCTCACTTTTTGTAAATACTTTTTTTTTTCGTAACTTCAATAATAGCTGACTAATCCAGCTTTGCCTCACTAATGCGTCACCCTGTATATATATATTTGTTAAATGGCATTTTAATATATAAAAATTCTAAAATATCATTTTTGCTTACTATATGGTTACAAATATCAAAAAATAAAAAAATAACAATTATTTCTATATGTGAAACGGCACCAGATTTGAGTTGGGATTTTTCAAATTTTAAATGCCTTAGAACGTCAAATATCAGACTAAAAACTATGACATATAAATACCTACAAAAATAAAAATTTGGTTTATTTTATTTTTGTTAGTTATGTGACCACCTTTACAACAGATTAATATTTGTTCTCGCACAAAATACACTACGACGCCACTGTTCAGGCATTTCGTTCGGCAAATTCCGCTGAACATTTAAACAGGAAAAAAGCTGGTGAGCATTCTGTTTGTCTGTGTCATTTCTTTAGTAAAATTCAAGTTACTGCAAGCAAGAATTAAAAAAGTAGTCCTAGCCGCAATTTGAGAGCGAAAAAATGAGTTCTAGCAATTCTAGAAATGTTACACAAAAATTAACGCCAAGACCAACGTTAAACCGCACAACAAGTCAACCAGATGAAACAATTTCCAGTGTTAGTCGTGCAAATACCGGTAGAAGGCCCCCCTATGGGCCCCCCATTAGCACTGCTTCTTTTAGGAGACACGCGAAAAGCCATAACGCCACAATTGGGCCAAGCAGTTCTCTCGATGTTACCAGAAGACTTAATGTTAACGTAGACTCGAATATGGAAAATAGAATTCATCAGATGGAATACGATCTGGCTTATCATAGCTACATACAAACGTTATTTAAGCAGCACATAATTAAAAAGGAAATTAAGGAACGAGAGGATTTAATGGATGCACAGATTTTATATCAAGAAGAGATGATTAAAAAAAAGGAACGTGAATTACAACAACTTCAAAACGAAGTTAAACTAGAAGAACAAAAGCAAGAGCTCGATAAAATGATCACTAATTTAGAAGAAAATATTAACATTATTAAAGAACATTATGGAAATCCTCGAGCCCAAAAGTTTCTTCAAAATGTTCGTAATATTTTAACAGATCGCAGCAGTACTGTAGTTTTGCAAAATGTTGAACCAATAGATACCAAAGAAAAACTAGAGGAGTTTATAGAGACCTTTAAAAAACTTAATACAGCTCTTGAGAAATTTTTTCAAGGCCGAGATTTAGAAGGAATTCAGAAATGTGCGGAGAAGTGCAGAATTTTAAATAAACTAATGGCTGACATTAAGAAAGAGATGATTGACATTTCTAACATAGAGTCTGAAGGGACTGCAACCATTTTACAGAAATTTTCAGATAAATTTTCTGAGCAATATAGGCCCAAGGCTGATTAAATTATTTTTATATCTGAAACGGTTTAATTTAAAAAATATTATTTACTATTTAGTAATTTTTCAATATGTTTAATTTAAAATGTATGAATTATAAACTTATTTTATTTTGTAATTGAAAATGTATAATTTAAATAAGAATGTAATTTTTTTTTAATAATAGAGTAGAATATTTAATCATTTTAAATTTATGAGAGCCTAGTAATTGTAGTATTCATTGTTTATTTATTTAAAGAGTAAGCAATATTTTAATAAAATATTTTTAGATTCATAAAAATGTCTAGTTTTTTTTGACATTGGAACGTTTTTGATCAACAAACCAAAACATCAGTTTAGGTTTTTTAATTTTTTTATGTATTATGTTTTACTTTAGCTTCTAAATGGAGAAATGTAAAAAATGCAATATATATTATTAATGTCTTCATTTGTTTCCAAGCTTTTACTAAATAAGATTTGTTACTATTTTTGCCAAATTGGGGAAAATTGTGTATGATCTCTCCATTTAAAATCTAACAATTATACTTAGTAAAATATAATACATAAAAAATTTAAAGTGAAGATTAAAGAAGTCAAATAAAGATATTTTAGCGGTGTTTTTGCATTCTTTCGTAATCTTATTTTCGATCTTGTTGATGCTGCTGGTGAGGTATTTTTTTCAAGTTGATCTTTGTATATAACATGAGTAGCATTTACATCGTTGCATTGTGAAACTTCATTTGATAGGGCCTCTTCGATTGATTCTTTTTTAATTTCGTGTCCTTTATCAAGACAATTTGCTGATTTGATCATTAAGATGAAAAAATCCAATAAATTTCTACCTGATTCCTGTGATTTAAACCGCCAATAAAAACATTACAAAAAACCATTTATTTAAAAAAACTTATCCAACTAACATTAATCACTGGGGAATCCCCAAACTTTTAAACTACCTGCATCTCTTTTTCTGTCGTAACTATCTTTGTCGTCGCAGGCGTACGCTAAAAGATGAATGGACGGATGCCACGCCACTGTAAACGTGGCAGCTTCCACTGATATATCGGCTATTTTATCACCAGTTTCAACGAAACCTATGTCGATTATTAAATCTTCAGATGCTGAAGCTAACAGCTGGCCATCGAAGCTAAACGAGATCGTTCTCACTGGCCAATCCATTCTAAAATACATTTGTGAATTTTTATTCGTTTTGTATGAACGTTTAGTTTCATAATTTACCTTGTAAACACCCTTTTACAGGCGAGTTCGTTTATATCCCACAACGAAACTAAAGCGTCTGCGCTTCCAGTTGCAAAATATTTTCCTGTAGGATCAAATTCTATGCAGATACAAGTGCCGGGATGTGCTTTCAAAATATGTTGACGTTTCAGATCAGGGTAACTGTAAAAAAATATTTATTTAGAAACATTTTTTACATAAGTATTTCCCCTCCACATAATAAAAGTCAATTATGATATATGTAATAATCAGAAAATAAATATATTATAAAAGTTAAGTATAAGTTAGAAATACAATTCTATGATTACGCGATAGAATCCCCAATTGAAAAAGCTGCAAATGTTAAGGTTTTAAAAGGAAATTGAAGTCGGGTTTCAAAAATTCGATCAAAGAAATCAACTCGAAACTGATTACAATAAATAAAATAATGTGTAGCTCCTCAATTAGTACAAAATATTCTTAAATTATTATGCTATTGTTACAATTGTTAAGAAACCAAAGAGAATAATTCTTGAATGATTCTAAACTATTTTAACTTTTTAGAACTGTTATAACAATTCCAGTTTAGTAGAAATGCTGAGAGAACAGTTCTTAAATATTTTTATAATTCCACAACAGCACAAACTGTTGAAAATCGTTCTGAAATAGTTTTAAATCCACTATAAAACTTGATTTATTAAGAACTTAGAGGAAATCGTTCTTCTTTGCATTTACTGCACTGTAAAGAATGTGTAGTGCAAAGAGTTATAGAAAAAAGTATGTTCAATATAAAAATAAGATTACCTTAAAATATGTACACATCCTTGTCCATTAGTTAAAAAGAAGAGATCGCTAGTATTATTCCAAGATATTTCATTAACCTCAAAATGAAACTGTTCCTCAGCTTCTATTTTATAGGTCCTTGCATCGATGAAAGTAACCAAATCCTCCTTATTACCCACAGCTATCGAATTCCCATTAGGTGACCAGGTTATATTGATATTTTCTCCTTTTGTATTGATTGTGGTAACGCACTTCTGAACCCTGGTATCCCAAATTCTTACTGACTTGTCCCCACTAGCTGTGCTCAGCAAATCCGGATGAGTTTGATGCCAACAAAGTTGATCCACAGAGCCGCCGTGGCCTTTAAACGTGTGTTCCTTATTCTGCAATAATTACAAGATTTTTAATAGTATGTAAATAATAGAATAATACACAGCAGCGCAGCTAGTTTTAAAATTTGTTGAGGCGTTCTTTTTATGAATTTTTGCGTGCACACGTCGGGGCCCTCTACCTCGGGGGGCCCGTACAGCTGAATATTAACTTACTAGTCGGTCTCTGTCCAAAGTATAAACGCAAACTGATTTGTCGAAAGAGCCAGAGGCGAGACGTTTTCCATCGCAACTCCAACCAACAGAATGAACTTTTGATGAGTGCCCAATGTACTCCTTGTATTTATTGTGATTTTTAAAATGAGACTGAAGTTCTTCAATTTTCTCTTGAAAACCTTTCATTATATTTATTTATAAATAAGCCAAAAATTCAATCAAAACATTCACCGAAAAACTGTGTAAACAAATTACAACATAACCTTAAAATATTGTGGATACTATTACGTTCACGTGGGCTTTGTCTAATTAAATACACTTGAATTATTGTTTTGATAGTGGAAAAACAAATAAACAAATCAATTTTGTTCAATTTTGTTTTTATTATGGTTTACTATTGTTTATAGTTCTATTATTAAGAAATAAATAAAATTAAATGTACTATTTAAACGGCAACGTTGCAGTAAACACTGCTAGTTTACGAACACAAATTCTATACAGGGTGAACAATGAAACCCACATTTAAATTAAATTTTTGTTGGTGTAATTTTAGCTATCTATATGATAAATGATAATATATTACTATCTATAATTATATGAGAAATGTTTCGTTTAGGTTTACTTTAAACACATATATTTGATAATAAATATGGATAGATAAATAATACTTATCTTTCCATATTTATTATGAATAATTTCCATAAAGTAAGATTTGAAACAATTAATTTAATAAATTTGATATATACAAGGTGATCATACAAGAGAGAAATTTATTGGAATCTAAAATAAATAATTTAGAGAGCGTACATAATTGAAAAGTCAAGAAAGATGGAGGAAAAGTACTTGCATATATTTAAATTTTTACGTATTTGATATACATTTTTATACAGCGTTATTCAGAATTATTATTAATACCTATATCAAAGAAAAGTACACAAAATAATTGATTTCCTCCCTGTGTATTTAACGAAAAAATAATACTTTTTAACAATTTCAAACCATATTTGCGAAATAATTTACCAAAATAAATCTACTTACTGTCTCTTTCCGAATTATCGGAAATTCAAATATTAATAAAGCGACTGTTATTATTTGGGCAACCAAATCTGCCCAAATATATCCAACGGATTATCAACGTAAATAGATTATTGATCTCTTTATCAAGTAAAATTACGAAAAACACAACATTGTCATTAGGTCGGTATTATTTCAATGTTGATTGGCAGATTTTATAATATCGAGACACCACTCATCGCAGCTTTATTAAATTTTTCGTTTCGCAATGTTCAATAAAACATATTTCGAGCAAAGCTTCTAACAAAAAAACATGTTGTACAATCTTATTTTATTTAAGTAAGTGTAAAAAAAGTCGTTAGTAAATAATTTTATCTAATTAAGCAGGCGAATTTCCATATTGGTTTTAACTTTAATTGTCTGAGTTTTGCACCAAGAAAAAACCAAAGTAGCACGTTTTAAAAAAAATGTAAATTTAAAAATTATATTTTCTGATAATTGTGGTTGAAGACACTAATAAAAAGGTAAAAAAATAAGAGGCAAAGAAACAAACATAAAAAGAGCCGAAAGAAAAAGGACCAACAATAGAAAAATAGAAAATTAGTATTTATGGAATTTTATAAAAATACTCATTTTTTGTGGTTAGATTTGGTTGGGTTTGGATAATTATATTTAATTTTTTGGTTCATTTTTCTTTTGGCTCCTCTTTTTTTGGTTCTAATTGTTTGTCTCTTGTTTTTTTTTGGCTTCTATTTTTTGGTACCTTTTTTTGGCTCCATTTTAGCACAATAATTTGGATAATTAAATTTAATTTTTTGGTTCATTTTTCTTTTGCCTCCTTTTTTTTCGGTTCTAATTGTTTGACTCCTTTTTTTGTCTCTTGTTTTTTTTTGCCTTCTATTTTTTGGTCCCTTTTTTGGCTCCATTTTAGCACAATCATTGTAGTTTATTTACAATAATGAATAAACATTTTTAGGAAAACTAAATACGAACACGACAAATGGAGAACATTAGTTATAGCAGTGACATTAATATTCTGCACTATTTCAGTGATTTTAGTAGTGATTGATAACGTGCCTGGAATTTTGTCTAGAAATGACGGCGACTGTTTAGAAAAAAAATTAACCGAAATTAAACCAAAACCAAAAAGTTTGGCCCAAGGAAAAACGTTAAATGAAGAATCCGACTGCGCGATATCAAATAATGAACAGTGCGAGATTAATTGCGTTGGAATTGGTGATAAAAATATTATTAAACGATCAAAGGCAGATGTAAGTATCCATTTTATTTTTAATTTTTAAACGACTGGAATCTCGTGTTTTTCAGCAATGTATTTCCGACGTTTTTCTTATTCTTACCGATGTTTTTTTCACTAACTACACCATCGAAGAAGGCTGGCTAAGAGGTTTTTCAAAAAATATAACTCGTCTAAAAATCGAGTCTAAACAACTGCACTTTTTGGCCGAAAGCAGTTTTTCCGGAAATCCATTTGAAATATTAAACTATCTAACTTTGGCGAATACAAACATCGCATTTTTGGCTCAATCCAGTTTCATTGGAACTTCCTTGGATACGTTCGAATTCTGGTTTAACGTCCAACAAGAGGCCAATTTTGAATTTGGTGCTTTAAAGCACGTCGCCGACAAGTTACAAGTACTGCAACTCAACAATGTTATAATACACCCGCAGGTACTTTACCAATCTGTTGTGACATTTTCCAATGTTTCCAGCTCGATTTTATTGATGTATTAATGATTCGTTTTAGGGTTTGAAAAATTTAACAGGTACTTTATCTAAAGTACTGACAATAGATTTGCGAGATAATTCCATTGACCGAATACTGGACGATACATTCAGTAGCGCTACTACTTTGGGCCGGTTGTACTTAACCAGCAGCCAAATTGAACACATGGAAAAAAACGCTTTTTCCGGTATTGGACGATCAGTACAATTGTTGTTCTTCGATAAAAACGCTTTAACAACATTACCTGAGGGCATCTTTGACGGTTTTCTTGGTACAGGTACCGGTTTAGATAACAAGAAAATATACATCGTGAACAATCGATGGAACTGCGATTGCAACTTGCAGTGGTTTAAAACGTTCTTCGAAGAAAACAGGGAAGCGTTTTTTAGCGACCAACAATTTACTTGCCTAGTGAACGGTTCGCATCTTGTGGATTATTCTCTGGTGGATTTTTGTCCAAGTACAACAGCAGAAAGTTCAACGTCTACAACAAGTCTTACAACTGTAACCAAAAGAACGACCAGAAGACCTACAACTGTAACCAGCAGTACTTCTAGTTCCGGCAGTACATCTGGTCCGGTAACTACTCTCAAACCGTACGAAGAGGTGATTTTCTCTTGCGAAAACTGCCAAACAGCTCCGGTATTCTTCGAGGACAAAAGAAGGTCCTACAGCCATACAATTAGCGTGAGAAACGGTTCTGTAACTTACGATTTTTACTACATAGAAGGGACACCTTATTACGATCTCCAAGTGATGAACCCCATGAATTCCGGTTATTTAATCTGGATCAATTCGAAGAATCGCAGCGATATCGGTTGTCTTTATAATATAACATCGAAAGCGACTTTAAAGAGTTTGAATTACGACCAAGAGTACGTTATATGTTTATTAAATAATGGTAAAGATGTTGTGTCACCGTTCGATTGTACGACACTGGTGGTACCAACAACTTGGGACAACAAACCCTGGATTTTTAATAAAGACAAAAGCATGATGATAGTACTGTCGGTTATATTAATACTAATAATGACAATAACGACGGTTGCGGTGATGTATTTCGTGTTTAGAAGAAATCCGAAATTAGTGAAGGCGGTAAATAGGGAGAATATCGGAAAAGAAAAGGAACATCACTATATAAAACCGCCATCACTGTACTCGACTAGTGACGGGTATTTGAGTCCACGATTATACGAAAGGATAAAATCGATGAACCGCCGCAGCAGAAAACTAAGTACGATCTCGGAAAGCGATTCCGATGGTTGTTTTAACGTTGTGTACAACGTTTCGAATATAACCGAAGGGGAACTGTATCAACCGCCCCCTTTGCCGCCCAATCACCCCTCGGGATGGACAAAATTTGAGTTGGAAGATGAAATTAGCGTTTACGATAGTACCGAGACACCAATAGAAAGATCTGGAAGCTTGAAAGTTCCACATATTTATACGTCGGTGGTTGGTTTAAACGGAAGATCCAAAAGCGTGCCAGCAGATTAAAAATGTCTTGATTATAACAACTTCTAAAATTAAAAAAATGTAATGAATAAGTGACTCAATTTTGATCATAAATACCTTTTTTTGGGACACGAAAGGTTACATTTGAATCACAAATGTATAATTTTTTTTTAGAAAAACTGTTATAATAAAAGTGTATTTATTAAATTAATTTGGAACGAAAATTCTTTCTTATACTCTTTCCCAGACTATAAAAAATTTTATAATTTTATTTTTTATTCCTATCATTTTGCTGCAGACTATAAAATTCTTAAAAAATGTTAATATTAAGCTCCTGGACTATTTAATAGAACGTTGAGATGAGCTAAGAACAAAATAAAAAATGTAGTATCTTATGATTTTTCATAAAATATACAGTGTGTCCAATTAAGTCGGCACCATATGGGAAACTTTTTTATTATTAGTTTTATGAAAAAAAGTTATTCTTTATAAAAAGTTGTGCATTATCTGAAACCTAGAATACAGTCATCAAATATCAAATTTTTTCAGTGGTATACGAGGTTTGTCAAAAAATTAGAGTTTTACTCAAGAGTAAAGTACCTTTAAATTTGACGATATCGAAAAATGTTACTAAAAAAAGTTGATCAGAATTAAAAATTACGTTTAAATATGTACGCAAGTACCTCCATTTAAATTAAAACTTGAGATTATTTTATTTTTTACTAATATTTCTATTTTGAATGAACATTTATCTCTTGTGATTACGAAACACGTGATAACCTTTTAATTTTTCGATATTTTCTTTAATAATTTTGCAATTAAAACGCGTAATAAGTGCATATTCATTTATTTTGAAAATAATAAAATTTGCATATTTAAACGTAATTTTTAATTCTGGTCAACTTTTTTTAGTAACATTTTTCGATATTGTCAAATTTAAAGGTACTTTACTCTTGAGTAAAACTCTAATTTTTTGACAAACCTCGTATACCACTGAAAAAATTTCATATTTGATGACTGTATTCTAGGTTTTAGATAATGCACAACTTTTTATTAAGAATAACTTTTTTTCATAAAACTAATAATAAAAAAGTTTCCCATATGGTGCCGACTTAATTGGACACACTGTGTATGAAAGTTATTTTTTTTAATTCATTACAATTCAGGGTGAACAAACATAAACGTGAGTTAAAAAATGTTTAATTTAATTTTTGATGAGCAACTAATTGCTTCATTGTGATACAAAAATGTACAGGGGTTCTAAATAGTGCAGTACATCACTAAAATTAAATAATTTGCTCAAAGTAAAAAAAATATTCATCACTATTTCATTTTAAAGAATTTCATTAATAATTCCTTTTCGTTACTATATTAAATTCGCACTGTTTCCACAGATTTTTAGAATCTAGTAAGAACTAACTAAAACAATCTGAATTTTTTTATTATATCCAAAAAAGCCATTTTCACTTACGTCTTTGAGAAAAATTTTAGAAAATGTGTTCAAATCTATTTAAAGACACCTTTGAGATGTCACATATATTTTAAATATGATCCTGATTAAACTACATATACTTAAATAAAAATATTTTATAGTTTAGGCACCAGATTCCTTGAGGTTGTGACATGAAATCACCCTATAAGAGTATTCCGGTTTATTCCCTACGTAATAGGCAACCAACGATACGCATTGGTTAAAACGATATGATTATTAGTTATTTACGAATTCCCGCATTTGATTTTGATAAAATGTCGATTGCTTATTGATTAAATAATTGAAAGATATCGCAAAATGATGGAGCTTAGCAAAAAAATTAGCATGTAGTGCGCTCGTGACGTCATGACTTGTGACGTAAATGAGGGACGAAAATACACATTAAAATTTGTAAATCCTTTAAAAAAACGTAAAAACGATAAAAAATGCATTTACAAAATAACTTTGGTACGTCACATATTGGACGTTTTATCAATTAGAAAATGTGCTCTTGATTAATGTACGTTTTCCTACATAAAAATATTTTACAAAATTATTTTTGCTCCAGATTCCGTGCGGTTCTGATATGAAAATCAATTGAATCACCCTGTAAGAGTATCGCGTTTTATTTCCTACGAAAGTAGGCAACTCAGAATACACCGTTTTGAATTTTATTAATTTACGAATTCCGGCATTTGATTTTTGGTAGGGACGTGTACGATTTAGAATGCGGATTTCATATTTAAGGAAATAATCGAGAGGCATCGCGAAATGATGAAGTTTAACGAAAAAATTAGCATTCAGTGGGCTCGTGACGTCAATGAGTTGTGACGTAAATGAGGGGCGAGATCTAGCAGCGAAAATAGTAACTAAAATGTAGTAGTTTTGTAGATCGTTTGGTAAATGTTCTGTGTTTTTATATGTGGCGATGACGGACTAAGAAAATTCGATGAAAATGTCGGGAAAAACGTTTCCAATCGACAAATTAGTGCGTGTAGGTTATTACGAACTCGAAAAAACAATAGGAAAAGGGAATTTCGCCGTAGTCAAGCTGGCCACTCACATTGTCACACGAACCAAGGTTTGTACGGGATCTCAATATCAACATCTCAAATGTCAAATCGCATGTAATTTTCGTGTATTATTCACATTTTGTCGCAATAACAACATTAAAGACCATTTCTCATTTAACGGCTGACTGGGTTATCGATATCCCACAATCCAATTACATCGATAACATTTGTTCTATGTCCAATTCGAGCGTTACAAACATTTTATTTGTCTTATAAAAAAAGGAACGAAACTTTTACACCGATATCGAAGACTAGAAAAACAAATACATTTATTTGCACTTTGCTAATTTGTTAAACAAATATTTAGAGGTTATGTACAATCTGCAATATCAAGGACGAGTTGAATTCGATTCTGAAAAAACATACGTTTTAATTAAATAGGTAGAATTAAACTACATACTGCAACTAAAAAATATTCCACGGTGTTTAAATTAAACATAAGATAAACGATAATTACTAACCCGAGTCGTTCTTGCTTTAATATATACAAAATTTATAACACAAATAATACTTATACAGGGTTCACATAAAAACACCTACACAGATACGGGACATATAAAAAAACACAATTATTTTTAATTCGATCTAAGAAATAACATTTTTTACAATTTTTTCTAATTTTATGAGCAGCTGTATTTTACAATTACAATTACAATCGATACACTAATTTCAAGAGTGTGTGCCCACTGGACAATTCTTTTAGTTGTTTGTATTCGTTTTGCAATTTTGAAATTTTTCTCTTCCATGAAGTAACTAAAAGTAATTATTTTCATCCACTGAGTTTTTACCTACCTTCATTCGTTTTCGAAAAAAAAAAGTGATAAAATTCATCACCAAAGGTCATAGTTTTCTTCTTCTTATTTGAGTTTTTTGGCCTCCACCCCTTGAGAATTTAGTTCTTAGTACAGGTTTTTTTTTGACAGTTCCAGTATTTTAGAGAAAAGAGGATTTCAAAGAGGAAAAGCTACAATTAGTCGTCCAGATTTAAATCCGCTAGATTTTTTATATTGGTATTTTGCATTTATAAGTTGAAACAATTAAATTTTATATTTCTCGAGTAAATTATTAAAAAAAAAAATACTATTTTTTAAGGGTACCACTTATAAATTAACATTGAACGCTTATTTGTAAATGTTATATTATTCTATATGAATTAAAAAAGAGAATAAGGCTCACAAACCCGGAATCCTGTACTGTAAAGATGAAGAACGAAATATAATAGGAAAACCAATAGAAATGATAAACACATGAAAAACTACCGAATGGAACTCAGAAGATGTAGATGGAATGGTGGAAAAAATATACTAAAAAACTTTAGAACAAAAAAATTATTTTATTATTATTATAAAAGTTATGAAAAGCTTAGAAAAAGTGGCCAAGACAAAAGGTTTACAAATAAACGAAAATAAGACAAAGTATATGGTTCTGCAAAGATCAAAAGTAGAAAAGAAAAAATCGGTCAACGACAAAGTTTGTATGTTCCAAAACACTGCAAACATTTATTAATAATTGAAATTAAGATAGTGAAAAAATAAATGCAAGACTTAATAAAGGAAATAAAGTGTACAACAATGACAAAAATCTTA
Organism: Hermaeophaga mercurialis; assembly: GCA_951812935.1. Classification (NCBI taxonomy): domain Eukaryota; kingdom Metazoa; phylum Arthropoda; class Insecta; order Coleoptera; family Chrysomelidae; genus Hermaeophaga; species Hermaeophaga mercurialis. Next base: position 50,291,767 of record OX638360.1, on the reverse strand, counting down.
AAGAAGTAAAGAAATATCACGAAAGGTAAAAGAAAGAATAAAACATGTATGGGAGGAGAGAAAAGTGCTGAGGAAAATAAATTATGGGAAAAGAAGAAAGTCAGGATGGGAGAAAAGAACAGAAAAGAACCAATCTAGAAAAAAAGTGTAGTTATATCTAAATCCATTTATAACAGCAATAAATAGTAAGAAACGAACGTATTAAGCCCTAGTAAAGAAAAATATCCTATGAAGAGGAATAAATGGAAAGAAAAAAAGAGGAAGACCAAAGAGGATTGAAGAAGATTTAAATAACATAAAACTGGAAGGCTAAAATAAATAGTACATTTATATACGCAAAAAAATATTATTTTCAAAATTGAAAAATTATGTAATTGATTTTTTAAATTTCTAACTACTTTGTATATGGAACTATCAAATTTTTGCGGCATTTTATCTTTAAAAATGTGATAAGCTCACAATTGTTTTGATGCGATTAGGTACTATAGATGAAAAAAAAATGGTTGAAATTATCGTTTTCATGAGCTATCTGAGATACAAAATACACAAATTTAATACTAAAAAAAATAGTCAATGTTATTGAATTTTGTTCCCATAATAAACAATAAACGATCAAGTAAAAAAGGAAAGTTATTATCGCTGGATGAAATATTTATTTTGTATTCTGTATTAGTAAATAATGGGTTAATCATTTTGTAGTATAGGAAAAGAATATTTACTTCACCCATAATAAAAAAGTTATACAGGACTATTCCATATCTACTTCTTATTTAACTCTAATATTAGAAAATTAGGCGTTGAGGAAATTGTATAACGAGTAAAAAAATAAACCGATATACATTTTTAATCGATACAAAAATATGTTAATTTTGTGAGTATTCATCATAAATGCGATAAATCGTTATCGGGTCTAAGAAAGCGAGATTAAACCGTTTTTTGAGATGAACAATTCGTTAAACGTTACATGTGAAGATTCTAATTTGTTTGATTGACTTTAATTTAAAGAATTGACCTGAGCCCGGCTGGATGCAATACCGGGTAATCCAACAATTCTAAAATTAGTCCCAGAACTTCCCATAGGAATATATTAAAAAAATTGTTACATATTGATATGTCGTTAATTTTTATAATACAAAACTGTGGTTGTGTTTTTCCATAAAACGTTGTTAATCAATTTATTTATATGAACATTTTGTATTTCGCAATGATTTTTCATTATTTAACTTTCTTCAGATTTTTATGATTCTAGCATTTTATTGTAAATTTGACCTTTCTTTTGGTAGTTTACGAAATAACCCGTTGCGGTTTTTCAAATATTTGTATAAATCTTTCAAATTAATAATAATATGTTAAATACAATCGAATAACAAAACTATTGGTATTAACGACATGGATTTTTTTTTGTTTAAACCTGCAACTTGTACCTGGAACTGGTTTATTGGCCTTTTAATAAAAAATATCTTTGTACTTACCTGCATTTAAGCCATGAACTTAATTTAGGGTAATCACCTCGTAGATGATAATAAATTCGCAATATGCAAACATATACGGAAATTTAAATTAACGAATTATATCAAAATGTAGAACTAGTTTTTGGAGGATACTTTTATTATGTGGAATTCCGTTTTTGTCTAAAAAAAAAGGGTGTAATTAACTTTATTTATTTCCCAACATACGGATTTGAGAATATTAAATTTTCTGTGAAATCATTGTTTATTTTGTTTTTTTTAAATTAATCTTTTACAAAAAAATCTTATTGTTTCGACTGCTGAAAATTTTTGAATTTATTTTGTTCATCCGGCTCATCTTTAGTATTACTTTATTAATGACGGTTTTATTACACTATTTTATATTAAAATATAATATAACCTTGTTTAGAAATTATATTTTTTGTTTTATGCTTTTCAAATGACTATCAAATGTTAATTATGCATTAATTAATAATCATTTTTGTTAATAATCATTCTATTATATAAAATCGATTCAAAATAATGAGATGCCATAATTTAATAGGGAATTACCAAAAAAAAAATGTATTTATTACAAAATGGGATGATTCGGTGTGAAGTTAATAAAAAATAAAAAAAATATATTGCCCACATTTTACTCAATTTTTTTATGAGTATTCAATATTTTTTAAATACATCTAAAAATCAGAATATAGTCTTTTCTAACCAGCTTTTTTTTTAAATTCACAGGATTGTTTTGAAATGTTATTAATATGATAATTTGATGAATTTTTTTGTTTTTTCACTCGTTTTGATTACTTTATAACCATTTTAATTAAATTTGATAATGAAAAAAAATATATGGATATAATTTATGGCTAACTTCTGAGAGATTCGTGTGGATTACTTTTATCTGTTAATTAAATATTTAGTTTCTTTAATTAGTGTTGAATTATATTATTTCATGAAACACAACTATTTTCTGTGTGTTTTTTTGAAGGTTTTTTCCAAACGTCAATTATTAAAAAAAATACAGGAGAAGAAAAGTCTTCGAAATCACATTTTTTATGTATATATTTATTAAAAACTAGTTATTTCACTAAAGAGTCTATGCTTTAAAATTTTTATATTTTGGCTAAATTTTTAATGGAAATTTAAATTTTTATATTTAGTTTTAATAAAAATGATCTTTTTACAATACATTTTCACAAAATAAGCCTTTTTTAATTATATTATAAGAAAATATCCATTTTTTTCAACTGCAAGCCCAAGTTTTCCAAGTTATATTATTAAAAATTTAAGTTATTTCATTATATTTCAACAAAAATGACCTTTTTATAATAAATTTTTACAAACTTGGCATTTTTTCCTTTATATATTAAGAAAATATTCCTTTTATCAATAAATTGTAAGTTTTTGTTTTAAAACTTTTATTTTTTTGGTACATGGTAATCGAAATTTATGTTCTTTTATCAAATTTTAATAAACTTTTTGAACTTTTTCGTTAAATTTAAACAAAACGAACCTTTTCCATTTGCTTGAATTTAAATCATTTAAACAATATTGTTGTCAACTTGTAAGTAAAAAAAATACATAATTTTTCACTATTAACTTCAAATATAAAATCCTTGTGCAATTGAATTGAAATGACTGAGATTTTAAAAATTAAGAAGTCAAATTTGATTTCTAGTTCATTTGGTCCTGGTTAGTGGTTTCAAATTTTATCATCTGAACCAAGTAAAAATACAGTTAATCTAAAGTTGTGTAATTATTTTCAGGTGGCCATAAAAATAATCGATAAGACTGTCTTAGACGAAGAAAACTTGACAAAGATATTTCGAGAGACTGCAATATTGAAGAAACTGAAACATCCTCACATCACAAGGCTGTACCAGCTTATGGAAACGAACGAAACTATTTATTTGGTCACGGAATATGCCAGCAAGGGAGAAATTTTTGGTAAGCCAATCACTATCCATTTTTTTTATTGTTTCCACTACTTTTCGCTTCTCTGCTTCCATTAATCGATTCTTTTGTAGATCATCTGGTAGCCAAAGGTCGAATGTCGGAATCGGAAGCCAAAAGGATATTCAACCAGATCGTATCCGCCGTAAGCTATTGCCATTCTCAGGGGGTAGTTCATAGAGATTTGAAGGCTGAAAATTTACTTTTAGATCATAACCTTAATATCAAGGCAAGTTTCGCTATTTATTATTCGATTTATCGTCTCGTATAACGTTTCGCTTACTTTTTAGTTGGCCGATTTCGGATTCAGCAACCAATTTACCGACGGTTGTTTGCTGTCCACTTTTTGCGGATCTCCACCGTACGCGGCCCCCGAATTATTCCAAGGGCTCAAGTACGACGGGCCTAAGGCGGATATTTGGGTATTGATTTTTTTTACTTCTCGTTCTCTTACAACAACGTCAATAGATAAATGACGCTTATCTTGAATTTATTATTACAAAGCTATTTTTAAATATTTTTTTCCCTGGCCAGGTTATTTCTTGTAAACGTATTTAGCTTCACACCATAAACATTTGAACCAATCATTATCTTCTCATTTAGTTTTTATGGGCTGTGCCTTTAGGGACTATTTAGCCACCAATTATTATCAAAAAATTCTTCTTTTCCTAACATTTTTTTTGTTTGAATTCAGATAGGTATTATTTATCTTTACATATTTCTTGTGAATAAATTCCACAAAGTAAGGGTTAAAACAATTAATTTAACTGTTATTTTTATTATTTTAGAGTCTGGGTGTAGTGCTTTACGTTTTGGTATGCGGTTCCCTTCCTTTCGATGGTCCAACGTTAAATGCCTTAAGAAATGTAGTGATAGAAGGAAAATTCCGAATACCTTATTTTATGTCTCAAGGTATGTATGCGATACTAAACATACGCTCTACATAGATTCGTAATAATATTGTACTAACTGCATTAAAATCAGAAATTGAAACGTGGTTTAGGCAAATCGTGAACTCGGAAATTACTTTGCGGCAAGTTTATTTATTATATTTATTTGGAAATGTTATCAGGCTAATTTACATGTTTGCTTTATATTTTAGTGACTACATGTGTATTATCTATTTTATCGCTTCGAATTATTTGAGCCCGGTTTTTTAGTATTGTTTAATAATGTGACTTCACATTAGAATTTCATTTTAATTTCAAGTAGATTACTGAGCTTTTTTTACGCTTTTACATAATTATTTGTTTGTATTTCGATACATTATCAGTGACACTTATCGTTTATATTTTATATTATTTTTATATATTCACTAGTCAAGATCTGAAAAAATATAGACATTTTATTACTTTAAAAATTATTTTTCGTATAAAAAAATTCTTTAATATATACTTTTTAGCGTCTATTTTTACCTATAAGTAAAAATTGGAAAATTACAGTCAGTTTTCAAAATTTAAAATAATTTAGTTTTTAGTATCGAGTTCGAACGCTCACTTTATTTTTTGGTGAAAAATGAAAATGCATTTTGATATTTTATACAGCATAAAATAATTGTTTATAGTGTTAAATTTAACTTTATTAAAGTTGTGCGTTATTCTCTCTCTAAACCATTCTAACCAATCATGGTAGATTACGATAGGTTTTCCTCTGGAAATCATGAAGATTTTGTATGTTGTGTTATAAATTTTCTTCTTGGGTTTTGATGAGAGTTTTCTAAAATGTTCAGAAAAGCAAGAAAATGCAAACAAATCGTGATAATATTTACATTGAATGAACACAGTTTATCAGTCCCTAATAAAAGTTTATTTTACAAATCTTATGACCAAGTAAAATAAAAAATTTTACCGCAATAAAATCCTATCTAGAATAATTATATTCAAGTATCATTTGTAACGCAAAGCTACCTTGTAGTAGTTTAAACGAATAAGTAGTAATATTTCTAGTAATTTGGTTATTTTAACTCTATTAATGTACTCGAGAGTTCAAATTTTCATGTCATTTATGAGAATAAAAATGTATTATCCAAAACTTATTTTTCTTCTATAATATTTTTATTATTGTTAAAGAATTATTTTAAGTCATATAAACAAAAAAATGTACTTAACTTAATCAAAAAACCAAAAGTATAAATGTTGCTCAGGTAACTTCAGTATGTCTCCGATTATATTTTCAATATGCCGTATTAACTTTTATATTTATTTTTAGTTCTAATACTTTAGACCTTATGTGTTCACTAGAATTCTGTATTCTATCTTTGATAGATTTCTAATTTTTATTACGTCGATTCGTCTAATTCTTGGTTTCGTTTTGTAGATTGTGAACATTTAATCAGGCACATGCTGGTGGTGGACCCCGAGAAAAGACTGACAATTGTCCAAATTCTAAAACACAGGTGGTTGGGCGACGCGCCCCCTATCGAAGACTTAACTACCGAAAATGAGCTGCAGCTCAATAAAACCGTCATAGATCACATGTTGCAACTGCCTAATCTCAATCAAACAATGATCCTGCAAAGTCTCAAGAGCAACTCCTTCGATCACATTTACGCCATCTACAATTTGCTCTTGGATAAATTACACCAAAGGACGATTAACTTCCAATCTAAAGTGTTGGAACAGCGAAGGGTCGGTGGCCAACAGAGAACGGACGAGCAGAACGTTAGCGGTAAGTTTCTTGTTTCACCGATTTTCTTATCATTTATGAACGATTAACGTTTGATGCAGAGGAGCAATTGTACGGCAAACCGTCGAAGATAAACGAAAGAAGCGAATCTTTCAACGAAAACAGACTGGTCAGCCAACTGTCGGCCGGTTCGGATAATTTGAGCGTAAGACAGGACGCTCAGGAGCCGTTCAATTACAGACGAGAGAGCTTCAACGAAAATTGTTTGAGGGAAATGCGCGACGAAAATAGCGAACAGATGAAAACGGCGGAAGGAGCGGTCGCTGAAGTGGGTTCGCCTTTCGTTTCGATGCCGACCATACCGGCGGTTTATTTAGTCGGAGAAGGAGACACTCAGCCGTTAGAAAAGTACGGGGAAGTGGACATGGATACGAACGACGATAATTACTCCGTGGCTGTTCCTTCCACGGCGTCCAATTCGACAGGTTACAGCAGCTGCCATTCTTCCGGCGATAAATATTTGACTGTGAGAAGACACACCGTCGGACCGGGAGATCCCGCTCACGAACAGGTTAGTTTAGTTTTTTTCTTTAAATGTGAATTAGTTCAAATCGCACATACAGGTCATACAAAATACTCAACAAGTAAGTCTTTATATCGACAATCAATTAAAGCATTTATTTGATTTGATTTGATTTGATTTGATGCAGGTACTGGAAACTCATTACATGGCTCATCCACATGATTCTAGTGGTGTTAAATTACTTCCAAACACTAATCTTCCTCTCAATTTGACGACGTTAGCGCAACAAAATCCTCATTATTTCAGCGGAAAGGATCCCCATTTATTGAAGCCGCCAGTGGTGCTCAGCGCAGCCGGAGGTTTCGGCAGAAGAGCTTCAGGTACCAACTCTTTTTGTTAAAAACGCTTAATAACAGTTTATCGATTATTGCTATTTTTATAGACGGCGGCGCAAATTTGCACATGGCTTGGGGCACTCCTGGATCTCACGAGCAATTGTCGATGATGTCGACGAGCTCCAGTGGAAATCCAAGTTTGAGCAGCAGCGGAACCGGCACCCAACCTTTGGAACATACACAACACGTTTTGGACGAAGTGGCCAGGTAACAACGCTAATAATTTTCTAGATATGATCGGAAATATTTTTTTCTTATTTTAAAGATATATGCAAAGCCGGGGAAACACAAAGAGGCACACAATGGCTAATCCTGAAGACGTCCACACAATACATTCAGCTCCATCTACGGGAACCAGAGTGAGACGTACCGGTTTACTTACCGTTACAGAACGTCCAGGTATGTCATTTCTTAAAAATTAAGGTACAGTAATATATAAGCTGTGTGATTCTTGGTTCACTACGAATGTTATCTTTAATTAGAGTTTAATTAAGCTTTGAAATTACGCCAATAATGTTTCTTTGTGCATAAAGCTGTGTTTCTTTTTCGTGACGTTGTTTTTTTTTGTTTTTTTTTTTATTAAAATGTTGCATGCATATTGTTGTTAGTAATCCCGCCAGAGGTCGTGATGGAAGTAGAAGCACGCATGAATCGCAACTATATGCCCACTATTTTACCCGCTCGCAAACAATCCAGGCACAAACCCCCTTTACCCACGGTACAAGAATTACAAGGTAGGTATACAATACCCGTATACGTCCACGCAAGATTTTTGTGTGGACGTATTCTAGCACAAAATTTTCGAAGGTGATCATCATTGAAATATCGTAGAACTAAATATAAAAACATTGTAATTAATTATCAACGAAATTCAAAGATATATCCTTTCAGAGGACATAGCGGATGAATTTATTTCTATTTTATATTCATAAATACTAGCGGTAATTTCAAAGATGATCTCTTCCAAAAAATCTGATTGATCCTAATATTTTTGTATATTTGGTAAATGTTTTTTTCGAGTTTCTAAATAGCAATTTTACCTATTAGTCCCGGTGAAAGTAATGTGTTTTGTATCGTTTTATTTAGGTAGGGAACAAAAATCGTTAGACAGGTTTTCGCCGGTAAGAAGAGGCAGCGAGGGTTCGGCCAGTCGAACTCTGAGTCCTTCTACACAAGACCAGCGACTGCAGAGAGGGCTTTCAGCGAGAAATAGCCCGCCCAGGTCTATTCCCGGTAAATAATGTTGAAAACTCCTCATTTCTTGTATTTTTTTCAACTAATATTTTCAATAGGTTCCCCAATTCACCAAAAATTTATGTCGGACCAACCTCTCCGCCATCACATGTCGGAATGTACGTCCCCCGTTCACCAATTCTACCAAACTCTCCCCGAAACGGTGACGATGCAGGATCTACAAAACTTTCCGCCTAATATAGACCCGACGTTGGGTCTCCCGCCTGAAAACTACCAACAACACAACTACGGTCCGTACGAGGCCACCAATCGAAGTCTTACTTATTCGTACGATTCTATTAACAGAAGTCCGCTACATTCTTCGCCTTACACTACAACCAGTTTGACTTCGTCGATGGGACAGACCGTCTTTAGTCAAGTATCGAGTATGGGGATGTATTCGGGAAGCAACTCGCCTATTCTAAATCCCCATTTGAGTCCCAACACGTCTCCCGTGTTCGGAGGATATGGCCAGGGTTCACAAGCCACCAGCGTCTCGTCGATCACACAAGGTAAATCTATTCTGTTTAGTCGATCGCCTTTATGTATAAGCAAATGAACGGTTTTCAGGTATCAGTGGTTTGAATACCGCGAGCACGGGCTCCATTACTCAAGGCATTCCATCCAGTAATCTCCAACAATTTCACGACGAAGCTAAGATGGAAACTTTCACTTCGAACCTGTCTTACATTGGTGGCCAAGCGGCGCCTCAAAATTACCTTCATATCCTGAATATTCACGGTCACCGAAGCCTTACTAATTCCCCGATCAGCAATCCCGGCAGTCCAGGATTGGACATGATCCAAGAGGAAATACCGGTGCAGAGTTCTCCAAAGATTGAACAAGGACATCCGCAGATTTCCGTCACGGACGTTTTAGGTTAATTGGGAGAATTAACGTTTAGATTTCTTTCTAACGTACTGTCAATTTTAGGGAGTGAAGTTACGCTCGTGGCCGGTTCGGATACCTCGGAAGATTCCATGGATAGTTTGGATAACCAGAGGCTACAGAAAATTCCCCAGTTTATTATATCAGAACCCGCCGACAATTCACCGTCGATTACACGTGGAATTGGTAGGAAAACTAGTCAAGAGAATGAGCCCAAGAAGCAGGAAATGGAAATGCAAGGGGGCGCCGGCGGCGAAGAGTTTTTTCCGAGGAGAAACTCTGACAAAAGTTCGTGTTACTCGGACGACTCGCTCTCGAACGACAGGTAAGACGGCGGAGAAAATTTAGCGTTTGTGTCCGATTGACCGGTGAATGAAACGTTCTGTTTCCAGTTTAAGCATTGGCAACCAGAGTCCGAGTTCGAGCTCCAACACGCAGTCGAGCCACGCTTTCGAAAGCGACATAAGGCACAGGCCCATCGACGCTTACGCCATTGATCAGGAGCTGAGGAACGCTCAGGGCACGGAGAACTTTCAAATTTTTCAAAATCTCAGAAGCAGCGCCATGAAATGGGAGAAACCAGTGGAAAGTGTATGTGAGCACAATCTTATTTATTCACGTAAATAGCTGGAATTATGTTTTTTGTTTCGCGTTTCTAGAATCCGGAAACGTCGAACCTGTTGTGCCAGCTACCTCTGGAGTCGAACTTGCACAAGAATTCCGGTTCGTTTGAGTTCGAATTGTCCGAGGTGTGCTCCAAGCTGCAGTCGACGGATATTCTGGAAATGGTGAAGAAGACGATCAATGATCAAATCCCGCCGAAAACGTGCCTCAGCTCGGAGGAATTGAGCGACAGACTCAGCTTGGAGTACGAGGGGGGCCTCCAGATCGAGCTGAAGATCGTCGACAAGCCGCGAGGAGATTCGAAAGGCCTCAAAATGAGAAGGATATCTGGCGACCACCTGGTTTACAATCAGGTCTGCCAGCAACTCATCTCGTGCATGACTGTTTCATAGCATTTAAAGTAATTCTCTTTATTTTGTTATTGTTTTTTTTTTGTTTTTAGTCATTGTGATTGATCCTAATCTTTGGATATTGAAAGTTTGGTTGCCATAAGGAATCGGGGTTTTTATCCAAGTAAGTGGGGCTTTACACTTAAACTGAACGATTTCAACTCTTTTTTTCTTTAAAATGAGGAAAGGAAAAGATTTAGAAAACTTAGTTTGTATAGTATAAACATTTACAAAGTTGTAGAGTCCCACAACCAGAAGCTCTATTATAAATTGAGCGATAAATTAAATCAAAATTAATTTCACTCAGTGATTGATAGTGAAAGATAGATGAAATTATAGAATTTATTGTTTCTATTTAATTTTTTGTGATTGTTTTTTTATTGATGATCTCCTTAGTTCTTTAGTCAAACTGTCACGTGCTAATGGTGGAACCGGATATTTCAAACCCTCTAATTTAAAACCGGCTACTTTTTTAGTGAAGCATAATCCCTACTGATGTTTGTAAAGGAAATTGCATGTTCGAGGTACCGTCTACTGGTTTATGTAAAAAGTATCTGTAAAGTATTTTTACAGAGCAGAGGGTGCTTCCAATCAGAGACGCGAAATAGTAGATAAACCAGTAGATGGGACTTCTTTACTTTAATCCAATGAGATTCGGTTTAAAAAAAGACGGTTCCATTTACATTCTTAATGCGAGTTCATTCTTAAATGAATTCTTTAGTAATTTTGTTTGCCATATTTTATTTTGGACATTCCATATATTTTATGTTTTATTTTCTAAGAATGAATTTCGTTTTTATGGTTACCAATTGAGATTTCTGCGATTTACGACTATGAAATACTTTGTAATAAAGAAGTTCTTATGCTATTCATTATACAGGGTGTTTAAGTACATAAAACGGATTTAATCCAAGTAGAAAAAAATATGTATAAATATTTGTTATTATTGCATAGCGTCGAGAGTCACTTTTGTTGGCAAAATTGTGCAAGAAATCTATGAAATTTATTTTCATTTTTTCTAATATGTCTTTTTGAAGATTCAGTTTACATATTGTTCAGACCAATTTGTTATTTTGAAAACAAATGTCAAAATTAGTAACTTTCGACGTTATTCATAATTAATTAAAATATTACGATTTATAAGGGCGTGCATAGGACTCAAAATTTAAGACCAAATTATTTATGAAATTGGGAAGCCCGCTTTTAGAAAAAAAAAATAAAACGAATTTTAAGCTTTTACGTTAGGTAATAACCTTGAAACGTAGAAATCGTGAAATTGATAAACGCTAGAGTTGTTTTTAAATAAAATATTATTTCAGTATACATAAGGACTTCTGTCGAAAAAATTAATGTTCTTATGACTACCTTTTACTGAATTTCATTCAAAATGAATTTAAAACTTAGTGACTTATTGTATATAAGATTTCCAATAATGTATATAGTGCACAATGTTTGTTGTTGTATATATTTTTTTCTGAAAGGAAAAGTTACAAGCTACATAAAATACTTTAGAGTTAAATTTTTATTTGAGTGTTAAGTCATCTCGAAATGCCTTAATTTTACGAGTAATAATCGTTATTTTAATATAAATCTACTTCAACTCTGACATTATAAGAATAATTGGCGTTAATTTGAAAGTTGTCAAATATTAAATTAAGACAACATCCCAAATTTGACGCAACAATGATTTGAAATGGAATTCCTCTAATAGTGTACAGTTTGAAATAATAATTTCAGTTCAATGTAGCCAGACTAACGATACCAGATACACAATAGAAATTTCGTAGAGGGGATTTCTGACAATCAAGTTAATGTTTGAACCTAAAAATCCATTTTTAATGCTCCTTGTGTCCGATTTTTCTTGTGAATATGCGTTTCTCAATTAAATACATTGTTTTTAAAATTCCCTAACGGTAAACAAAATACTGTACTATATATTTAGATAAAAATTATGAATGAATTACAATTACACAAAATTTGATAATTGAAACTTATTAGGGAGCTAATATACTTATATAGTAACTAGAAATTCTTGATTTGCAAGAAGTTTTATCGTTTTTTATAAAAATTGATATTCAAGCTTATTCCTCAGTGAAATAAACTGCAGGACCGTAAAGAGGATAATTTTAAATAAAGCATATAGGTTTTAGCGTTTTAATAGGTACAGATAAATAAATTTCCCATATCAACGCACAAAATTTTGCTTTTTCAAAGGATAACAAAATCAAGTGCAATTCAGCAATTAGATGTCAAGAGTAAATTCTTTCTGTAGATATTTGTAGAACAAAAAGTAATTTTCTAATAATTCTCTTGATTGCGTAAAATGTAACTAGTTCTACTTTCGAATTAAATTTGGCATGAACTACAAATATCGATGTATTTATAGTCATAATTAAAACATGCATAGAAACAACCTTAATAACAAATATAATTAATACATTCTATTTAAAATTTTAATATTACTAATAGTTGCTAAAGCATTTTTAAATAGAAAATTATTATAATTAATAGAACATTAAAAATTGAAATTTTTAGAAAATTACCGTGTATTTTAATAATATTCACATCGTTCACTGTAAAATTAGAAGACTTGATTCGTTCCCCCATGTATCTCTTTTCTTTAATCTACAGAAAGAGTCCTAAAGTTAGCATTTTCATTTCTAAAACTTATTTGCCAAATGTCTGCTAGTATACCATTACTTCTAAATATCCCAATAAATACCGAACATTTATAATCAGATGTGTGGATCACCTTGTATAAAATATTAATGTAATATCTTTCAAATCGGTTGTGTGAGTATAAAAATGCAAACCGTTTCTTCAAGTTTTCTTTTTTCATATTTGCTTCTGATCATTTGATAGATTAATGGTCCACCTTACATTCATATTTTTATAAATTTTCGGAATTGGTACGCCTTGTATATGTATTTTTATTGTTACTCAATTACCCCAAAATGAGACTAAAAGTGCCTTCACATTATGTGATTTATCACATGATTTTTCACAAGCATTATTTTTAAGTTACATAATTACACACACAAGATAATTTTCAATTACAAGCTGTTTTTTAGGATTAGAACTGTATGATATTTCATTTGAATATCGATAATTTTGTTAATCTGCTTTATAGACCATGTAATTTTTGTGTCAATTTTTACTTAATTTCAAATGTTTTTGAAAAATTAATTTTAATTATTTTTGATGAATCCAACAATTTTACTGCTGGCATAAACTCGAACAACAACCAATATTATTCTGTGTTAGTAGAACCAGCAGGTGTCATATATTTTATAAATAAAATCATAAAATGTGAATAAAAAAAGTTCAAATCATTACAATACATACAATTAAAATCCTATCATTGTTCTGTGATGAAATCATAAAATATAATGTGAAGGCACTTCAGGCGTTAGCTATGGCCATGTTTTAACAATTGGGTATGATTAATTTTTAATTTTAAATTGTTTATAATCAATGCAAAATTGAAACTTTCGTCATTTTATTTGATCTAAATTGTTTAGTTTATGTGAATTGGCCATTCAAAGAATCTCAATCTATTCAAATGCAAAATGAAAAACTTTAGGATGGTATATATACATTAAAAAAGAAAGAACATGGGTTAGAAACAATTTAAAGCTTCTAATGGCTTAAACCTGTATTAAAATGCGCATCTTGTATATTTTTATAAATATTGTAAATAAGCAAACTTGTAACATTCCTAAAAAGGTGAGATTTTCTATGAATCTTTGCCGTTATCACTTAGCACAAAATCGTTAAAATGTTTACGTTTGTTTCAGAACTAATCTTTCGATATTACTAATCCGAATAAATGAAGGATGTCGTTAATTGGATAAAAAATTAAGTGCCTAGAAATTATTTTTAAAACACCAAATCTCACATTTTGAAACACGCAAATAGACGAGAAAAGGCCGTTATTGACAATTGAGAGTAAAGATTCTCATTCATTTATTCGAGATTTTATAGGTCTTAATAACGATTATTATGTAGATTTATTTGATACCTGCGTAATAAAAGTTGCAAAGATTAGATTTTTCTGTCAATTGAAATCTGTGATGTCAATAAATAAATTACCAACAGGGATAGATGTTTTATTTTTCCACATAAAGAAAATTTACAATATATTTTTAAAGGTCTAAATGGATTAAGTTGTGCGGAGTCGGTCTTTAACTATTTTTGGAAATATATTTCCATTGAAATGAATTGGGTTCCTTAAAAGGAAATAACACTACATTTATTGAAATAAACAGACTACTTTCATAGATTAAAAAAATAAATATAACATAAAACTTATACATAAACCCCCGACAAAAATAAAATAAATTTCTTATGTTTTCTTCTATTAAAAGTCCTTTCTTTACTCCAAATTTTAATGCTTTCTTCACATTCCATGAGCGATTTTCTATTATTTTAACCCCAAAAGACTGAATGTGCTGAATAATTGTTTTCGCAGCTGTATCTCCGCTTTTTTTTTTAGACAAGCAATTATATCTTGTATTTGTCATAACGTCTCGTCTTCTTTCAACATTAAAAAAATTCAGATGTTAGGAAAAATACAAGATATAATTGCTTGGCTCAAAAAAAAACGGAGGTTCAGCTGCGAAAACAATTATTCACAATATTCAGTACCTTGAAGATGAAATAATAGAGAATCACTCACGGAATGTGAAAAAAGCACTAAAATCTGGAGTAAAGAAAGGACTCTTAATAGAGGAAAAAATAATTAATTTGTTCATTTATTTTTTTTTGGGTTGCTGTATAAGTTTTACAATATTTATTATAAACTACGTAAAAAAGTTATTTTCCTACTACCACATATAAAGGGACATATGTCGCACCCCAAGCAACATTGTAAGCGATTTAAAATTCCGTTTCTGGAGAACTAAGTTGAATATTTTCTTTAATAACTTATAATTCTTGGATAATTTTATAGAAAAAAAAAATAAGATCTTATTACTACATTCCAAAATTACAAATAATAAAAAAGATACATATTTGTCAATATACAATATTTTATCGAAATTTTACTTTTACCTTTTTAGTTAATCTATACAAATTTTCCAACAATACACTTTTTTACTAATTTACATAATTTAAGCGCGTTATTTTTAATGAAGCATATATGTATTTATAAAAAAAAAATGCGGCCTTAAAGAAGAAATTATATCGCTTTAAGTAACACTGTCATTTTGGTATGTTATAATTTATGCCTGACTATGATATAAAATAAATTCAGAAAAAAATCCATAATATGGAAAATGACAAAAAATAATATTAAAACACTAACTTCATTGTTTTTATAACGAAAAAATGTAGTACCCCACAAACG
Organism: Hermaeophaga mercurialis; assembly: GCA_951812935.1. NCBI lineage: Eukaryota > Metazoa > Arthropoda > Insecta > Coleoptera > Chrysomelidae > Hermaeophaga > Hermaeophaga mercurialis. Next base: position 50,276,330 of record OX638360.1, on the reverse strand, counting down.
AAATTTTGTAGTAATGTAAACTAATTTGAGGAATATTAAATAGTTCCGAGTGGTTAAGTTATTAAATACTATAGTATTAAATACCTATAAAGATATAATTTCGTTTTTTCCTTCTTTAAATGTTGCTTGGGACTGACAGAAGCACTTTTCGCCTAATTTTGTAATATTTCAAGTTTTAATTCTATTGAAGTTGTTTATGAAAACATGTATATTGATATACAACAATAATTTTTAGGAGAACATAAAAATGGTTTTTTTTTTCTTAAAATAGATATAATGCAAGACGCTAGTTGTTTGTCTTTACAACGAGATTCCTTGAAATAATGAATCAGTCATGGAAAAATGAAATAATATCGGCAATTATTTTTGTGCCAACATTGAACAATTATACTTTAAATGGCAAGCTAGTGTGTGATTTACTATAAATATTGATTGATTAAATTTATCACAATATTGAAATTAGTGCATCTAATTAAAGTAAATTCTGTAGATAGCATTTGCACAATTCATATATTGTCAACTGTCACTCCAATTCTAAAATCATTATTAGGATCTTTCAAGCACACCCTAATATTCTGTTCGAATTTATTTTTTATATTTGAAAACTCCATTATATCTTTAGGTCTGCACTCCATCCAGAATCTGTCAAACTCGTAAAATAAATAACTGTAAAAATGGTGAAACAATTTTAGACAAGGGAGTGAGTCAATTTTGTTGTAGATGTAAGTTTTTGCGGAACCTTCCTTTAAAAGTGTCCAAGCTAAGCTCGTTAAATTAATACCTACGATGGCAAAGCAATAGCCATGTACAGGGTGATATGAGTGGCTTAACACGTGTTGAGCGGCAGATCTATGCGCTGTTGCAAAAAACAGCAAATTTTCTAAGCCCAATAAGCCCATCCCTCTAAAATCCGTCTTGGGGTCTTCCCCTTGGAAACCAATGTCCTGCCATTGCTTGGTTATTCGCCCTGTAAAATATAAATATATATATATATAAAAATGGATGAAATTATACCATTCTTTTTTACCTTCCAACTGTTCGTCGGGTTTTAATCTACTCCATAACTTGAGTAACTGATCTTCGTGCTCTAAATTCTCACTGTCGTAGGGGGTAGTTCTTAAATATTCGACTTCAGCAATGAGTTGCCTGTAGCCCCATATATGTTCAACGCAGTGTCCAAAGCTCATAACAAATTGACTGTGGATTCTAGGATCGATTCTTTTTACAAGTAACACTATTCTAACAGCGCCTTTTACTACGTCTTTTCCGTTGGGGCCTATAAATCCCATCCTGTCGGAGATGTTATTTAAATGATGTACAAGTTGTTTGATTTGGTGTTGTTTCGACATAGACAGTGAATATTCGACAGCGTTGACTCTGGGAGCCCCTTTAACTTCCCCATAACATATTCTCTGCAGTTCACAAAGACCCGTTGTTTTCCTTAAAAACCATTTTATTACGGATCGAAAATAGTACGCAAATATCCACCACAATGAAAAACGCATTTCAGTTGGTAGTATTTTTTTTAAATATAACCCTTACTTCTTACATTCTTTATAATTTTTAAATTAAGTACTTTGTTTTGACGTTTATTCGATTTGTTATCATTGTAAAATATGACGTGTCTGTTGGCATGACGACGGGAAAGAAAAATAATTGATGCCATTTTTGGTTCACTTGATAACAGTATAATAAATTTGCTATTTAATAACATATAATAATGTAAAGTAATGTAAGTGAATAATATTTGACTGTTTTTGTAAACATCAGTAACCTTAACTTTTTTTACAAGAAGGTATTTGCAATCCGTTTTACGCTTATGTGATGTGGGTTTCATACACTCCAATTATTAGGAATGTCTTATAAAGTAATAAATAAATATATATTTATAATTATTTTTTAAAATTAATTGTTCCGATTGGCACAAAGCCAGAAATATAGTTCGAAGTGAAAAGTATAATTAATTTTAAATCTCAGGTGCCTAACCTAATATTTAAAATAGATACATGTAGGCATTTTTATTGAAATCCGAAAAAAAGTTTATTTAAAAGGTAAATTTTTTACAGTACACTTAATATAAATATTATATTCTCTATAAAACCTGTCTAATTTAGGTTTTATTTTCAATAATGAATAATGAGTGACACAATGTAATAAAAATCGAAAAAAATCCTATTATTGGGCCATTTTTTAAAACGGGGGTCTTGTTATACCTTATTTTAAAAGTTTGCTAATCATCTATTCAACGATATATTTATTCAAATATTTTTTTATAAATATTGAATATAAATCAAATTTATATTAAAATTTCACGATATTTCAAAACTGTTTAAATATTCTTATGACAATTGTTTCGTCCCAAAAGGTAAATTCTAATTCCTAGAGGCATTAGATAATAAAAAAGGGCTCCAAATTATAATTACTTAGGGGCTTTCAAAGGGTTAATCCGGCCATGATGTAATTGCATATCTTTTTTCATAATTTTTGATATTATCAAAAATAAAGGTATTTTGTTTCTAAGTAAATTGTTATTTGATAACAAATATTTAAAAAATATATATATATATATATATTTTTTATAAAGAAAATATTTAGTGAGCTCGGGATACATTATAATTTTTTTAGTCGATAAATATAGCAATAATTTATATTTTTCCAATTTCTATTAATACAACATACGCTCCTGAAGCCGATCCTGTTGAGGTGTAACTTAATAATGAAATAAATAAAAAATAAATAGATTAATTTTTTTTTTAATTAATACTTTCAAGGCGATTTTGCTTCATTTTTTTTTGGCAATTTGAATAAGATCGAGGTCACTAGATTCAAAAAATAATCTTTAAAAAATAGAAAACGAACATCTATTTGAACTCCGTGTAGAAATATACAGGATGTTCTACTTAAATTTGAGTTGTTACATTATTTCCGCTGAAAGCAGAGGGGTCGAATGACATTTTTTGTTTATATTTAGAGATCGTCGAAATTCAAACACATCGTTTATATTTACGAAACGATGAATGTATTCCACACTTTTGCGTCACACCGTACAAATAAAAAAATAAATGTATGTTAAGAAAGTAAATGTTCTTAAGTTAGAATAAAAGTTGATGAGTACCTATTAATATATGAAAATAGTTGCGGTGATTTTCTACCCTCGGTGAAATAAATGTATTCGTAATTGATATGAAGTGAGGCGAAGGGAAAGCGAATGACGAACCTTTTCAACAATTTTTATGACGCACACCCTAATTTTATGTAAATCCCGAGTTGCCGCCCCTATAAGCATTTGTTTACAGTACACTCCGAGCCATCGATTTACATTAAATTCGATAATTATTTCGTCGACGAATCGGCGGACAACCTTCGTTGTTTCTTTGTGCGGATTTTTTATTCCATTTTGACAATAAACAAGGAACGAGCCGAACCGCTTCTCGGCCCCAACAAACGCCGTAAATTCGTTTTGTATTTTTTTTTAGCATCGTTTTCAATGTTTATAGCGCGGAGTGTATCAAGCCGGCGAAATTGCAAATGGCGGCAATGAAAATCTATAAATAAATATCGTATTTCCAATCGTTACCACGTTTTTAGTTTTATGAAAAATTGCGTTTGGCCGCGTTATATCTAAAGTTTTTCACTTTTTATACAAAAATCGGTAAGTGTATTGGTGGTTCCGGTGAGAAAAGTGATTAAGAGCATGTTGTTTATATTTTCAAATGATTCGTACACCCCCAGCGAGAAGAAGTAAATATTGTATAACGCCGAATAGAGCTGCGACGTACGTTTCGCTCCTTACGTGCTTCTCACGTACGTTCTTACGCCGACTTAAATGCAGACTTTAGTCTGAGATAAGTTCTGTTAAGCAATATAATTATTTAAGTGATACATTTTGCATTAAAAGTTTTTATCGATCTTTTAAGATTTTTTTTCTTGCGTTGCTGCTATTTTACACGAGATTCACGAACAATAAGGTAACATTCACGTATTTTCTGTTTCTTCTATTAGATTACACCGTTCATCGTTGCTATGTTATTGTTTTTGTTGTAATAATTTTTCATAGTATTATTTTAGGGGTTAGCCAAAATGGCGAGGCGTGCTTTTATATAATGTTTATTTTAATAATTGTTATTTTTAAACGCAACACTAGCCCCGATTCATATTTACGTTAAATCATCTTGCGATGACTATGTTTTGTTAACTATTTTGTTGAAATTCTATGCTGCTCGAGCTAATTATAACTAATTAATGTTTATTTTCGTGTCGCGCCGCTTCGAGTTAGGCCGTCCAACACAATTTATTTAAAAGCAGCAAGTTTTTTCCTAAAATTCGCGAAATAGGTTATGTTTTGCTGATCACATTCGGCACTTTGCTTTCGTCAATTTTTTACACAATTTTCCGTTCTCTCCTCGACGCTCACCCCATACGGCGATTTCGTTCTTTCTCACCTTTTTATATCTCGATTTGTAGAATTTATTTCACTTTTTATTCAATATTTCTACGTACATCCAACGATTTTTTTTAATTTTCACCTGAAATATACAGGGTGTCCGCAGATGAAGCCTAACTATACAAGGTGTCTTATAATCAGTCGTAATTTAACCTAACCTAACGTAGCCCTAATGAAACGTTGATAGATAAAATTACAGCGTGTTGAATTTCGATATTTTTGTAATTAGATCACCCTATAAATTTGTAATAGTTTTCCTACAAAATCATACTATTCATATTTATTTTTAACATACAAGTGAAATAATTTATTTGTAATTTACTCTAAAACAATTTAACATGTTTAATTTAATATATCTGTTTTATGTTGCCTGCATGACATTAGTACATTGAAAACCTCCCTATCGAAAAAAACTAACAGCTAAATAATAACATATTTTTCATAATAAAAAGCGCCCCATGGTGAACTATATCAAAATTACTACAACTACTAAAATTTCGTTAATACTATATTTAACAAACAGTATTTTTTTTTCAAAATAATTGAAAAATGAAATGAAATTCTGGTACCATGTATGAGTTGACACTGTAACATCAACTAAATTTGATAATTTTGCATTGTTTTTGTGATAATTTTAATTACATTTAAAAAAACTTTCAAATTTTATTTTTGTGCAAGAATCTCAAAAAACCGGTCACCTGAAACTAAAAATACGATATTTAATCACATTTTGATTATTATTTATCTGTTATATCCAAAGAATAATTTTTTTCGCCTTTTTATTTCTTCACAATTAATCACAATTTATAGAATTAATTACACTTTTTATTCAAAATTTAAAATTCTAACATAAAATACACGAGGTATCAGCTAATAAATTTTAACTGTACAGGGTGTTTAATAATCATTGGTAATTTAACCTAATACTAATTTAATAAAACGCTGGTAGTTAAAGATTAACAGGTAGTTGAAACTGAATTTTTGCTGTTACTTTTAATTGGACCATTGTGTCATTTTATAATAATCAAGACACTATTAAATTTCTATTTGTTTATTGCAAATTTTTTTATTTAATTTATCAAGTCAGATTTAGCATGTTTATATTAATTTTCACATCAACATGAAATTTTAGCGAACACCCTGCAAAAACAATTTTGGATCAGGTAATTATTCAACGTTTAAAAAATAAATTGGTTTAATTAATTGAAACTACACTGACCAAAAAGGGTATTTTGTATTTTTTTTTATTCTCCCAATGATCTCTTATTGTACTCTGTTGGGGCTAAAATGAACAATATCAACAAGTAGGAAAAAATACAGAAAAATACCAAAAAAAATATGAAATGTAACTGAAATATACAATAAAAAAAGAAAAAACTCTACTAAGCTACTAAGTTATTCAAAAAGATATGAAAATGCACAGGAAAACATGATAAAAGACTAAAAGATAAAGAAGGATAAGAATATAGTCACCAAAAACCACAAAAAGATAAGATACGAAAGTACAAGAAAAGACACAAAAAGAAACCAGAAGATAAGGAAAAAAAGAAGCTATTTTTAAAGAATATATAAAGGATTTTAAAATAATTTAATATTTTAACCTTTTTATGAGTTTAATAAACAAACAATTAATTAAATTTTTTAATGTTTTCCTTATAAACAAAAAAAAGTTTTTTAATAATATATTTCTGAAATGATTAGTTATTTAGTTATTTAATTTTTCAAAATTCTTTCTAATATTCCCCCATACCTTTTCTAATGCCACTTAAGAAATATCAGGTACATATTTTCATAAAAATTGTGGTTTTGACTGTTGCCGCAGATGTTGAATGTTTAAAAATAAATTACCTGCCCACCCGACATTTGAGGACTTCCCTCCCATCTGGAAAATATTTTATAACTTTATCTAAGCACAAATTATTTACCGACGACTCTGGGTGTTAGTAAAACCAAACAATTTACTTCATAGTTTTCACCATACCATCTTAATACATTAAGAATTTATAACGTAAACAATTTGATAAGAGAAATCTGTGAACACATATAATGTAAGCAATTACTCAAATAATTTATTAATGAAATATTATATATTTTTCAGGTTTAGGACTTCGGAAACCCATTAATTAATTTGAACCCTTCCTTATAAATCTTTAAATGCCAATCCAGTGAGAAACCGCAGCGAAAGATCGAAGAAAATGGTTACCACGCCCCCGCAACAGTTCTGCGTCCGATGGAACAGTTACCAATCAAATCTACAAAACGCTTTCCCGAAACTCCTCACCTCCGAGCATTTCGTCGACGTCACTTTGGCGTGCGAAAACGAAATGCTCAAGTGCCACAAGGTCGTGCTCTCGGCCTGCTCAACGTACTTCGAAAAGCTGCTCCTCGATAATCCGTGTCAGCATCCCATCATATTCATGAAGGACATGAAGTAAGCGTCGTTATTACGAAATTAAGGCTGTTTGAATAATGAAATGTTTTTTTTAGGTTTACCGAAATGCAGTCACTAGTCGACTTCATGTACAAAGGTGAAGTGAACGTGACGCAGGACGATTTGCCTTCGCTGTTAAAGTCCGCAGAAGCGTTACAGATCAGAGGGCTTTGTGGGTCAGATCAGCTCCTCAATCCGGCTTATTTCAGCAATATTAAAACCAATTTGATGCAATATAACCAAAATTCTCCTACACCCGTGACTGTAAGTAATATTACCGAACTGGCAAGTGTTGATATCGGATAAATAGATAAAATTTATTGATCATTTTTTTTCAAAGTAACATAGTAACTCTATTAACTCCTATGTGGCTTGTAAATATAGTTTAGTCACATCGCATTTAAAAATTTTTATTTTGTATCAAATAAAAGTGGTTACTAGTTTTGATTATATGGTACTTATAACAATGTATAAGGTGCAAAGTATTCCTTAAATCGATCTCTTTACATAGAAGAATTAGAACTCACAGCTGTTGATACTTTATATACCGCCAAAAAAGTTTGGATGAACTATGTAATCAAATGTCATTACAATATTTAAAATTTCTTAAGTATTAGATTAAAATTTTTTATAATTTGGTAAATCAAAAATTATTTATTGGGTTAATAACATAGTCAAAGATTCCTTCAATAATCTCTTTAATAAACTATATAATTTTATTTGTAAATTTTCTAATTTTAAATTTCTCCTGGGAGGCAACTAGATATTTTAAACTTAAGCCTTAAATTCAACTATTTATCTAATTACCAAAAGAATCTCAAAATCTTTACTACACAGTATTTATTATCAATTAATATTAAAACTAGTTTTGACTTTCAAGAGTCCTCTTCAAATCTAAAAAATACAATAGATTAAATAATACAAATAAATTTTACATCAGATTTTAACATGAACAAATTATAAACTTACCTAAAGTTGACAAGCCAACGTAAATTATTAAAAAAGTTTCTTTCATTTATTAATACCACATGTAATTTATCTTAACAATAATTTACATTTACTATTTAACTGTAGGTAAGTTTATAGTTTGCTCATGTTAAAATTTGATGTAAAATTTATATGTATTATTTAATCTATTATAAATTTTGGACCTGAAGATGACTCTTGAGAGTCGAAACTAGTCGCCTTAATATTACTTGATACTAAATATGGTGTGATAAATTTTTAGAGTTTCTTTTGGTTAATCAACTATGCCACATTTGAGCCCAATAGAGAACCTTTTTTCAGTCGTTGTGAAACAATTTTAGCTAACTCAGATATTGTTAATAAAGATTCTATCCTATCTAAAATAGTAACCCATTTTAATAAATCACTTAATAAAATAAACCCACACTTTTGTTATCAACCTTCCAACAAATTTAATTTCACCCCTTCAGAACTCAAAAATATAAAATACAAAATTAAAACACAGCAAAGTCGACAAAGGAAATTGCTTAGTCAAACTAAACCTAGATAAAGTGAATTGTTTTTAGTTTCTGAACCTTAATTCAGACCCCCCATCGTTTCATATAATTCCAATCTAAGACCGAATTTTAAAAACAATTACAGATACCCTAAAATTCTTTAAGCTTATTCTTAAACTGCAGGTGTTAATAGTATGTACGAATGGTTTGTTTTTAGCCGAAAATCGGATCTCCGGTTCCTAATGAAAACAAAATCCAACCCAGTCAGGTACCAATGAACAAAAGCTGTGATACGCCGATAAAAAAGGAAACGAACCCAGTGGCCGAAGGCTCCGATAGCGGCAACAATCCTTCTTCCTCGGAATGTGATTCAAACGATGGCATGTTGCATATAAAAGGTAAGTTTTTTCGTCAAAAGAAACAGCCTTAACCGAACAATCTAAAAAATAAATCCTGATTTCATCAAATCTGATGACTAAAAATATAAAAAATATAATAAATTGACAAACTGGGGGACCTCAATAAGAGTATTGAGAAGCAGTCACGTGATATTTTCTTCAAATAAGAAAATTTCGTGTCCTATTTAATTATTTCAATTATGCAAATCAGTTTATTCATAAAATGTTAGAAATTAACATCGAATAAAATTTCAAATTAAATAGTAAGTAATTATTCAATTTCTATATGACACCCATAACATACAAATAATTGGAAATTGATATAATTTTCAGGCTATTGTAAACAGTTTTCTTCAATTTAAAAATAATGAGACTCTTAAAACAAAAAAAATGTATCTAGAATTGATTCGTTTTCTATTTTCAATCAAAAAGTAGAGTATCCATAGTAAGGGAGGAAAATAAAATTTAAAAAATTATTACAAAATTTACTAAGATTACCACAGAAACTATATTCAATGCAAAAAATACAAGATTAAAATAATTTGAACTATTAATTAAAATTGATGTATTAAGAGATACAAATAAAAAACCGCAAAATTAAACTGTAAAAAAATATAAATTAACTCATTAATGGTATTGTAATATTGCTATCTTCCTATTTTTCCTGCTCTCGAATAAATTAGGTCTTCTTTTATCTTATTTGCAAATTTAAATAAATCATAAATTCTCATCTGACGAAAAAATCTAAAATCAGATACTTATAATGAAATATTGCAAATTCAGTAATCTGAAAACCTCTTCTAAAAACTAAATTCTCTTTAATTTATGTAAACAATTTTGTGCTTTTATAAAGATTTTTTATTTACATACCTACCTTATATGTCTACATTTTTTTGCCGGAATTGATTATTCTTTATCATTTCTGCAATTTTTAATTGCATATCTCATTTTTCGGTCCCTTATGAAATATAAATAAAATAAAATATTTAACAGTGAGGTAACAAAATATTCAAGACTGGTTCAATATTTATAAATAATCTTTCGTAAACACTAGATTAAGATAGGAAGTATTTAACGGCAAGCAAATTTCAATACCACAGAGTTTGAAAATCGTTTGACATTTAGAGTAAAATCTCTTGCCTACTCAATCCTTTACAATAATTCTTTTTTAATTTATTTAGAGGACCTTGAAGAGGAAGTAGACGAAACGTTTTTCGAAGGCGACAGCGAACTCATGGATCAAGAATTGACCGAGGAAGAAGGAACCATTAACGCTAGTATTAAAACTGAATTTTCTCCTATTGCCAACGTTTCTTGCCATTACGACGCCAATCAAGGTAAATATGGAACACTCTATATCAATACTGCATTTAATTTTTCAATGTTTTTTCACGTTTATTTGTGTGTTTGAAGGTTCAGCAACCAGAAGAATCCGCAGGTCAGACGAAGAACTTCGGAGAGCCGCAGAATGTATCACAAGAGGACAAACCTTCCAAACCGTCAGTGATCAATTCAACATCCCCATATCCACAATAAGATTCTACATGGCGCGGAAAGGTACTCCATTTATTATTTAGTATTCGAGAATTTCAAGTTGAATGAGCCAGTTTTAGTAAAAATTAATAATAATTGTTTATTACAACGCAATTACCGATTTGGAAGATGTCAGTACATGTGTGCAACTTCAAAATGTCTTCTTTTCGTTTTATTTCTTCAAATTCGAGGCCTCAAGTACAAAGACTTTATTTTAGTTCTTCCTTTAGATACATGAGTTAGGTTAATTTCCTATAACACGAAAAGTCATCAAAAGATAAAAAAGATAAGAATATAGTCACACAATTACACAAAAAATACGAATATACAAGAATAGACACGAAAAGAAACCAAAAGATAAGAAAAATACGAAAAGTAAAAACTCGAAAGAATACAAAGATAGAAAAAGATTAAAAAAGACTCAAACGAAATGAAAAACCATGGAAGAAAGGCACCAAAAACACGAAAAAAAGGTAGGAAAAAAAGGAACAATAGGAATACGTAGTGAAGAAGAGATTTGAATAGGCATGAAGAAGCAACTAAAAGATAAGAGAAGACACGAATTTAGTTACAAAAGAAACCAAAAGATGAGAAAAAGGCGAAAAGTCACAAAAATGAACAAATCGAATGAACACAAAAAGCTATGAAAATACTAAAAATGTCTCAAACAGACATGAAAGAGCATAAGAAGACACCAAAAATTACAAATTAACAAAAGAAGGCAGGAAAAATACAGATGAATGCAAAAAGGCACCAAAAGATAAAGAAAGACATGAATAAACAGAAAAAGGCAGGAAAAATACAGAACAATATGAAAAGACACTAAAAGAAAAGAAAAAACTCGAAAGGACGCCAAGAAAATACAGAAAGACATGAAAAGCCAACAAAAAGACACGAAAAAGCATAAACAGGCAAGAAAATGCACCAATAAATATACAAGTCAGGAAATTTACAGAATAATATGAAAAGACACTAAAAGAGAAGGAAAGATACGAATAAGTAGTGACGAAAAGAGACAAAAGTAGAAGAGACTATACAAAAAAATATACGAATATACAAGAAAAAACAAAGAGAAAGCAAAAAAAATAGAAAAACTTGAAGAGACACAAATGTACAAGAATGGACATGGAAAAAAACGAAAAGGCAAGAACAGACCCAAAAAATCACGAAAAAAGATAAAAAGGAAAAAAAAATAACGAATAAACAAGGAAAGGCTGGAACATATACAGAAGAATACGAAAAGACACTAAAAGTTTAGGAAATACACGAAAATTGAAGATAAGATTTGAAAATACCTCAAAAAATATACGAAACGCGAAGCGGCGTTGTTTGAATTTAGTTTTTCTAATATTTTTACTGTAGACAAATATGTTTTAAAAATATTTTTGAAAGGTTTAGTTATTTGTTTGACTTTTCAAAATTCGCTCTAATATTTCCCAATCTGTTTTCTATTTTTTTTTTGTACCTTCGGATACTTGTGTTAGATTAATTTTCTATGATTCTAGATGTAATTATGATTAACGCTATTGTTAAAATAACATCTTGTTTTAAAGTAAACCTGGTTATATTCTATTTCGTTTTTTAGGTATTTTGCCAAGACGTAAGCGAGGAAGGGCGTGCGCGGGTCCCATGGGCATGGGTATGGGCGTAGGCATGTCAGGATTGCCCATTTCTACCTCTTACAACTCCCCCGCGAGCCCGATCGGTCCCCCGTACCATATCGTCCACTACAAGTTACCAGCGTTGGGCGTTTCGAAATTAAAATAGGTGTAGAATTTTTAGTACACCCATTTTTTTGGTTCTTAATTTTATTGATCGGGTCCTTATTTAAAAGTTCCTTTAAGGTATTAGTTGAAATGGACTTTAATTTGAAAACCATTTATGCTGATACTGTTTTTTTGTAAAGGGACGAACTCCAGGTACCAGATTATTATGTGCGATATTGTGTTAATTATTTTTTTTATAGTTATCAGGAAATTATTTCGAATGGCACATGGAAAAATGTACACAAAGTCAGTATTATGTTAGAAGTATTTATTCTTATTAATATTTCGTTACAAATGGGGTATGTGCATTTCAGCTACTGATTTTTATAGATACAAATTAATGCTTTTAATCAATTCCACATAATCTAAAGGCGTTTCTTTATCTTACCGAAAATCGTATATATTTCTAAATTTGACAGGTGGTAATTGTAATTTGACAAGTGGCATTTATCAAGTGATGGGAAACGCTTGTACCAATGAATAGTTACATTTTACATTTTTCTTAACAGAAATAATATGTAATTTCAAGTTTTTTCATCGAACTTAACAATACAATTTTTTATGGTGATTTAATGTAGAAATGGTCCATTTTTGATAAACAAGTGACTTGTCAAAATTTTATTTTTGTAGCAGATTTTCGGTAAGCAAAAGTGTGACCAATTTGAATTATAGAATAACTTAAAAAATTATACCAGGTGATCTATTTAAGTGGCGAGATTTTTTAGAAATTTTTGATGTATGAGACGATTACAAATATAGCAAAACATTGCACAATTATGAAATTTACGGGAAAAACCAAAATCACGCGTTTTTATTTATTTTTGAATATATCCAAAAATGAAACTGAAAACTTAAAAATTAAATCGAAGCATTTATTGTCTTTCTATATTTTCTCTAAAAAGTTTCGTATCTTCATAACATCATTTACCGATGTATATGTTACTTGAAATGTTTTGCAGATTTTTATACTGTAAAAATTTAAATACTTAATTTATTACTTCTCTATACTTTTTGGGGATTTAGCCATTGCCTGTATTTTATTTTTATGCAAACTAGTAGATTACACCTTGAAAATATATTACTAGAGAAAACCTAGAAATACCTAACAAATCGAAGATTCTGTTCCGTTTTTTGATATTTTTGGAAAAGTATTAAGTGGGTCAAAATATTTTTGGTTCTGTTCATATAATTCCACGCACTGTATCCTACTGCACTTAACTAGATCTCACTGTATACATAATAAGTTCATGATCCCCATTTAATGTTTGGGTATATATTTTTTGTGTGCCAAAAAATGCTCATGGATTATTTTCGAAGAAATTGCCATTTTTTAATTTATTTAATTTTGATCTCGTTTTTTTTTTATTATTTTTTTTGTATTTTTTTTTATACATCACTTTTAGAAGGTAAGTGTAATTACGTTGCGCCAAATATTTTCGTCGATTATTATTATTATTATTATTTATCGATATTAACGACCCTAAAATCGTCTTCTTGAAAAATAATTAAGAAAAAAAAATTGTGTTAGAATGATAAATAAGTAGTACGTGAAATTAGTGAATATATGGATTCTGGTGATTGAAAATAATCACAAAATGAAGAGTATTTGTACAAATTTTGTCTGATATTATTACTTAACAAAAAAAAAATCTCAATTTGAAACCAGTACTAGTCTCTAAAAACATTAATTTTTAGTATTTTTTTTTTTGCATTTTACACGATTAAGTTCATGGAAATGCTGCCATTCTATTATTAATACTTTTGTTAATTTTTCGTGACTGTGTAATTGTCAATGTAAAAAAGATTATGTAAACGTTATATAATAAAAATAACGTGTGACATAACATATTTCTATCGGTTTTCTATGTTTTATGTTTTCCATATTTGTATCACTTTCCTGTGTTTTTGACCTTTTTTATACATTTATGTCCGCTGAAGTAAATATTTTATATTAAATTGTTCTCTCAGATCTACACATGTTTATGTAATTATTGGATTAAAAATACAAAGTAGATGTACAATTTAAAAAAATCAGTTACTTTTAAGTTTATTTCTAAATAATTTTAATTTTGTTAGATTAGGAAAATAGAAACCTATATTATTTATAGTGAAAGAACATCAAAAATTACATATTTAGTGTTTTTATTCATTCATACACAATTTGTCAAAAATAAAATAAGCTTTTCTAAGTAATTGTTCATTTTATCGTTAAGTATATTCTGAAATAAAATTAAAATCTTTTATTTTTGACTATCTCTGTATACTTAAATGAAAAACTTCACTAAAAGGCTTCCATTGTTATCACTTCGGTGTAAGTTGCCTTCATTAAAAATGTGTATTTATTATGATATACTCGGTATAATATGTACTTAGATGAGCTGAAGGACTGAGCGAATGGCAGCATCAATCCTACAAAATAATTTCAAAAATATTCCTTAAAAAAATGTATTAGACTTAGCCTTATTTTATCCTTTGTCCAGTCTATTGTGCAGCTAATTTGTTTTATATTTTAATTTGTCGGTATTAAGAAATTTGGTTTTAACGTATGTACCCCTTGAACATTGTGCAATTAGGAATGAATATTCATATTGAAGCTGGAATCTCTATTTTTAGGTAATTTTTCAGTATTTTAACGTCTCTCTTATCGATGTCATTTTTAATTTTTCCCCCGGTTTTAATCATTTTTCGCTGGTTTACATTTTGTTTAAATTTGATACTAGTCTTCAATCATAAATTCTTCTGTTGTTACTGTTTTGTATAATTAAATAAACATATATATATAATCACAGCGAGTGAGATCCGGTGATCCAACGGCCTGTTTTATTTACCTTTCGTTCATTAAAACCAAATTTCGGAATAAAAAATCTGTATATTTATGGTATTTTTGAAATTATTTTAAAGCCCTGTATACCTAACGTGACGCTTAATTTTTTTAGATAGATTATTTACCCGTGAACCGTTTCTCGTCGAAACGAAATTTTTGCCAGTGATATAGAAATTATTTTTGTTTGATCTAATACATTCTGATTTTTTTTATAGAACCGCACTCACCTCATAGAAACAATACAAACGGTCTTCGGTTTCGGATTTTTTGTATCGAACCATAAAATATGAGTTTTTTTTTGAGAGCTTTGTAAATTTCGGTTTGACTGTGAAGGAAAATATGCCCCGATCAGTGTTGGGCGAAACGAAAAATTCGTATTTGAAGGCTTCAAATAGAAAAATACCACATAGGTGCCAGAAACATTATCTTTGTAAAAAAGTAACAATCGTATGTATAATTATAAACAGAGATTATAGAAAAATGTTCTTGAATTAAACATTTTTAAAATTTTTTCTGTAATCTCCGTATCTATAAGACTTTAGCTAAGAGTAATAGAATAGATACATTTTTGTCTGATTTACTGTGTTATTTTTACATTCATTTTCGTAATTTTTTGAACAATTTTTAGTAAGTTATTTTTTTAGTTGTTAGATTTGTGTACTATAATCTTAGAATAAGTTTTCTTAATTCTCGAATTCTTTTGTTCTGAGTGTATGTTTGATATGTTTTTTTTATTACGATACTGATTTCAGCTGCTCTTTTTTAGTTCCCCTTAACTTCTCCCCTGTAAAGTATATTATGTGTAAAAGTGCCATTTACAATATATTTTTCTAGTTAAATAGAGCGCTTATGTCTTGTGACTTAGACACTATATATACAGTATTCAGTCGTAATTATACAAGTATTATACAACTTATCTGTTTTTTTTTTCTTCATTTACCTACCTCTGGATTCTATTTCTCTATTTATAATATTTCTACTTTCGTTAGTGCAGTATTCACATCTTTTTTGAATTAAGAAAGGAAATTATTATCTTCTCGGAAAGAAAAGCAAAAAGACCAAATGACCGCTAATAAATTTAAATTTGGCGTGCAAGTTTAAAAATTTCATCTTATGATTTATTATCGAAGGTAAGAAAGAAAGACATTCCATAGTTATAACTGCAAAATCGTTCAAATAAATTTAGTGTAGTTAACAGAAATTATTTTTTTAGTAAATAACGAAACTAAGAATTATTGTTTGATTATTACAGAAGGGTTTGTTTATTACAGAAGAAGGAAGATCTTCAGATACACATCAACTGGTTCTGACACCTATTTTTTTTCTATTATATGTAATAATAATGATAATATCTCTTAGTAAGCATTAATTAATTTGCTATACAAAAATACATAAAGTATATCTAATTTGTTTTTAGGTCTCTCTGATGTTATTAATAGTTTTGCTTTTATTGGATCATTAATTTTATAGCTCTATCTTATTAAGGGACTATGATTCTTTTTATTAATCCAGAGACAGAAAGTGTGCCAGACATGAAAGAAATAGAGGAGGTTCATCCCTTTGAACAACCCAGAACTCCTAAAAAACGAGAGTAATTTGGACTTAACGATAAATCATGAGAATAAATAATCATTATACATTTTGTCTATAGGCTTGCAGTTGACTCATATTGGGTTTACAAGGTTTACACACTACTCCAGGAAATAAAAGAATGTATAACGAAATTGCAACACTAAGAAAAAAGAAATATTGTAAAAATCGTCTTAACATGAAAGAGAAACTTGAAGTATGTTAAGAGGTAATTAAAAATCGTAGCCTAGATTTTATCAATCAAACTTAAATTCATTTTCCTGCTAAGAGATTTTTATATCTCAAATTCTCAATGGTCGAGAAGAAAACCAGGGGAATGGGTTTTTATTTGAATGACAAAATCTTTAGTTCATAAACTTTTAACAGAAGTCTTAGCATATACAAATGAAATTATACTTATCTTAAATTTCCATAGTTTTCCAAAGCAAACAAGAAATTTAAGTATAATTTATAAGGAATACATTCCACAAAGTAAGGATAAAAACAATCATTATGATATAAAGTCCTAAGGTTTATCGCTTCCTTAGCAAAATCTTTTGTCTTTCGAATGTTCGAATTCTTTGCAAAATTCTACAAAGTCTTTCTATATCTTTTGGTATTTTATAGACAGAATTGTCTGACAGCTTTCAAGTTCCTCTTTCCAATTATTAAAATAAACATAAAAACTATTAAATAGATTATTTGAACTTCTAAACCTTAGATACTAAAGGATTAATTATTATTATAATATATATCCGAATTACTTACCTACGTAATTTTGATACTCTCAACACTGTAAAAAGTGTTTTCTAGTAAAAAAAACATATAAAAAGGTTTTTAAAAGATTTGGTCCAGTTATTTGTGAAAATATTTTGAAATTTGTTATATGATTAAAGTTTCTATATAATTTTCATTATTTCGCCCTAATTTTAATTATTGTTTCTGTTCGTACTTTATGGAATCCATCCATAATAAATTTAAAAGACAAATTATACTTAATATTCAAAGAACATTTGTGAAACAATTGTCTTAAGATTATTCAAATATTTTTATTTAGAATAAAGTATATTTTATCTTCAATAATTGCCCTAATTTATTCAAAATACCTACTTTAGTAGTATTTGGGTTTATTAAATTCACATCTAAATTAATAAATAACGACCAAGTTTTGTAATGCAGTTTGTATTCAAAACTTCGTATCCATTTGAATATGAATTGAATATTGCATAAAATGGTAAGCAAAATGCGGGAATTTAAATAAACCGCTAAATGTGAAAATATTTAAAACTACACGATTTTACCGCAGTGTGTATAATCGGCTTAACGGTTATAAAGTTATTAATGTTGTTTACCATCATTATCGGAAATACCAAGAATAGAATCAGTTTAATAACAACGTCAGTAAGAAGTAAAAGGTCACTGGTTAAATAACATATATAGGTATAATGATTATTTAAAATTTTCAAATCATTCAACTTAGTAAAAAAATGTCTCGTTATAGCACAAAAGTTTCATATATTTTATGGAAATAATTGTTATTAAATGTATTTTTATATCTATTCTTATTTAATTTTTATTACAAAAACAGGGAGTAGTCGCTATAGGGAAATTGCTTATTTTTATCCAATTTTAATATGCATTTTATAAAATTCAACATTTTTTTGTTATTTGCAGACAATATGGATCACAATGAGCACAATTACAAAAGAAAGACTCGAAAAGTAAGTGAAGGACGAATCGACAGAATTATAGGCATAGTGGGAATAGCTTTCGGTGTCAAAGATCTACTAAAAGATCTAGGAATTCTTCCCGATAAAGATTCCGAAAATTTTGAAAAAATCCTAACCGCCATAGGGGAAAATTATGCGGCCATTCAGCAAGTCGGAGACAAAGTTGACCGGAATTTTGCCGCAATGCAACTCGTATACCGAGTGGCCAGCCAAACTCTGGCCATTATCGAAGACACGAGAATCGAAATGCGACAGGAATTCAAAAAAGTGCTGGACAGTCTGCAAGATCTGAAAGTAGCGGACAAAGTTTCGAATTTGGCTACGTTTATGGACGATTTTAGAAAAGAAGTTGGTGTCGTTAACCAGTTGTCACCAGAGGCGAGAGTTACGGAATTAACCAGACCGGGTGGTATTTTAGATAAATTGAACAGCGCCGTTTATTCCGACGGTATTTTGCACGGCAATTTAAATCACATTATTAACGAAAAACTGGCGATTCCAAAAGACGAAAACGATAATGTAGCGTTCGCTGTTCTTCATATCACGTACTACGGGGTGCAGAGTTACGTATCAGTTATGTTTTTTATTCTCGATCAAATTTCATTTTTGGCCGATTACTATTACAAAAAAGGCGATATTGAAAAATGTAACGGCTACTTTGACGTCCTTCAAATAAATTTCAATTTTTTTAAAAGCAAACTTTTACCGTTCGACAACAAAGACCAGTTGATTGATAAAGTAATCGATATCTTAAACCTGATAGAAGGTCTATTGTTTGTGAGAAACGAAAGAGAAGATATTTTCAAATTATTACAAGAACGCGTCGATTCTTTAAACGTCGTTAAACGAAAACTGGAGGAAATGGTACTCCCCATCGATCCCGATCAGCCGGATCAAATAAAAAAGAATCCCGATTTTAGCGGTTCGAGGGTGGAAACGCCGTTGGAAATGTGGATAAACGGCGCGAAAGTCAGTTACGCGATTCAATGCAAAAGAAACGACACTTATTCCAAAATCGGCGAATGGTCTCGTCCCATTTTCGTATCCGGGAAAGCTTGTCCGATGCTGAAAATCCCGGTGGACCCGCAACGCAGATCCAGACTCATTTACAGGAGATTCAACGACGGCGAACCGGAATTAGCAGGAGTTATTGAAGACGTTTACCGAACAAACTTTCTCGACATCGATAGAGACGTTTATAATGCCGCGTTAAACACCGACGAAGAAACCGGCAAAAAAGAAATTTTAACGTTATTCGATAACGGCGCAGATTTATGGAAAAGTTTCGAAAACGGCAGAAAAGCAATTCACTCAGCCGCGCAGAGCGGAAACATTCGAATTGCGGACTTGTTGTTAAAAAATAACACCGGAATCATCGACGCACAAGACGATGACGGACGTACACCAATTTACATCGCTAGCGAAGCTGGATACGACAATTTTATACAGTTTTTATTGGAAAAGAACGCCGATATAAACGTAAAGACAAAATCGGAGAAACTTACGCCTCTACACATCGCTGCTTACAACGGATACGCTTCCACGGTTCGAACAATTTCGAAAGACGAAAATACCGACGTTAACGCAAAAGACAAAACTGGTTTCACGCCCGTACACAGCGCAGTTTATGGTGGTATCCATGTTCTAGAAGTGTTAATATCCCACAACCGAACGGACATTAACGCAAAATCCGCAGACGGTTTGACGGCGCTACATTTAGCGGCAATCGACGATTACGATGATATTGTTAGAGAATTAATAAAAAGCGGAAGGTCTGATGTAAATGCGGTGTCTAAAGGTAACATGACGGCCCTCCACTACGCCTCGTCTTTAGGAAACTTTAATACTGTGCAAGATTTGATTAGCGCTAAAGAAACCGATGTAAACATACCATCGGCAAATAATTTTACGGCTATACACTTGGCGATATCCCAAAAAAGGTTCAAAATTGTGGACGTATTATTAAATCAAACCCGAATCGACGTTAACAAGAAATCAAAAGGCGATATCACACCTTTACACATTGCAGCTCTTCTGGACGAAAAAGATGTAACGTTGAAACTACTACAAAATAAAATTACAATCGAAGCGAAAACTAGCCTTGATTTAACAGCTTTACATATTGCCGTTGTTCATAACAACCACGATGTTGTTTCGGTGTTGTTAGATAATGGAGCTGGTATAGAGACAAGATGCAATGGATCATCTCCTTTACATTTAGCTGCGTTTTACGGTAGTAAAGAATCTGCTCGAGTATTGCTAAATAAAGGAGCAAAACTGAAAGTATACGATAACAGTGGTTTATGTCCGGCCCATACGGCGGCCGAAAGAGGTCACTTGGAAGTTTTACGAGAACTAATTAACTTTAATGATAAGTTAGTTAATTTAAAATCCCTGGACGTTTCAAAAAGATCGACGTGTTTGCATTTCGCCGCAGAACAAGGCTATTTGGATGTAATGAAATATTTAATAGATGAAAAAAATGCCGATTTTGATAGTGCCACGAAGTTCGGTGACACGCCGTTGCATTATGCAAGTAAGTACGGTCATTTGGACGTGGTAAAATATTTAACGGATCGAAAAGGCGCTTCTGTTGAATCCAAAAACGGTTTCGGCGAAACTCCCCTCCATCTCGCTTCCTACTCGGGAAATTTGGACATAGTTGAGTATTTAGTCGATATAAAAAAAGCAGATATCAATGCAACTACAGCGGATATCGATAAGCCGTTACATTATGCCGCTTTATCGGGTAATATAAATTTAATGAAATACTTCATAAACGATAAATCTATGAAAGCGTATAATCCCAACATTGACCTCTACAACCCTTTAGACTACGCCGTCTGGTATAACCGCGAACAAGTGTTTAATTATCTTCTTGAGAAAGACCTTCCGACATACAAAACTCTAAACGCTGCTACTTTGAGCGGAAATTTGAGTTCAGTGAAGCTCGTTTTAAATTATAACCCTCCAACAATGAATTATCCTATCGGCGTTGCTGCTAGGTTCGGTTACAAAGACATAGTAAAATATTATGTTGAAGAAAAAAATGCAAACCTACGACCATATGCTACCAGCCTATCACCGTTGCATTTTGCTGCTTT
This sequence comes from Hermaeophaga mercurialis, assembly GCA_951812935.1. NCBI lineage: Eukaryota > Metazoa > Arthropoda > Insecta > Coleoptera > Chrysomelidae > Hermaeophaga > Hermaeophaga mercurialis. The sequence goes on along the minus strand of OX638360.1, from coordinate 50,255,068 downwards.
ATCTGGAAATATTGAATTGGTGAAATACATAACCGAAGAAAACAACATTCCGATAGATCCAGTTTTTTCAATTTTGGGCATAACACCTCTTTGTTTGGCTGCTTTGTCTGGAAATTTGGAAACTGTTAAATACTTCGTTGGAAAGGGTGCTCGTATTAATCCATTTTACGATATCACGGCTGCTCCTTCAAAATTTGCCGTCGCATCTGGAAATTTGCAAGTAGTGAAGTATTTTGTCGAAGAACTACAAGTTAATCTAACACGAGGATACTCACTTTCATCTGCGAAAGTGTTAACTCAAACAGATTACGGTACAATAAATTCATTGCGGAAATATATTGATTTTGGATTAGAATACACAGCGCCTAAAAATTATTATCCTCATTTAAGTGGGTTTCTGGATACAGCTATTGTTCGAGGGCACTTGAATATAATAAAATATTTCCTGGAAGAAAAGAAAATTCCATATGATATTAGTAACGGTCTTTTTACTGCAGTTTCAAACAACCAATATGACATAACCAGATATTTAGTAGAAGAAAGGACCATTAGCGTCGATATAACTGATTCAGAAGGAAACACTCCTCTTTTCGAGGCCGTCGGTTACCGTTATTACTTTAAGGATATTTATATGGATATTATAAAATATCTAATAGAAGATTGTAAGGCAAATCTTACTCACAGAAACAATTATGGAGAAACTTTCTTGCATACAGTTTGTAGATTCAACATGGTCAATGTCGTAAAATACTTAATCCAAGATAAAAAGGTCGACATTAACATAAGAGATAACACGTTGAATACCCCCTTAATTAAATCAGTTCACTACAGCTCCTACGAACTATCTAATTTCCTTATATTAAATGGGGCCAATGTAAATGCTAAAAACAGCGGTGGTGTAACCGCTTTGCACGAAGCTGCCTCCATAGGATTTTACAATCCAAATCAACAATTACTAGAAGAAATAATTAGTCTTGTAGACCATGGTGCTGATGTTAATGCTCTCGACGACGAAAATAAGACTCCTTTAGATTATTTAGGACCAGTGGCAGATTCTAAAATTAAAGATTATCTCATATCTAAAGGAGCGCATTATGGTCCGAGAAAACATCGTTCATTGGACACTCGCATTGGCGAAAATCTTTACAATAAACAATTTTCTTTATTAACGAATGTAACTGAGAAATTAACCGAATTCTCTAAATGTTTAAAACTAGCTTTTACTACAGCTCCTTCTTTGTCTCACGTTCAAACTTTCGATGTCAACGGAACACTTTTTCTCCTGGACGTATTTATAAGGAAAATTACTGGACAAAAATATGTTTCTACGGTTGATGGTGGTGTAAACGCAGAAAAAGCAAAAGTTTATGCTCTTAATATTGTGACAGAATTTGAAAACGCGCTTAAGAGAACGTGCAAAATAAATGGAATATCGTTTAAAGAATTGAACGTAGATTCATTCGAGTTGTATTTAAATGTTAATAATAAATTAATTTACGGTAATTTTTCTGAAATTCCCGCTATTTTGTATTCGAGTATAGAAAACTCCGTTTCAGTGGACGAGAAATTCAAAAATACATTAAAGTGTCTCATTGAAGAAATTTTACGTCATGCATACATTTCTCAAAATTTTGTTATAAATAATAATGTAACAAATGACATTGGTTTTATAAATAATACAATTCGTTTGGCAAATAATAAACCTTCTATACGTTTGCCAAATAATACAATAAGAAAAATTAATAATAGTAATTCAATTTAATGTAGGCAGGACATATACATATTTTTTATAAGATTATTACTAGATTTTTATTACTCATAAGTATCTCAATATGTTATTATTAGAAATGGGATGTATAATAAAAAATGAAACAAAGTGTAATTTTATTTCAGGTCTTTTTGAAAGAAAAAAGACAATATTTTTAAATAAAAAATAATAGCTAGGTTTTATCTTACAATAAATTATATTTTTTGACACTAGATAGGTAACATTTATCCAGTATACGGAAATCATAAAGATGTCAGTAAATGACACAGCATATAGTTTGACTCTTAAATGCTAATATAATTAAAAAAAGAAAATCTCAACAAATTCAGTCATCTTGACGATTCAAAATTAAATTCGGAAAAAGAAAACAACACTAATTTTTCTTTACTTAATTAATCCATATATAAATGTTCGAAAATTCACATAACATACAAAAAAAAACTAGAAATAAATTACAACAAACGTCCTTTACACTCCAACGAGGAACAATGGCAGTACAAGACTCTTCCCGGTACGCTTCCAATATCATAATTGTAATTCCAAGTTAATTCCGTTCCCGCCCTTATAAACTGGGAAGAGAAGAATGACACCCACGGGAAACGGGGATCATGAGTATCCACAAATACGTTTTGAACAAACACATTCGGGGAACACGAATGCTGCAAACAAAAGAAAAGTTCTCTTTCGCAGTTTTATTAAATGATTACTTACATTTAAAAATCGTCCGATATTGCCAGCGTTTTTGGCATCCATTACATAAACGCACTCCTCTTTGCCAAACAATTCCCTAACTGAAGCATAGGAAGGGCCTTTATCGTCCAATCCACTCGCCTTTGGATTAAAACTTAAAACTTCCCGACCCTCTACAAAAAAATTTGTAAATTTTAGTTCATTTGCAGTAAAAAAATACTAACCATCTTCTTCGTCGCTGATAGTAACAGTTTCGATATTATCAGGTAGTCCCTCGAGTGCTGCTTTGAGGTCTTGTTTCGCTTCAACCATTTCCTTTTTAATTTTAATTTCTTGTTCTTGTTTGTTTACTTCATCTTTTTTCACTTTCTCCTCCGCTTCTTCATCCTGATTTCTTCTTCTCAATCGGGTCCTAAATATTCACAAAAAAGGTCATTTATCTATATCAAAAGCGTGGATTATTTGACTTTCCTTATTCCAGAATCGCCTTTAGTTGTTTTAAAACTTTCAGCATGACTTGGAGTAAAATCGTTATCCTCGGAATAGTTATATCTCCTATATTTACTGTTGCTGGTAATTTTCATTAACATAGAATCTTCTTCATCCTCTTCTTCGACCGGCGACTTTCGTCGCTTGCACCGTTCTTCTTCATCTTCTTCCAACACCTCCGCTTCGTAATCTTCTTTAAATTTTTCAACGGTTTCAATGTAATCCAATTCGGCGAAATATTCGTCTCCGTACGCCATACCGTCCTATAATGATAACAACGGTGTATCGAATAAAGACGAGGATAAATTTTATTTTTACCTCGTTCGCCATAGCTTCGGTGTGAATGGTGCCGGCGTAAATACAAATGAAACTACCTTGCGGAACATCATTTAAACATCTTATACCCCAACCGCGATTAAGAGTCCTGAACACCTGTAACTTCAGACTCATCGGATTTTGAACTACTTTGTTTAGACACGTAGCCGTACATTTGCACCTAATGAAAAACGTTTAATGAAAGAGACAGAAACAGAAGGAAGTATGTGTACCTAGAATTGCATTCGTATATTCCGGTTATTACTTGTTCGGGAAGTCTTCGGTAAATGTAACCAACGGAATTTGCGTCGATGTCCTTTCCGATGTACTTAGCGCCGCCTAGAGTTAATCCCCAACAAGAGCACTTTGTTTTGTCCTTAAAAAAAAAATGAAAAAATTCGTAATCTATTGGAGTATCTCAAGTTAGACTTACGATACAATCATCGTCGCAATCACAACAGCACAAAAATTCTTGGTCCACATTCATGTGGACACCTTCCATGGGTACCCTCTTGATGGAGTAGTTGCAGAAATCCAACATTTCGTTGTTTATTCCGTTTATAACCGGTATAGGAACTTGTTCCATTCCTAAAAATGTTGCGAATTGAGAGAATATTTGCTAATTTGATATTTCCAATAATTTTACCTCTAGAAAGATCTTTCGGATCGGGATTGCATTCGACGCTGAATTCGGCCAGACATCTCACCATATGATTGAAATCGAACAAATCAACTGTCATTTCGCTTTGGGATAATCTGAGATAATAATGAACTTCTGCTATGTTCCGCAAAATCCTTCCACAAGGAGCCTAAATTAATACAAACCGCTGTCAAAATGACATTTTAAGTTAACCTCGAGAGTCGAAAGATTACATTGACAAACACTTTTATTATTTGCGTGATAAATTTTCAAAACTACCAGAAACAATAAATATCATCAATTTTGACTTACTTTGTAGATAATTTCTTTTCTGCCCTTAGCTTTGTGGGTCATTCGACCCCAACCGCACAAAAGCGGTTTAGAAAGTGGATTGTGACCACGTAGCTGGCTAAAATTGTGAGTAAGGAACTCTTTGCATTTGCTACCGCAGGTATGGGGTTTGTACTGTCTTTTTATTATCACCTGGTCCCTAGGCGTGAAGTACTAAATAGAAAAAAAAATCATATGCATTATTCTTAACAAATGAGATAGCTCTTACCATAATCTTGCTTGTTGGTCCAGTGGGGTTCACGGGTGGATCTTTTACTTGAGGAAGGAAAGGTACAGCGCCTTCAATCTGTGGATTACCCTGAGGTTTCGTGGTACTTTTTCTAGCCACGGCTCTGACATTTGTAGGAGATTCTTGATTTTGATTCTCCGCAGAAGGTACGAAATCGTCTTTTCTTGTATACTGTACCACCGTTTGGGATTCATTCTGGAATTAAACTAATAAAAACAAATTCGAATCGCCTAAAAATGTTTACTCACAGGCCCTAATTTCCTTGAAGTTCTAAGGCCAGTGTGTCGGTTCGTAGCAGCTTGTTCTTCTCTAAACATGGGACTTAATCTTGTAGATCCTCTGTATATCCACTCTGTTCTATTTAACATTTCAAAGAAAACTTGTACTAGGGAACAGTCCACGTTAACGACGGTACACAGCCACCATTTTCCGTTATATTCAACGCGGACCGTTTGATCTTTGGCCAGTTTCACCATCGGCCTATCCTGGCTTTCCAAGTATTTTTTAATGAAAGGCCTCGAGTCCACGTAAATGTCTTCCCATACGTTAGGACTCGATTCGAGGACCAAGTTGACATAATCGTAACTCACATACTGGGAGTAGCCAATATCAAAGAATATCAAATACCTTAAGAAGGGCGTATTATTTTATAGATAAATAGCTTTTCCAGCAAATTTCCTACCTGTATTTATTTCCTTCGAAAGGTTGTTCGGCAACCACTCCCGCATAATAAGGATCGTGTCTGGACTTTGTCGTTTGGCCTGTGGCGCTTGTCTCCTTAAAAACCGAAATCACTCTAGTGCCGACAGGTAAACGAACCTTGCTCTGATGCAAATAAGCCATTTGCTTGCCGCTTACTAGGCGTTCCTTTTGCTGTTTTAGTTCTACTAATTTGTAATACACAGTAGAGTACGTTTGTCCATTGTACGCGGTACCTGGATTTATTATGGCCTGCAAACGACCTCTTATCCAGTTACTTTGGGAATTTTCCCGGACTATGTAATAAATCTCACCTAAAACAAAACGCAATTAATAATTTATATTATTGATAAAACAAACATTTATGACATTTGTCATTTGTAACAGAAACACTATCTCACAATACTTACCAATTTGTGGAGGAATTCTTACAATCGGTACAATTTGTGGTAGATCTTTAGGAGGTTCAATTTCAGTTGCGGGAGCAGCTACTTTGGGACTATTTGAATTTCCGATCTCATCGAGTTCAACGTAAGAGACGGGTTTGTGGGATCTAGTGCTTTTTCTTGGACTCGCATCTAATGCTGAATCTAAAAGAGCAGGCTTTGGTGATTTCTAATAATTTCGATTAAATTATTTTTCTACTACCAGTTTTTATAATAATTGAAGGAGCGATATCATGATCATCAATGATTGAGAGTCCCTTGAGGGGTTTGAGCTCTGGCCTAAATTGGTTGTACAGATCTATTTGAATTTTATCTAAAACTGTCCTAATTTCAGATACTTTTTTGGTCAGATCTTTATAATCCCCTAAAAAAACAACACTTTTATTACCTGAATAAATCTATTAAGCAGTAATTACCTTCAACTCTTTCCGATTCAGTTTTCAAATATGCTGTCTCTAACTTATATTGTTCCTCAATTTTGAATTCATCTAAAGCCTTTTGTATGATGTCATCGATATTCTGACTGATAAAATCAAAGTTTTCTTTATCCAAATATTGTACATCTTGTTCTTTTTCCTCTTCTTCTTCATCACTGTCTTCTATTTGCAACGTTTCATTTATAACAGGATACTCACATTCTAATATCAGCTTGCCGCTTTTTAGATTTGTAGTTAAGTTATCAAAGTCTTGGACTGATTTTTCATAACACAACTAGAGAAAGAGGCAAATGTGACAACAAAAATTACGTTGGTCATGTTTACAACCATACATTAAATATTTTTTAAGAACATAAAGTATTTTGAGAGATGTAGTGATTTTTGGGAGACACTTTCCTATTGTTTACTAGTTACAAATACAAACTAAACTTCGTGCTTACCTGGCATATCTCTTCTTTGTAACTCTTGGATCTTTTCACTCTGTAATAGGATAGACAAAAATCTGGTGCTAAGATGAAATCTGCGTTAGTACCACAACAAGTACTGTTCAAACAACGGACACTATTGTGTTTCTCTACCAGATCTATAATGGCTTCTACTGGTGATTCGCCTCTATTTGCGGTTGTCTCATTTTCATTTTTATTTTCAGCAACTTGCTCTTTATCTGCTTAAGGAAACGTTAAAGGATCCATTTAACATAAAATCCGTATTCTCACCTTTCTCTGGTTCCTCATCATCGTCTAAAATAACAATATCTGCATCACTTGTATTCTTTTCATTGGTTGGGGTTTCTGCGGCTTCAGTAGGGTTTGAAGACGTTTGTGCAGTTCCCGTCAAAGTGAAATCACTAGATCTACGTTCTATAATCGGGGTTGCTGGAAGACTGTCATCAATTTCCATTGGATCATCCTCAATCTCGTCCACATCCATAGTAAACTTTTGTTTACTATATACCTAAAAGTAACCTAAAAATTTGGTTTGTGCCACGGAAACAGCACGTGTTCGCTGTAATTGGCTCACTTAATAACAATTCTATTCCTCTCCAATTTTATACCTACAGCAAAATTCAAAATTCACACAAAAGCCATCACCGGTGAATAAGACAAGCCAAACTTGTTTTGATGTTGCTGCAATGTTGCCAATAATACATTTTTGTGGGCAATAGAATATCTACAAACGGTAAAATATTTGATATCTAGGGTAACTAATTTCTTTATAGTAAGAAAATGTGAACAATAATAGAAATTAAATTAATTTACCAAGGCACACGAGAAGAAGGTGAAGCTCTAAATTGAATCTACCTGGTTAGTGTACATAAACCTGTGAATTTATTTTATCATTGACAACACTATTTTTCTTCTTTATTTGGCCTCCATCTATTAGGTATTTAGCCACCGAGTTCTAAATTCGTGTAACGTAGGAACTGTACCAATATAGGATAAAAAAATGTTTAAATAAAAATGCAATTTGTTTTAATTTAATTTTAATTTTCAATGTACAACGGGATTTAATGGCTCTGCTTTAATATTGGTTAGATTCAATCTGTTGTCTATTTCTTCATCTATTAGTCCAATTAGTGCCCTAAACATATGAATTAAATGCTTATAATAACCATAAAACAACTATAAAAAATGAAAAGTGAGAAAAAGTGCTTACACGTTATCCCCTCGGATTATGTGTAGTCCGAGCATCACTTGTTCAACACCCGCTGTTGTCGAATAGACTCTTTCATGAGATTCATCCAATATTACATTAATTGTTTGGTCAAAACCCTTAAGAGTGCCCTAAAATACATATATAATAAAAAATATTTCTCCTGGAAAAACATTCGTTTGTTAATAACTTACGATGAAATTTCTTCCATCAGAGGTGATTATAGACACAGTATCTTAAATATTAAGTTAAGGAATTCTCAACAAAAATAAAAATATTTAAATATTAAGTTAAGAAATTACTCAACAAAACTGAAAATATTTAATTCGGAAAATGTTTTAAAAGGATACGGTTAACAAAAGAGTCCAATCCAGAAGCCATTTTTAATTCTAATTTGAATTTGAACCGGGCTACACTAAATTTTTATTATTTACAATAAAAATCAGGTTATCTGTTTCTTCTCTTCTTATTTTAATTTTTAGCCTGGTACCATTAGGTGGATTAGTTTGAAACAGTAAAATTTATTTTCTTTTGTTGGTTTACCTGGAAAATTGGATAACGTGATGTCTGTCAGTGTCATCCGGCCGCTGTAGTGCGGATTGTCATTTCTGTCATATTTTTACAACACTTAACAAAAAAAGTATTTTCGCTATTAAAGGTTATTACAAAAAGTGTTAAGATGAGTAGTGATTTCGTATGGGCCATAAAAAATGGAGATCTAGAACAAGTAAAAGATATTATCGAAAAAAAGGTAAGTGACTCTTTTAGCTAGTTAAATATTGACCAGATAAGAGACAATGTGTAATATTAAATTTTGATATTTAGGCTGTTAATGTTAACGAAGAAGTCCAGGGTCGCCCTCTTATTTTATACGCCGCGGATTATGGACAGGCAGACGTAATAGAATATCTCATATCCGCAGGGGCCGATGTAAATGTGAGTATTTCTTTAATTAATTACACCTACAAGGTGTAATTAGTGAGGTTTATTAAATTATATATAAAAGAATTTTTGACCAGAAATGTACCTATTAGTTTAATTAATATAAAAATATATTAAATACTGTACAATTAAAATCCTGTGTTATCTGCTAATCTTGATATTAGAATTTACTGATTTATTTAATATTCCTTTTTTCCCTTTAATAATTTTTTTTTATTTCCTTTGTTTCAAAAGTATAACTGTTAAATAATTTATTTGTCTTAATATATTCAATCGGCAACAAGTATTTAATTTTTGATTTCAAGTTTTGGTTGTAATCACAACATAAATATGCGTTTGCATACCGCTCGATGTCTGTACAAATATATTTAAATTATATTGAATTCCGTATTGTTATTGAATTTTCGGTTTTGGAAATATATATTTTTTAATATCTTTTCGGTTTTGGAAATATATATTTTTTAATATCTTTTCGGTTTTGGAAATATATATTTTTTAATATCTTTTCGGTATATAGGCGGGACTGTATTAATAATGTGTCAGAATAAAACGGAAACTAAGTTATCTATTATCGTTAAAAAAAGCTAATTAATGGAAAGATAAACCGCTTAATTAAAGTAATTAATTAACCCCGTAATTATTATAATTTCAGACTAAAGATAAGTTTGGTATAACCGCGATCTTAGCTGCAATATGGGAAGGCCACAAGGACTGTGTCAAGTTGTTACTAGAAAAAGGTGCAAAGAAAGATGGAGTCGCCCCTGATGGCAAAACTTACCTGGAATCAACTGAGAATTCAGAGATCCGGCAACTTTTATCCGCTTAAAATCCTTATTTATTTCAGCAACGTTAGTTTCTAATTTATTATCTAGTGACTGAGATTTTTTTGCACTTACCTACAAGTTAGTGTTCCAGATAAGAATATTTTACAGGAAACTTAATTGATATACAATGGAAAAAAATATGGAGAATTTTTAGGTTTTGAGATACGTTTATTCTAGAGGGTATTAAAAATGAAATTAATTAAGTCTTTTTGGAATGTTCCATTTCAAAGCAAATCTTAAGACAATCCTATTTATTTTGCGCTGTCAACAACAAACATAATTTATTTCCCGATATAATAATTAAAACTTATTATTTTAATAATATTCCATGTTAGTTTTTCATCATGTGTTGTAATTTGACTTGACTGGTTACCTTTGACGTGTGACATTTATCATGAGGGGAAATACTTCTGTTAAAATTTATATTTAGCATTTCCTCTTAAAGTTTAATTTTTTAAAATACAATAAAAACTAAGTTACAATTACCCAAGCTGGGTTTCAATTATTTCAAACGCTTCTAGCATTGTGGTTATCAAGTTGTTAAAATAAGAATCTAAAACATTAACAAATAATTTCTGTCTTATAGCATATATTTCTTTTAATGTAATATTATCTTCAATTTTTTTTAGATTTGCAAACAGTTTGGAGAATGTTTATATGTTCTTACCGTGGGTTATCTGTAGCTTCCCAGCCTTTTAAATGTATATCACATAAAAAGCATTTGACTGAATCGTCTTCATTATTTGACCCAAAGTAAATAAAAGCAGCTTTTGCCATTTTTTGCAAGTTTGATTGTCTTTGAATGGCCAAGCCGAACATTCTTTGTGTGGAATATATTTGAAGGCATCTGTAAGCAACTCTGACAAATCCCGGTTCAACATGCTTGCAAAGTTAAATTTTTTAACCGTTTTTATCAAAATAAATCTGAAAGTGAAATAGAAATGTCAAATGTTGTTTGGTAATACTTGATATTTCTAGGGTCTTGGTAGAGGAAAATCAATATTGCATATAAATTTAACAATTGTATTAGATTCTAGTAAAATAAATATTACATATACATTAGGTAATCGTTTTGGATTCACGTAAAAGAATTGTAATAGGTAACGACATTTTTAACAGGAGATTTTCCTCATCATGGGACGAGTATTATCTGCAAAAATTGTCATTTTTCGGAAACAAAAGTCGAATTGTTTTGGTGTTTTCTATAAGTAGTTAAAGATTTGCAAAAAAAATTTACTTTTTATAGACTCAACATAAATACCTTGGTGTATTTACAATGTGAATATAAATTGTTTGATTTCATTTACGCGTAATTTGTATATGTATACGTCTTTGTCCATTATAACATTACGCACAATGATCAAATGTTGTGCCAACATGCCAAATATGTAGATTTGGTAGTCGAAAATCTGACTACATTTTCAATTGGGAAACGTTGCCACCCTTGGTCCAATAATACAATTAATATTTTGTCCATCATTTTATTTATGATCTCAACATTCGAATGTGATCTTTATTACCTTAAATAGTTTGGAGCAAGTGGGCAAGCTCTCAATTGACATAATTTATTCTTAAAAATTTAAAATTGCCGCTTATTATGTACTTGTGCTGTCCTGTAGATTATATATAATGAAATATTTTATTGAATCAAGTCCAATTTTAGAATGCTTAATTGTTTTTGGTTTATTAAGTCCAAATGTGTAATATTTTTTTTATTAAAGATTTTTGTATAAATAATTCTTTTTTTATTTGTACATCACATGCGAAATTTCATTTTCTAAACGGCCGACAAAATCTTGCTTTCAAAGCAGTAAAAAAATAAAATTTGATAGGATTTTACAACTTTGCATATAAGGCCGCTTTTTTGGGGTTTTACAGCTACGGAACAGATATAATTTTATTTAGTCTAATGTCAAATTTTAACCAATGAAATGGCCCGAAATTTTACCCTAGTGTTATTAGGTATTTAACCAGGGGGGCAGAGCCATTTTTGAGAGAATAACAAATCATACAAAATATGTTTGCAATTAATTTTAATATATATCGAATGAACAATTTGTTACATCTAAAAAATCCCGAATTTTCCATAAAAAGTGATGTTACAAAAAAATGATTTGAAAAATGAGCTGCTGAGAGAGCCAATCAGATGACGGTGCGTTCGAAAGCAGCCAATCGCTGAACAGAACTGAAAATCCCACTCTTGTGTGATATCACCCTCAAAAACTAAGATGGATATAGACATTCATGTTGGATAGAAAGAGGAAGTGATATGTAAAAATAACTTCAATTACGGACCTTGTTTGATTTTACAATTAAATTTTTAATATATTTTGTCATAGATGATTGATGTGTGTAATTTTTTTTCGAAATATTGATGTATATTATTCGACCGAAAAATTGAAAACACTGTGAATAAAACATGGATTATTTGAACAAAATTTAAAATGACAACGTCTATATCGTTTTCGAAAACAAATCACTAATTCATTGCTTATACACGAGGTAAGTGGCGATTTAAATGAATAAAGTTGCATCTGCGAGCGGTTTATCAGTTTTACACAAGTTTCGCGAATAGAAAGTAAAATCTATTTTTAAATTGATAAATATTAAGCGATATTCGATTTTAGTGTTGTGAACTTGCCTTGACGAAGAAGATTGTTCTGCGCAATATTTTGCGCAAAGATTTAAGATCAAAGTCGCCATATTGTTAACTGTCTAATTCGGAAATTTAAGTAAGTAAATACAGGATTATCCACGTATTACCTTAGTTTTTTACACTTTTTATTGCTTATACCGCTTCCAGATCGAGTTATTCGTAAGTAAATGTTTGATATTGTTATTTGTTAGTATCCTTTTACTTGTGAAACACTTGAATATTTCTCAAGTTGTTGCATAAAATTCAGACAATAGTAGTTGGTAAAAAAATTTTTGGTGCAAAGGGGCTGTTAGTTTTTAAAATACTAGAATATTTTAAGTGCTCGAATAATAGAAAGTCATTGTGTAACGCGCGGATTTAAAAATTAAACCCTTTTGGGAATTGTACAGTTAAAATTGCTACATGGCAAGATTTGACAGATGTTCCAATTTTTTGACGTTTTCTTCTGCTAGTTTTAAATAAATAGAAGCGAAAACAGTTAACTTTAATCGTTTTAAGTTGAACGAGTACGTACGTATCGCCATTAATTATAATTATATCTGTAATTGTTTATAATTTTAATTGTGGAACTTGACGAAAAGTAACAAAGAAATTCCAGGAAGTTTGATGATTTACCAACGTTGCACTCGTTTCGGCAGGGATTTTCCGGTTTAATTGAACGTTTTCTATGTGTTTTTAGGCAAATCATTCAAAGAAGTGATCAACTTCTGATAAGTGAACTACTGCTGAACCTTCAAAGATGTCAGTATTAAATCAAAGTGGAGAGGAGCAGGTGGAATGCCCATTATGCATGGAACCATTGGAGGTTGATGATCTTACATTCTTTCCTTGTACCTGTGGCTATCAGGTAATATTTTCCGATTCTAATTCAACTCTAAGTACATTCGAATCTAAACAAAACGTTTTATCAGTGCTCTCCAATTTATTTTATCTCGTAACAAACATATTTTTAATATTTCAAAATTTGCGTTTACCTTAATAACGGCTATTTAAATTAATCATTAGTTTTATTCTCTTCTATTCTATATAATGACAAGTCTATTTTATAGAAAGTGTTACTTTTTTTTATAAAATATTAAAATTAAAATACAATTAAGTGTTACAATGACACGGTTGTCATTGTTTAGGATATTTATAATTTACATAAAAAATAGATTTAAAATTATAACTGTGTCATATAAATTAAATAAATTGATAAATAGATGATTTTTATAGATAAAATATCATATAAATTGTAATACACACCAACAATATTTATGGTATCATGAATGTGAAAAAAGAACCATAATAGTAGAAGTCTCAAAATAAAGTGAAAGAAAGGAACAAATTTAAACAATTATTTTTGTATTTTGCTGCATATTTTTTAGTCGTCACTAATCACGATTTTTAATTATCTGTTTCCTGTTTTATTATTATATTTATTCATTCCATATGGCTTAAAAAATCAAATAATTGCAAGAATTATAATGATTATAATTGTTGTGTATTTTTATTTTTGTATTCGATAGATTAGAAAGTTGTTTGAATGTTTACCTAAAATATTTATCTTTAAAAGTGTTACAAATAATAATTTATTCGTCATAATAAACAATTGCAGTATTTTGAAAATATCGCTAAAGGAATTTTCAAAAAATGGGTTGTATAAATGTTTCATAATAATATATTTATTATAATGTTTTATGGTTTTTCCAATAATTAACATTAATATTTGTTATCTGGCAATGTGAAAAGTTATTTACATTTTACTGACGTCCATATGCTACTTCTCGATAGAGATTAAAAACTTTTAATGTTTACTTTTTAGGATATGTTTTTATTCCCTTTGAGTACTTAATATTTTGAGCAACACTTTTTAATATAATACACTCATAAAAAATGATTATTCGACTTTTATTCAATTTGGGTTATATGAATTAGAGCCCCTAAGTTGCGTAAGAGTTAATTCAGAGTATTTTTAAAGTATAGAAGAATCTAATCGAAGCTGCGAATAAACTTAGTGAGCAAACTTGATATAAAATTTAGAAAAAAAATTGTTGGAAGAATAGATCTTGATTAATTTATTAACCTTTATTATAATAATAAACTCTAGAAGAATAAAGCAAAGCTATAGCTATTCAAAGCTTACTAATAGAGACGGTTGGATACAAAAGAGAAAATTTGTAATAAAATTCTCGACAACTAGCAATCCAGAAGACAAATATCTATTGAAAATGTTGATACTAAATTTGCCGAATTATTAGAATATCAACAACTAGCTTTTATATAAAAAAAGCAATATGCCAAAAAAGAAATAAAATTAAAGTTATTCTTTCTTGGTATAATGAAATGCCCAATAAAAATAACGAAACTGAAGAAGTTAATAATTATGGAGATGATCCAGAGATAGAGAAAAATTTGAATGTTCAAACAGAAGCACAAGCGCAGAAAATGAAATGAATTGAAAGAGAAAAACTGAAGCAGTTAAAAGAAGAAAATAAAGAAAAATGCAACACTGATAAAGGAGAAAAGCAGAGGTAGCAAGTTACTTACTAAAAATAGTTTTTTCCAAAATGTATTGACTTCATGTGAAAAAATTATGGTTATTTGTGATTTTTAAATAGTTTTGATTTGTTACAAATGCAGCATTTAAAAAAGAAAAATGATATTTATGCGGCTTAGAATAGACATGACAGTTTTTATACTTTAATGAAAATTTAAATTTTTAACAGTCTTAAGGAACAGGATACCGAAATAAATATATAATACAATCAGTGTTAACGAGTTTAATTATAGCAAATAAAAAAAAATGTAAATAAATTAATTTTGTTTGCAAAAGAAATTCATCTAAATATAAAACTGTAAATATGAATTATAACATAAATAAGAATAGAAATAAACAAATTATTACATTAAAGGAATACGTTATATAAATCTAAAATCAAAAAGTAAAAAAATAAATGGAATATTAAATAAAAGAAATATTTTTGCTTCTGTGATTTAGAGACTTATCAAGCACTTATTTATCTGTTTTTTCTTTGGTTGATACATCTCAAATTCATCATCTAAACCACTAACTCTAACTTTTAAGTTCATTGTGTTCATATAAAATATCTTTCAATTCCTGAGTTGTGATGTTTCCTCTGTTTGGATCATTTAAATCAAAAATTGTTTTGTTACTGGATAGCAACTTATCGCTCTGTATATAAAAAAAATAAGCTGCATTTGTTGATATTCCAATTTCGGTCTATTTTGCTTATCTTTGCCGTTGTCTTAAAGCTTTGTTTGTCCTTTACATGAAAATCCTCTTTTTTAAATTTTTATAAACTTTTAATTCACCAGATATTGAAAAAAAAACTTTTTTTACTAATAGCATAAAACAGTGATTTTTTTAATACTGTAGTGGAAAAAATGTAATTAATGTAGGAGACCTTCTATTATAAATAAATAAGATTGTATTTTTATATATTTCACTTTAATTAACATAATTTCCCAAAAACTGAAATCAAAAAGTTCCCCTAAAATTATTTAACCTCTATAATAAATTTTAAGTCTATCTTCACGGTGCTACCAACCTAATTATGTATTGCAATATAAAATTAGGCAACCAGTATAACACAATCAAAATAGTCCACATTAGCATTAATAATTTTTAAATAAATGTAAAAATTAAAATATAATACACCAAAGTTTTTGTGAAGAATATTTAAAAAATTTGAAATGTGGCGAGATTTTAAGAGAAGTGTAATTTATCTATAGATTTCTCAAAGTAATAATATATATTTGTATACTCAACAATAATTCCATTCTCTAATTGTTCTAAAATAATTTTTAAATCATATATTGTCCTCTTTCAAAATACAAACATACTAAGTTTGAAATTTTTCAACACTAATTGAAGAATATCCTCACCGTTAACCAAAACACTTTTTAATCCTTCAACTTTCGTTTTCAACAAGCCAAACTTTCATTTTTTTTTTAGTTTATTTAATTTAATATTTTGTTTACACATTTAATTATGCAGTAAGTTGGAAATTTGAAAGATTTTCCAATATGTTCTGTATTTTATATATATATTATGAGTTTGTTCTTATTTTTAACTTTATTTTTTCATTTATTTAAAAAATAGCTCTATTTCAACATAAAAATCCGCTTATCAATGGCTATAGTGTTTTAAAAAGGTTTATCTAAATCGAGGTTTTTATGAAAAATATTTTAATTAAAACGTTTGTTTATAAATTAGTGATTTGTGTAGTCGTATTTTTGATTTAATAGTTAAATAATTAAATGTATTATGCATTTGTTTGGCACGAACATAGTGTAGGTGGACGTAGCCAAAAATAAATAATTGTACTGCAATTTTTAGATAAAGTATTTATTTTTAAACATGTTATTTCAAAAATTTAATTGTTTTAAGATACCCTACAAACGATTCTAAATATCATTAACGTTCTTATCTCTGGTTTTTATTATCCCTGTTAGAATTTCTCAAAAATGTGATTTCTTTACAGATCTGTCGTTTTTGTTGGCATCGCATTCGTACTGATGAAAATGGTTTATGTCCAGCCTGCCGCAAGGCTTATTCTGAAGATCCTGCAGACTTTATTCCGTTGTCCCAGGAGCAGGTAGGAAATAGATTTTTTCTTGAACTGTACAACTGTACAAAAAAAAAATAGTGAATAGAAGAGTTTGTAATAAGTGTGATAATGTTCCATAAATGGGTTTCGGGTTTAATTCACTCACAAATAGTTTCACTAATCACAACTTAATTTAATAATCTTGGAGATTTTATCTGAAGAGTCATTAAACTTGTAAACTCAAATTTGGGAGGCGTATTATATGTTAATTTGTGTTTTTTTTTTGAGAATTTTGTGTTACCATTTCAATAATGTTGAGCAGCTCTTGTACCGAAATCACTTTCTTATTGGTCAATTATGAGATCAGATAGACCTTTTTTCTTTGAGCATTTTGTCATTTGTTAATTGGTTGAAATGTGTACGTGATTGAGGTCCCGTTTGTGAAACGGTTTCGGAGAATTTAGTCCTTTTAACTTGTTTGAAACGGGTGATTTTTTTTTGTTGTAGATGGCTAAGCTGAAGGCGGAGAAACGGCAGCGCGACCAGCAGCGCAAGGCGAAGCTGACCGAGAGCAGGAAGCACTTGGCCAGCGTGAGAGTCGTACAACGGAACCTGGTGTTCGTGGTGGGGCTCCCGATGAGATTGGCCGACCCGGAAGTGCTGAAACGCCACGAGTATTTCGGCAAATTTGGAAAGATACACAAAGTGGTGATCAATCAGTCGACTTCGTACGCTGGCTCTCAGGGGCCCAGTGCAAGTAATTATTTCAAATGCGAATTCTCTTAATTTCTCTCGGGGCTTAATAACGGTTTATTGCAGGTGCCTACGTAACTTATATGAAAAGCGATGACGCTTTAAGGGCCATACAAAGTGTCAATAATATTACTATAGACGGTAGAGTGATTAAATCGAGTTTAGGTACCACGAAATATTGTTCGCATTTTATGAAAAATCAAACCTGTCCTAAGCCGGACTGCATGTACCTTCACGATTTTGGTGAGTAGCGAAGATTTCTTATCAATTTCTTCGTAATTGATGTTGTTATATGAGTATCGAGTGTGTGTGTGTGTGTGTGTGTGTGTGTGTGTTAACTATTAAAAGGCTGTACTAGGTCGCTAACAACCGAATAATACATCTTAATAGTGGACTTATTTTTCTCAAGGAGATCCGGAGGCGAGTTTCACCAAGGAGCAGATGCACGCCGGCAAACATCAAGAATACGAAAAGAAACTCCACGAAAATCTGCTGTTCCGTACGGCGAACAACAACAATGCGGACACGAATCCGAATCCGAATCCAAAATCAACGATTCCCATACCCACGTCGAACTCCTCATACAAATCTTGTTCCAAAGAAAACGTAAACGGCCCGCTGTCGAGTAGCGTCAGTAGTAGTTCCAGTACAACTTCCAACAGCAGCGGGACGAATAAGGAGAACTGGCCTCATTTAAACAATACAGACAAGGAGAAAAAAGATAAGGAGAAAGGGAAAAAGAACAAAGGGAAGGGCAGCGGCGGCGCGGAGGCGGGTAGGAAAGGGGACAGAAAGGAAACGTATAGCGGGAAGAGTGACGGGAAAGCGGAAAATGGATTTAGATTTGAAGGTAGATTTTCTTTTTATTAAATACCCTCAAATTAATGCGAACACTTTTTTTATCGCGCCAATTTGTTTTTGTATTCTTTTGTACAATTAAATTATTTGTGACAAGTTACATCCATGTATTGTATTTTTGAAGTAATACAGAATTTCTTAATTTCGATATTAATTTAATAGATTTTTTAATAATTTTGTTATTAATATCATAGATCATTTGATGTTAGTATTATGAAACATTGTTTAGTTAAAAGAAAATAGTTTAATTGGGAAAAATAGAATTCGATAGAGGGCGCTGTCAAATGTCAATGTAAACCTTCAAAGTAGTAAAACAAATATCCGTAAATACGATTTCTATGCTTTTCATTACAAAATAGTAAAAGTACAAACTTTACACCGTGAAAAGTCGATAACAACTCCAGCATGATACCGCAACTATGAATTATTTTACTGCTTTGATAGTTTCACTTTTTTTTCACCAGACGTCGTATTTGAAATATGCTCCGGCCAATTAGGGGAATTTAAAATAGAATGCTAAATTAATTTAAAAAATTTAGAGATCAAGATACATTTTATTTATTTAAACTTCGTAACGAATAATTGTTTTATGGTAACTAAGAAACGTTGTTAATAAAATTAGGAGAAAAGATTTTTCGGAAAGAATTGTCTAGTAGATTGTCAGGATTAAATATTATTTAAAAAGGTAAGAGATAAAAATTTTGGATTATTAATTGATGAAAATTAGAGTTAAGTGTTAGTTTAAATAATGTCATATAGAGAAGTTTAAAGTAGAGTGAGTATTTTAAAAGTGCAAAGGGCTATGGAATTAAGAAATAGTGACAGCCTGTAAAATCGGCTGGATAAGGGTTTTCTGAATAGAAAAGAAATTGAAGAACAGTTTGAAAATTGCAAAATTTTACAAAAAATGTAGACAAAAGGTTGGAAATTTTGTTTATTTATAAAAATTTGTATTTGTTCATAATAACAATTTTTTTATTACGATATATATTAAGAACCAACTCTATATTACATTATTTCAATTATATTATACCACAACATTAAATATTTGAACGAAAGTACTTTTTTTTTTGACAATTTTGTTTTGTGTGTGCAGATAAGCAAGAAAAATTAGTATCTCCTCCGCTAAGCGAACCGAGCGTCACTCCTTCGCCGACGGAGCACCAAATAACACTGCCGTTGTCGAAATTAGCGCCCATAATGGATGACAATTCGAGTTTCTTTTCGATGAACTCGTTTCATAAAATCTCGAACGTCGGCGCTCCGCAGGACAACACGGAAACCGACGCCGAAACGACGCATCCTTCCAGCATATTAACGGATACTCTACCAAATATAAATACGACTGAAGATTGGGCGGCGGCTTTCGGATTCCCCAGAAGCTCCGACACTCCTGGTAATTTCTTAATAATAATGATAATGAACGTTATTTATTGGTACAACTAAATTGCCAGCGACAGACGTCCTTTAGTCTAATTCTTATTATTGTTGTTGCTTTAATAAATTTTATTTTTTCTTAGGTAAAAGAGAAGAGAAAGATGGGTTGGATTCGTATAGGAAAAGTTTTGGTGTTATGGGCCATGATACAGGATTTAGTAAAAGTATGTATTAACCCCCCCGTTTACCACAACCATTATACGGTTCCATTACTTCATCCAAAGACCAAAATGAAGATAAAGGATTTCCGTAATCTTGAATTTTTGGAGACGTACGATTCAATATTGGTATTCTATATTTATCTTCACGATTTTAGTATATTGTCATTAAAATAAAGCATTAGACAGTTATGTTAATAGTATCCATTTATGTTTTCCAATACAATTTTTTGTTTGGTAATTTCACACATCCTGACAAAAGTAAAACTGATAAAAAACATTTTAGGAGTTTCTCAAAACAATCTTATCTCGGAGGTTTCTCGAAAGCAATAAAAAATGTTTGAAAATTTATTTTAATTAAATACAGCTTGACTACAAATAAGATCATAACATAGAGATTTATTTCTTTATCATTTACATGATATAAGACAAGTCAGAAAAGAAACAAAGTATACTTAGTCATCAAGATATAAATTAAAATAATCTATTATTAAAAAATGTATCCCAAGAGAAAAGAAATTTGTCAATTGCGTCTGGTAACAAATTAAAAAACTGATCGGTGCATACATTGGAGATTTTTTTTTAATTGAAACCGATTGAATTTGTTTAGGTGGATATCGTTTTTATTTCTCATTTCTTATTTATGGACATCACTATTTAGTATAAATATTCGCTCAAATCAAATGAATTTTTTTTTTATTTTTAGATATGGAACCATATAACAATGGCTTTTATGATCCATCCAAAATGCAAGAAAATATATTAGACATGCTTTCTGGTAAAACGAATCCTGTATACCCACAATTCAAACAGAATGAACCTCAAATTACTCCTCCGCCAAATCACACGCACAACGGCCTCAACGGCCTCGATCAGAACATGTCTAAATTCTTTATGGAATTCCATAAAAATAGTAAAGGTAATAATAATAATAATAATAATAATAATAATAAAAGGAAAACACTTCTTTCCTCTTCGATTTTTCTCTGGTCGTTCCGTTTACTTAGTTTCTTATTTCGTGTCTAAATCTCGTCCCATCTTCTGATCCGTGATTTATTTATTTATATTTTTTAGATTTAGCTACAACGGGACAGCAACAACAATTTAACAACTACAATGGCGTACATCAAGGCTATTTCTCAGGAATGCAAAATAACACTGACAGAATAATGTTATTACAACAAAAACAATTAGAGGAACAGCTTTTAAACCTTAGTCTAAAACAAGGTACGTCGGATTTATTAGAAACGTTTGGCGGGCGTTTTTATTTCTTATTTTTCTTTTTTGCAGGATTTGGCGGTAGTTCAAATTCGTTATATCAAAACGGCGTTAACGTAAACGTGTACTCAAACGGCGAAAATGGAGGATTTGGAAATCTGCAAGGGCCCCAATATAGTAGTTCGACAAATTTGAAGCAAAGCTCTAGAAGTTCAGAAGACGATTTAGGTTTTGATCCTTTCCAAGAAACTCAAAAGGCCTTTGCCGACTTGATGGCTAGCGAACAGAATCAAAAATCACACACTAGTTTAGGCAAGTGCATAATTTGTATTGGGGAAAATTAGCGAACTTATTATACTAATATGAATGAAATTTTTTTTTCATAGACATAATTATTGATTATTCATTCTAAATTAAGGGTTTTTCGTACGTATTTAAGACGCTATAAATGGGCATTGAAGTAAAATTAAAATTTGTGACAACTAGTATCGTTTCCAGAAAAGAGGGTGTTTAAAAATCACATTTTTATGAGAAAAAGTTACTTCAGTCGCAATAAAAACGTAATTTTACTTAATTTTATTATTTCTTGAAAATTGAAGAAAAGATTTTACAAAACTTCGAATTTAAAATATTTACTTTAAAAATGGAAATCTTAAAAACGAAATTTTATAATATTTTTGATTTAAAGTGTAAATTAGTTACTCTCGATATCAAAGTCGAGAAATTGAAGAAAAGCACGAAATTTTTTTGCTTTAAAGTCTGGAATCATTAGAATATTGTTGTTAAAATCAATTTTTGCTTGAAAGTCTACTACGATTCATTCAAATATTATCAAACTTGAAAATCAACATTTAAACTAAAACAGAATATATTTCAAATATTTTTGCAAGATTCATTAAAATCATGACTTTAAAAATCAAATCTCGACTTCAGAATCTAGAACTTAAAGGGAAAAGTGAAATTATTTTTTTTTTGCTTTAAAATCGAAATCTTAAAGAAGAAACGATATGTTTTAATATTTCTGATTTTAATTTGACATCCACTGAAATATTGATAAAGAGTCGAGATTTATGAAGTAAGTTATTATTTCATGAATTATCTAATTTAAAGAAGAAATTTTACAGAATTTTTAAAATGAAATAAGATTTTTTACATAATCTCGAAAATCCAAGTAGTGTATTTCCAAAATCCAGAGTTTGAAGTCAAAATTTTACAATACCTCAAAAATATTTTACAAATTTTCAAGCAAGGATTTAAGATTTTTAAAAAAATTGAAGTTTGTATTAAATATTTCATAAGAATGTCAAACTTAAAGGTAATATTTTATCAGTTATTTAATTTAAAGATATTTTACAGAATTTTGGCATTCAAATAGATTTTGAAAGTTCAGTCAGTTTTTACAAAAAATCGAGCAGAGTTATTATAGAATCACATTAAAACAATCTTGCACAGTTGTAAAAAAATTTAATTCCTTTAATCTTATTTATAGGTCGTAGTCAAATTAATGGGGTCAATCTCAGTCAAAACGGGCATTTGCCTCCGCCTCCCCCAGGATTTGTTCAACCAAATTCACATATGAACTCTTTTGGTAAGCGTTTCCTCTCGCAATTCCATATTTTTTTTATTATTTTTATATTATCTTTGTAGGTAGTAAAATTTTACCTTACCTAAATATGTCTAATAGTCAACAACAAATCAATAGTTCACAAAATAATTGGCCCAGTAATTTTAATTCTCATATGCAACAGCCACAACAAAAAAGTAGGTACTTTTTTAAACAACCCGAAAACATTTCGGTAGAGACTCTGTGCGGAGTTGATTACTTATAAAACGGTATTAATTATAATAAAATAACATTTTTAGATGTAAACAACACATGTAACGATTGGAAGGTATTAGATCCGGCGATCCTGTCGTCGAGCCGTCACTATCCGTTAGCGAATATGCCCCATCAACTTAGAGATCACTATTCAAATTTATCACAAATAGGTAGCCAACAACAGATACCGAACGGGGGCCCGTCCCTGCGGCCGTTCGAATACACAAATAGCGCTTTCTCAAATTTCACGCAACAACTACAGCCAAATTTCAATAACTTTTCACATATAAATTCGCAACAAAATGTGAATTGGTTTAGTAACGATTTAAATTCCCAGATATCCAGTCCGCCGGGCTTCAGGAATAATCCGGCGACCAAACAGCAGGAATGTTAATTAAGAATTTCTTTTTTTTTGAAAAATATTGAATCGCCATGTATGGGTCTCGATAATTATTTTAATTTTTAAATAAATTCGTTTCAAAGAAGGTTGTCTTTTTTCGAGATGCCGAAAACTTTCAAGGAAACCGGTTCCATTTACAATTTTTTTTGTCTAATATTTCTTGTTAAACTTCTTGCAAATCGTTAACCGTTTATAAATATCAATATATGTTTTACAATTTTACAAAAATTTCTAAATTGTCAATTAATACTTTCAAAATATTACATACAGATTAATTAATATTGCAGATAATTCCATAATTTTGACTATATAATATCCATTTTTGTACTCTTAAATCAGCTTTCTTGAAAGTATTTTTGTTTCTAAAAATATTTGAATTTGTAAAAATTACTTTTTAACAAGAGTAGAATTGTTACTTTATACAACAGCAACAGTTATACTTGTTCAATATTTCCTTGCGGAATTTGCTGTATTTTGCAAAAATAAATTAAAGGGCAAAACACCCATTAACTACTTAATAAAAAATATATGGTAATATTTAATAAGTATAACAGTTGTAAACACATTATATTATTAAAGTTATAAATCTATTTTATATACACGAAAATTTTATGCATAAACACAAAGTACATTTTTTGTTGATATATAATTTATAATTTTAACGAAATTTAATATAATTTCAAGTGAATCATTTTTGCAAATTAAAATCGTTATTTTCGTCTTTATTTATGTTTATAGTTTTCTTTATTTTTTTTCTAATTCGCTGAGTAAATTGAGAACATTTTTTTATTTTATGCATAAAATTTCATACTTCAAAAAAACGAGAACAGTCGATTTTTAACTTTTTTCCGTTAGGCAGTTTATTTCTGCGCTTTGTGCAATATATTAAGCAGGCAAAATTTATAAGAGGCTCGGATAAGTTGGACCCATACCATGTTTATATTATATTTTATTCAATAAGTACTCAAAGTGCTTTAATTTCTGTTGTAAAAGTTTAATAGTGGACCTTTTTGGCCACCAACAAGACAAGTAAAAACTAATTATATATTCATTTGAGTATGAGATAAAACGGCTAAATATAATATGATAAATCTTAACGACGGGGAGTTTTATTACCCTTTCCTTCAAAAAATTTTATTTATCTATATAGGGAAAGATAAGGGTGGGTATTCCTTCACTGTGTCCCCTAGAAAAAACTTTCCCTCTGATATTGAATTGCCTGCCCTATAGCTTTTTATAGATATATTTTTATTTTAAGGGTTATTTTAGAAAAAGTAAGTTTTCAGATATGTTTACTTCATTAATGAAATGCTTTTCCTAAAACTGGTTTATTCTTAAAGTTCCATTATGTTCAATTAAATAAAAATTCATTATTTAAAAAAAATTATACATTTCGATTTTTTGGTGATGCACTCTTTTTGTGTTTAACTCGATCCACATTTAGGAAAAATAAATTTCGAAAAAAAAAAACTAAAAGTAACAGTTTGCGACATTTATGCTATGAAACTTTGAGAATTTGATTTAAGTGAAATATCGGTGAAATGTAACCCGTTTTTTTGAGAATTTAAATTTTTATTTTGGCTCTATCTTGGAACAATAGGTCTTTTCGCTAAAGTAACATACATAAATAGTATTGTTCAATGAAACTGTAACCAACTTTTATTTAAAACTTAAATTAGATCCAACAGTCACTCGTCTAAAGTTAGATACATAAAATAAAAAAGAATATTCGGAAAACACTTAAGCAATGTTAGCAAAATTTGTATTTTTATTATTACAAGACGTTAAAATTTATAGAAATGTGGGAAATACGAAAAATTAAATTGTTCTGTTATTCGGAGAAGTAGGTCTAAAAATTAATGTGAAGCAAAAGTTTGGAGTGTTCTCAGCATGTTAATATGGTTTGAGTTTCGAAAATGTAATGACGGACTCAGGACCGGAAATCAAATAAAAAAAAGTTTACGAAAAGAAGGCAACAATTACTACGTCGATTCAAGAAACTATTTAAATGCTCTGGAAAAATGTACAGAAAGTATTGCTTTTGCCGAAGATAAAAAATACTTGGCTTTAGGATATGGAAACAGATCTTCTGTTCTTTTTTGAAAGAAAATATTACAAGAAATCTTTGGAGGTAAAATTATTTTCTAAAATGTTTCATAATTTTTTATCTTTACTTTGTATGTGCTATATTTTACTTAAAATTTTCTTAACCTCGTTTGCTAATCTTTAATTATCAAAAATATTTATAGTTTGGGTTTCAGTTCTAGGGACTGGAGTACCTTCAAAATAATTTTTTTAATAAAATTTGATCTACACCAATAGAATAAAAAAATACAAAAATTAGCTGTATTGTTAGTGTCACATAAACACATATACAAAATTTTGTTAAAAAAATTTCAGAAATTTTCTAATCTCTACAACTGAGAACCAAATATTTTTCAGGATATAGATCCAGCACTGCCACTTGAAATTCCTGAAAACTTGAAGGAAAAATTGCTTAAACCGTTTAAATTTATGACCTCACAGTCACCAGATTGGGCCTTTCGAGTTTTTTTCTAGTAGTAAAGATTTTTAACTTACAATTTCAATAAAAACATATTAGAAAATACATTTGAATAATTTGCTTTGTTGACCAGCACCAGCACATGTTCTACTTCTACTAATATGGTCTAAATAAATGACTGAAATAATTTGAGGTATTAGGGTATAAAAAAAGAAGATTTTATCTACGGGGAAACACGTATGACTCATCAGAACATTCTGAAAAATACATCATATTAGTAACAAGTCCTTGAAATTTATAGAAATGTGGAAAGTACCACAAAACAAATTTTTGAACAAGAAGATCAAACTGATAATTCAAGAAATAAGTCTAAAAATTGATGGTGATCAATTCAAAAGTTTGGAATGTTCTCAGCGCGTTGAAGTGGTATATCAACTTATTAAGAAAAGTAAGCATTTTACAACTTTAATGGCGGACTCACAGGAAAAGAAATTAAATAAAAAATCAGAAAACTTACGAAGAGAGGGCAATAATTACTTCATCGGTTCGAAAGACTATTTAAATGCTCTGGAAAAATATACAGAAAGTATTGCTTTTGCCGAAGATAAAAAATACTTGGCTTTAGGACATGGAAACAGATCTGCTGTTCTTTTCGAAAAAAAATATTACAAAGAGTGTTTGGAGGTAAAATTATTTTCTAAATTGTTCTACAATATGTCTCAGTAAGTTGGAACCATATGGGAAACTTTTTTATTATTAATTTCAGGAAAAAAATGTATTCTTCATAAAAAGTTCTGCATGTTCTAAAATCTAAAATACAATCAACAGATATCAATTTTTTTCAGTCGTGTATGAGGTTTGTCGAAAAATATAAATTTTGCTCAAGAGTAAAGTACCTTAATTTTTGACAATATCGAAAAATGTTACTAAAAGAAGTTGATCAGAATTCAAAATTACGTTTAAATATGTAAGTACATCCATTTACATTAATAAAATTATTTTTAAAACGTATGTCTACAATAATGCAAATTTAACTGTAGTGCACTTATTACGCGTTTTAATTGCAAAATTATTAGAAAACATCGAAAAACTAAAAGGTTATCATGTGTTTCGTAATCACAAGAGATAAATGTTCATTCAAAATAGAAATATTAGTAAAAAATAAAATAATCTGAAGTTTTAATTTAAATGGATGTACTTGCATATTTAAACGTAATTTTTAATTCTGATCAACTATTTTTAGTAACATTTTTCGATATTGTCAAATTTAAAGATACTTTACTCTTGAGCAAAATTTATACTTTTCGACAAACCTTGTATACGGCTCAACAAATTTTAAATCCGATGGTTGTATTTTAGATTTTAGAACATGCAGAACTTTTTATGAAGAATACATTTTTTTCCTAAAATTAATAATAAAAAAGTTTCCCATATGGTTCCAACTTACTGAGACATATTGTATATAACAATTTTTTATCTTTAATGTATAACTGAATTTTTTTTTTCCTAGAACTGACGCGTAATCATTTAATTTTTTAGGAAATAGACCGAGCACTGTCACTTGAATATCCGGAGAACTTGAAGGAAAAATTGCTTAAAAGAAAAATGAAAGCACAGAATTTGATATTGGAGTCAAAACCAGTCAAATATTATAATGAACCTCCAGTCATAGAACATAAAAATCCTTTAATACCTTGTGCTTCTGATTCCGTAGAAATCCAGTATAACACAAAGTATGGCAGACACATAATTGCGACAAAAGATATAGAAATAGGCGAAGTAATTTCGGTAGAAAAGTCTTTTTGTCATAATATTTTCCAAGAAAGCAAATTTCTACATTGTCATGAATGTTTGGAACTTTGTTACAACATGATTCCATGTGAAAATTGTACAAACGCTTTGTACTGCAGTGAAGAATGCAAAATTCAATCTTATGAAACTTATCATAAATATGAATGCAAATTTCCAAAGATATTGCTTTCTTATGTATTCGTTTTTGTTAAAGTAGCTATAAAAGGTAACAGTAACAAATAAATTTTTTCATGTTCTTTCTAATTACGATTATTTCAACAGGCATGGAAGATTCGAAAAAAATGGAAAATGAGGAACCACCAGAAGAAATCCACAGATCTGATTCGTTTAAAGAAATCATGAAACTCACAACTAATGAAGAAAAAAATTATTATTATCGTATCTTTATCGCCATAATCTACACATGTATTGCTTATCATGCTCTTAAAGAAAATGAAGAATTCACCATGAAATACGACTCTGATGAAGACGAACAAAATTTGAAGAAATTTCTGTACAAAGCGTATATGATTCATATTTATAATGCGTTTGGTATGACAAAATGTCGGTATACGCCTTTGGCTTTAAAAACAAAAAACTACGGCTCTGCTTTATACGCTTTTACAAGTTTGTACAATCATTCTTGCGTTCCAAACAGCGGAATTTTCCATCACGGATCTCAATCAGTAACCAGAGCTAAAGCGAATATAAAAAAAGGAGAACAAGTTACCATTTGTTATGGGTATGTTTTAGTTCAAATATTATTTCTCCAATGAACGCAAAATTAAGTAGACCCCACAATTTTCAGTATAAAAAATTAATTGAGATTTCCATAAAAATATAAAACATGTATCTTTAATGTATTTTTCTAAGATGTTTCAAAATACGTAATATTTATATTTTGATAAAAAAACAACGTCGTTATAATTTATTTGAAAATAAATAACACTGAAAAAAGTCAAAAATATGAGTAACTTTTATGTTTTACTGTGTAAATAATGATAATTTATTTTCATATATATAATTTACATGTCTTAAGTTGAAACTATTACAAAATTAAAAACATTTTATATATTAATGATTTAATTTTGTTTACAGAATTTCTTTCTCTACTACCCCCAAAAAAAAGCGTCAAGTAAATCTAAAGGAAGGTTATCTTTTCGACTGTGACTGTAGGGCCTGCAGGTTCAACTGGGGCACAACGGACTATTTACCGCTTGGCCCAAATTTTCCAATGGGGTTTTTAATTAAAGATTGCCTAATTGATTTTATCGACATTGAATCAAATCAGGAACTTCTCGAAGAACTTCTTATAGAAGCGAAAAATCTTTATTACACTATGAAAAAGTATGAGCCTTGTCAGTCTCTACTGACTCTGCAGTTAAAAATTGTTGAAATATTTTCTTACCAAGCGAGTAAGGACGTGGAATTTTAAACTTTTAATTTTTAAGAATATTAATGTTTTTAGTTATGAATGTTTCATAATAATTGTCGTGTAACGTTACTTTTTACTTATTTCACTCAATCGATTCTAGTTTGTGTGAAGTCTTATTTTACATACTTTAGAGGAAGCAACTATTTTAGTTAATTTTACGTCAATTTATTAATAATTTTTAATAAATATTTGCGTTTTGTTTTATGGCCATTGTAACAGCTCTTTATAATCAATAAATAATAAATGTTCTTAATTTGATGGCGAGTATCTTGTGTATATGAAACTTCAAATAAGTTCTTTTTTACCCATAATAATAATAATAATAATAATGGCAAGAAGAGGTGCGCATACGCCCTTTGAACTCCCATTATTTGTACTGGTATACAACCAAACATACATATAAGTGTTATGTGGTCCTATACCTCGTAGGCTACAATAAGTAATAAATAGACATTACAATTTTACTAAATCAACTCGATTAAATATTTATTCATAGTTTTCGAACTGAGAATATTGGACTGCTTTGTGTAAAATATACAGACTTTCAGAATTTGAATCTTAAAACAACCCCCTCGTCCTTTAAAAAATCATTTTCTTCCAAATAGTAATTAATGAAACGCTTGAATTTATATTATTTTTGCTTTAATACCGACAATATCATACTGATATAATAGATAATGTTCTTGTAAAGTAAAATAAACATGTTATTTTCAGAGGAATTTCAAAATATAAGTATTTTAAAAAAGAAGAAATTTAAAAACAATTAGAAGAAAAATCAACTGAAAACCTTACAATTGATTGTGTAGACATAAGTACATAATAGCAAACATTTTTTAATTTAAAATAAAAAAATAAATACTACACTCATGTTTTGCCACTATTTTCGCACTTTCCCTAAAGTAACATACACAAATAATCAGCTTTGTTCAAAGAAATTTGTAAACGGAACTTCAAGTTTGAATTGAAAAGTTTTAAAAATAGAAGAAATTTTTGTGATAAACACAAGATTAGGTTAAGTTCGAATTTTTATTACAAGAAGTTGAAATCTTGGACCATTTAATATGTTCTAATATTGAAATTTAGAGAAATGTGGGCAATACAAGGAGAACATCTTTTGGAAAAGAAGATTATTCTGCTATTCAATGAAATCAGTCCAAAAATTAATGGAGACGAATTTAAAAGTTTGGAATGTTCTCAGCGCGTTGATTTGGTCTATGAACTTTTGAAGAAAAGTAAAAATTTTACAGATTTAATGGACGACTCACAGAAGATGAAAAAAAATAAGGAATCAGAAAGTTTACGAAGAGAAGGCAATAATTACTATATTAGTTCAAAAAAATTTTTAAATGCTCTCGAAAAATATACAGAAAGTATTGCTTTTGCTGAAGATAAAAATTGCTTGGCTTTTGGATATGGAAACAGATCTGCTGTCCTTTTCGAAAGAAAATATTACAAGGAATGTTTGGAGGTAAAATTATTTTTTACATTGTTCCATTTTTGTATCTTGTCTTTCTATGTGCATTTTTCTAAAAATTGGTTGGGTTTCAACACTAACGACTAGACTACTTTCAAAGAAATTTTTAACACAATTTATTACTCATAGAGCACACATCAACAGCATAAAAGAATACAAATTTTAGCCAAGCTCTTGGTGTCTCACATATAAAAACATTCAGAAGTATTCTAGTTCCTACAGCTGAAACTCAACCAAGTATTTTTCAGGATATAGACCGAGCACTATCACTTGAATATCCGGAAAATTTAAAGGAAAAATTGATTAACAGAAAAATGAAAGCAGAGAATTTGATATTGGAGTCAAAACCAGTCAAATATTACAATGAACCTCCAGTCATAGAATCTCAAAATCCTTTAATACCTTGTGCTTCGGATTCCGTAAAAATCCAGTACAATGCAAAATACGGCAGACACATAATTGCGACAAAAGATATAGAAATAGGCGAAGTGATTTCTGTAGAAAAGTCTTTTTGTCATGTGATCCGCCCACAAAGCAAATTTCTACATTGTCATGAATGTTTGGAACTTTGTTACAACACGATTCCATGTGAAAATTGTACAAACGCTTTGTACTGCAGTGAAGAATGCAAAATTCAATCTTATGAAACTTACCATAAATACGAATGCAAATTTCCCAAGATATTGCTTTCTCCTGGATTGGTTTTTGTTAAAGTAGCTATAAAAGGTAACAGTAATAAATAAATTATTTCATAAGTTCTTTCTAATTGCGATTATTTCAACAGGCATGGAAGATTCGAAAAAAATGGAAAATAATGAACCATCAGAAGAAATCCACAGATCTGATTCATTTAAAGAAATCATGAAACTCACAACACATGAAGAAAAAAGTTCTTATAGGACTATTTTTAACGCCATAATGTTCACATGTATCGCTTATTGTGCTCTTAATGAAAATGAAGAATTCATCAGGAAATACGACTCTGATGAAGATGATCAAAATTTGAAGAAATTTCTTTACAAAGCGTACATGATTAATAGTTATAACATGTTTAGTATCACAAAATATCGGTATACGCCTTTTGAAGTAAAAACAACAAAATACGGCTCTGCTTTGTACGCTTTTTCAAGTTTGTACAATCATTCTTGTTTTCCAAACAGCTGTTTTTTCCATTACGGATCTCGGTTAGTAACCAGAGCTGAAGCGAATATAAAAAAGGGAGAACAAGTTACCATTTGTTATGGGTATGTTTTAGTTCAAATATTGTTTCTCCAATGAACGCAAAATTAAATAGACCCCACATTTTTCAGTATAAAAAATTAATTGAGATTTCCATAAAAATATAAATCCTGTATCTTTAATGTATTTTTCTAAGATGATTCAAAGTACTTAATATTTATATTTTGATAAAAAAACAACGTCGTTATAATTTATTTGAAAATAAATAACGCTGAAAAAAGTAAAAAATACCAGTAACTTTTATATTTTAGTGTGTGAATAATGATCAATATGATCATTTATTTTCATTTATATAATTTACATTTCTTAAGTTGAAACTATTATAAAATTAAAATACTTTATATATTAATGATTCAATTTCGTTTACAGAGATTATTTCTCTACTACCCCCAAAGAAGAGCGTCAAGTAACTCTGAAGCAAGAGTACCTTTTCGATTGTGACTGTAGGGCCTGCAGGTTGAACTGGGACACATGGGACTATTTACCGCTTGGCCCAAATATTCCAATTATAATTAGAGATGCCCTATTTGCTTCAAGTGATAACAGATCGAATCCGGAACATCTGGAAGAACTTCTAAAAGAAACGAAAAATCTTTATCGCACAATGGAAAAGTATGAGCCTTGTCAGGTTCTACTGACTCTGCAGTTAAAAATTGTTGAATTGTATACTTACCAAGCCAGTGAGGACGTGGAATTTTAAACTTCTCTTTTTTATTTTTTAAAAATATTAAATGTTTTTAGTTATGAAAGTTTTTATACAATTTTTTTTTGCTTTTTTCTCAGTTTTGAATGTTCTTCTTTTTTTCTTGTGTAACGTTACTTTACACTTATTTTACTCAATTGATTTCGGTTTGTGAAAAGTCTTATTTTACATATTTTAAACGTAGCTATTTTAAGTTTACAGTTTTTAATAAAGTTGAATAAACATTTGTGTTGTGTTTTGTGACCATTATTATAACAGCGTTTTACAAAAAATAAGAATTCTTAATGTAATGTTAATTATCCTGATTATATGAAAAAAATTGCTTTTAAAAATTTTGTAATGTTACTAAATGAAGTGGAATTATTTATTTATAGTATTTAAACTGACAATTCTGGACTCCTTTGCCATTCAATTATAGTCAAAGGTAATTTTCCATTCCTTCATTCTTTATATTCTTATATTTTTTTAAATTTGTTTCAATAGGATTAAATTAAAATATTTTTCTTTCAAATCTTTTTCAAAATTTAAAAATATAAGTGAACCACAGTTCATTAATCTCCTCATGGCTATTCAATTTTCATTTTAATATTTTTTCAACTTTAAACAATAACATTTTATATTTTATTATATCATGTGTAATTTTTTATTTATAAACAAAATTGAAAAACATCTTCCGAAGCAAAAGCCAAAGAAGTTCGCTTGGAAAAAAGAAAGAAAGAAAGAAACGAGGCAGTTGAAGAATTCCTGGAGAAATAATCAAAAGTAGAATCGAAAACTATTGGAATTTGTGATTGTTCCCGGAGGCCAAGAAATGTGGTGAGGACCCGTTTTTATTTGATTTTTGTATTTGTATTTAATTGATTTTATTTCGTTTTTCGACGAACAAAATTTGAAGAAATTTCTTTACAAAACGTTCATGATTCATATTTTTAAACAGTTTGTTGTGATAGAATCTCTATGCATATCTTTTAACAAAGAATATAAAAGAATCGGCACTGCTTTGTACTCTTTTAAGAGACTGTACAATCACTTTTGTGTTCCAAACAGCGAATTTTTCCATTACGGATCTCGGTTAATGACCAGAGCTAAAGCGAAAATAAAAAAGGGAGAACAAATTACCATTTGTTGTGATGGGTATGCTTTAGTTAAAATAATGCCTTGTAGAGTTGCGTATAAAATGTTCATTGTGTGAGAAACAAAAACTTATTTCCTTTTTTCACAGCATTTGAGCCATATTTTTAATTCCATTTACAGAATGTCCTTCTTTACAACCCCCAAAGAAGTTCTGAAGAAAAATTACCTTTTCGATTGTGAGCGTAGGGCCTGCGGCAGGTTGAACTGGGGCCCCCGGGACCGTTTTCCGCTTGGCAGGCAGTTGCCAATAGAGTTCGAAAATAAAGTTGGTCGAGTTGGTTTAAGCGACGTTGAATCGAATCGGGAACTTCTGGAAGAACTGCTGATAGAAGCGAAAAATATTTATTGTAAGATATAATTGTTCAAATATATACTTACCAAATGAGTAAGGGTGTGGAATTTTTAAGTTTTCTTTTTTACTTTGATTTTTTAACAATATCAATGTTTTTAGATATGAAATTTTATACAATAATAATTTTTTGCTTTTTTTATTTTTAAACGTTTTAAAATAATTCGTATGTAAAGTTTCCACTAACGAATTTCATTTTGTAAAAAAGTTTTGCTTTACATATTTGATATATAAGTAACTATTTTAGTTTACAATTTTTAATAATTTTGAAAAAAAAATTGTTTTACGTTTATGGCCATTGTAACAGTGCTTTATAATTAATAAATGTTTTTATTTAATTCTAATTATTTTGTATACTTGAGACTACTTAAAACAATTTAATGAATGACATTACTAAATCAAATAAAAGACGACAAGAGGATAGTCGCAAAAAAAACTATTACAACACTAGATCGGAATAATAGCGATTCGGATACTGATTAATTTTGCTTTATTTATTTGTTGTTATTACTTACGAGACCTGTTAATTACTTTTAAGTTATTTTTAATTTGCGTACGTTATTTATTTTTTATTTTTCGACGATATTTATTTTTTGATATTATTTATTTTACGAGTTTTCTTTTTAAAGAATATTTTATTATTTTATTTTTGTGGTATAAATAAGGTTCTTGGCAAACCATGGGTATTCATACCAATAAAAAAAATTAGAAAATTATTGAAATTTTTCTTATGTCCCTCATTAATTTATCAATTAAATTCAACAGTAAAATTACTACGCCACTGGACTCGTATTCGGTTCACTCTGGGACTCGCAAATCGCCACGACGAAGAAACACGAAGTTACGACGTCACCGTTTAAATTAATGACGTCACAGTCTCCCGATTGGACCTTTCGAGTTTTTTTCTAGTAGTAAAGATTTTTAACTTACAACCTCAATAAAAACATATTAGAAAATACATTTTAATAATATGCTTTGTTGACCAGCACCGACACATTTCTACTTCTACTAACATGATCCAAATAATTGTCTGAAGTACAGTGAGGTACTAGGGTATAAAAAAAGAAGAATTTATTTGCGGGGAAACACGTGATGACTCATCAGCACATTCTGAAAAATTCTTCATATTAGTTACAAGTTTTAAAATTTATAGAAATGTTGAAAACACCAGAAAACACATTTTTGAAGGAGAAGATCAAACTGATAATTCAAGAAATGAGTCTAAAAATTGATGGTGATCAATTCAAAAGTTTGGAATGTTCTCAGCGCGTTGAAGTGGTATATCAACTTATTAAGAAAAGTAAGCATTTTACAGTTTTAATGGTGGACTCACACGAAAAGAAAATAAATAAAAAATCAGAAAGTTTACGAAGAGAAGGAAATAATTACTTCATCGGTTCAAGAGACTATTTAAATGCTTTGGAAAAATATACAGAAAGTATTGCTTTTGCCGAAGATAAAAAATACTTGGCTTTAGGACATGGAAACAGATCTGCTGTTCTTTTCGAAAAAAAATATTACAAAGAGTGTTTGGAGGTAAAATTATTTTCTAAATTGTTCTGTATTAAACAATTATAAGATTTTGTTCAAAAATGCAAAAATTAGCCGTGTTGTTGGTGTGTCATATACTTGTACCATATTTTTCTAAAAAATCTAAATCTAAATTTTTTTTAATTGTTTCACAAGTCCCTAGAACTGACGCGTAATCAATTAATTTTTTAGGACATAGACCGAGCACTGTCACTTGAATATCCAGAGAATTTAAAGGAAAAGTTGCTAAACAGAAAAATGAAAGCAGAGAATTTGATATTGGAGTCAAAACCAGTCAAATATTATAATGAACCTCCAATTATAGAACATAAAAATCCTTTAATACCATGTGCTTCTGATTCTGTAGAAATCCAGTACAACGAAAAGTATGGCAGACACATAATTGCGACAAGAGATATAAAAATAGGTGAAGTTATTTTTGCAGAAAAGTCTTTTTGCCATGTGATTCACCCGGAAAGCAAACTTATTCATTGTCATGAATGTTTGGAATTTTGTTACAACATGATTCCATGCGAAAACTGTACAAACGCTTTGTACTGCAGTGAAGAATGCAAAATCCAATCTTATGAAACTTATCATAAATACGAATGCAAATTTCCAAAGATATTGCTTTCTCCTGGATTCCTTTTTATTAAAGTAGCTATAAAAGGTAACAGTAACAAATAAATTATTTCATAAGTTCTTTCTAATTTCAATTATTTCAACAGGCATGGAAGATTCGAAAAAAATGGAAAATAATGAACCATCAGAAGAAATCCACAGATCTGATTCGTTTAAAGAAATCATTAAACTTCCAACAAATGAAGAAAAAAAATGTTATTGGACTATTTTAATGGCCGTAATCGCCACGTGTATCGCTTATCGTGCTCTTAAAGAAAATGAAGAATTCACCATGAAATACGACTCTGATGAAGACGATCAAAATTTGAAGAAATTTCTTTACAAAGCGTTCATGATTAGTACTTATAATGAGTTTATTGTCACAAAATATCGGTATACACCTTTGGGTATAAAAACAAAAAAATACGGCTCTGCTTTATACGC
Organism: Hermaeophaga mercurialis; assembly: GCA_951812935.1. Taxonomy (NCBI): domain Eukaryota; kingdom Metazoa; phylum Arthropoda; class Insecta; order Coleoptera; family Chrysomelidae; genus Hermaeophaga; species Hermaeophaga mercurialis. The sequence continues at coordinate 50,218,510 of OX638360.1, read as the reverse complement.
TTTTTCATGTTTGTACAATCATTCTTGCGTTCCAAACAACGAATTTTTCCATCACGGATCTCAGTTAGTAACCAGAGCTTTAACGAATATAAAAAAAGGAGAACAAGTTACCATTTCTTATGGGTATGTTTTAGTTCAAATATTATTTCTCCAATGAACGCAAAATTAAATAGACCCCACATTTTTCAGTATAAAAAATTAATTGAGATTTCCATAAAGATATAAAACATATATCTTTAATGTATTTTTCTAAGACGATTCAAAGTACTTAATATTTATATTTTCATAAAAAAACAATGATCGTTATGATTCATTTGTAAATAAATTACACTGAAATACATCAAAAATACGAGTAACTTTTATGTTTTACTGTGTGAATAATAATCAATATGATCAATTATTTTCATTTATATAATTTATATGTCTTAAATTGAAACTATTACAAAATTAAAAACATTTTATATATTAATGTTTTAATTTTGTTTACAGAATTTGTTTCTCTACTACCCCCAAAGAACAGCGTCAAGAATTTCAGAAGAGAAAATACCTTTTCGACTGTGACTGTAGGTCCCGCATGTTCAACTGGGACACCTGGAAACATTTACCACTTAGCCCTATTTTTCCAATAGGGTTTTTAATTAAAGATCGCCAAATTAATTCTATGGATATTGAAATAAATCAGGAACTTCTGGAAGAACTTCTAATAGAAGCGAAAAATCTTTATTGCTCAATGGAAAAGTATGAGCCGATCCAAACTCTACTGATTCTGCAAGCTAAGATTTTTCAAATGTATTCTTACCAAGCCAATAAGGACGTGGAATTTTAAACTTTTATTTTTTATTTTTTAAGAATATTAATGTTTTTAGTTATGAATGTTTCATAATAATTGTTGTGTAACGTTACTTTTTCCTTATTTCACTCAATCGATTCCAGTTAGTGTCAAGTCTTATTTTACATACTTTTAGAGGAAACAACTATTTTAGTTAGTTTTACGTGTTTTTAATAATTTTCAATAAATAGATTAGATTGGAGTTTTTAATTTTTTTCAGTTTTTGCTTTTTCTTATTTACAGAATGGTGTCCTTTGTATATTCTTTTGTTTGAATGTTATATTCATAATTATCAAGGCAAACAAATTGCAATAGAAATGTATTATTTTTTTTCCTGAAAAACGTGACATATTAGTTTTTGAACACTTGATTCAAAATCTCATTTAAATCAAATAAACAGATCCACCAAACGCCTCAAAAAAGAAAATTTTCGTTCTTTCATTCACTACACTTTTCTGGCTCGTATAGTTGTAACATTAATTACTAGTATTCAAAATACAAAAACAGTACAAAAGGAGTAGGAAAATTTTATAAATTATAATTTTGATAAAAATGAAAAAGAAATACCGAATACCTGCCTTTTAACTAAAATCTGATACACGACGGCTTCCACCTTAAGAAAAATAATTTGGTTTACGGAAACTAGACTATAATTAATTAAAACAATTCGCATTAAATTGATAAAATACACGAGGCATGTGCGATGGCACCACCCCGTATATAGGAAAATAATAATGTCTTAAGTTGCTGATTTACACATTCTAAGTTTTATAATTTTTATACTTTTTCAGGCAGTCTTGACTGAGAGTTCATAGTGTTAATTTCATTAAAATCTTTTTTCAAAGTATAAAAAATATATTTAGTAATAAGTTTTTCTTCCGAAAGCTTTTAGTTACTTATTTGATTAAACTACTAAAACTTTAATAATATATTTAACGTTTTACACAACAACGAAGCGATTATTCTTAATAGATGTTATCAGTTTAGTTATATTTTTATACAGGGTGTCCCACGACGATTAAGACAAGTAATATATCAGAATTGGGCAGTAGTAGAGAATTATAATTTTGGGGGTGTAAATTAGAGCAAATGTTGCATCTTTTCTTGTTATTGTGTTACCCAATAAGGTATTTGTTTTTGGTCACCTGACGTCGCATTCAAAATTATTAATGGGACAACCTGTATATTTGTGCCTTTCTGTATTCCTCCCGATAAAACAATTCCAACAAACTAGCACACTTGGGGTCTATAGTGATTCATTCAAGAGCTACAGGTACTGACATATATTTGAGTCTTGAATTAATTAAACACTAAACAAAATACTGAACTCAACGCGCGTTTTGCTAACTATATTAGCATCACCAAGACAAAACTGAAATCAGTTTAAGATGATGCTAAATAATTAGCGAAACGCGCGTCGAGTGGATTATTTTAATTTGGTGTTTAAGAAGTTCAAGACTCATGTTGTTACAACAAACCAAAGTTTTTCGGTCTGCAACTTAATTATAATTTAGGAGCAGAGAGAACTTAATTTTTTTAACGATACGAATATAAAAAAATACACAGTAGTTACCTACTCACCTAGTACATTTCCATTTGAAGAAGGATTTACTCTTCCAATCTAGCGACAAGAAGAAATCCCAATTTTGGCATTCGAAAGTAACAATATTTAAAATAACAATATTTCGAAATAAATATCATCCACTACTGCAGGGTAACTTCAAATAAAAATAATATAATGGTAAATTTCCACACCACCCCTGAGGTATTACCTTGGCTTTTTACCATTTTTTTAAGGGGATGGTTCGCGTTGGCAACCCTATAACCCCGTACACGAAATTGAAATTTACAAGTAATGAAACATATTAAAAGTGAATAATTTACTAAATGAAAAAAATATCAAATTTTTTTACTAAAAAAGTCATCTCACAAACTTAGAAAAGAACTTCAATCAAAAACGGAAATATAACAACAGGAAAAGATAAAAATAAGAAACAGGCAAAGAAGAAGAGCCCCTTTAGGAAAATAGAAAAAAAACTTGAACGAAAATCAGGGAAATAGAAAAATCCTTCCAAATAGAGAAAATAACTTCAATCAAAAACGCAGAAACAGGAGAAGAAATCTCAATAAATATCACAAATAGCAAACTTCAGTTTCCGAGTTTCCAGAACAAATCCGACTGTCTTCCCCCTTTATTGCATCCGCTTGCTTTGGACACAAGTCTGATCAATGCGGGTTGGACAGAGACCCCAGCTAGAGGTGCACCTACTGTTCAATGGAAATCAAGGAAAAAGAAGGAGCTCCCCTCAATGAACAACGAAACTAGAAGATTAGTCTTATCAGGAACATAGATCGTAACTTGAACGAAAAACATGGAAATGGAAAAGTCTCTCTATACACAGAGAAAATACCTTCAATCGAAACACAAAAATGTAAAAGTTCCTCCAGAAACAAAGAAAATACCTTCAACCGAAAACAGGGACATGGAAAAGACCCTTCATAAATAGAGAAAATAATTCCAACCAGAAACAGGAAAATATAAAAAAAGTAGCCAGTCAAGGAAATGAGAAAAAATCTGCAACGAAAATAAAGAAAATAGAACAACCTTTCCAAAGAAATAAAAACCAAATAAACCACTTAATACAATGAAAAATAAACAAATCGGTAAAAACTTATATATAGGTACGACAGACCAAAAAAGAGATCTCAATAAAAAACAGCAATGCTCAAAATCGGAAAATATAAGCCATAAATAATAAACGAACCAAGACATATTATTATTGATGATGACCAAACTATCAAACTTCAGTTTCAGAGTTTTCGGAACAAATTCGACTACCTCCCCCTTTAACGCATCCGCTTGCTTTGGACACAAGTCTGATCAATGCAGGTTTGGCAGAGACCCCAGCTAGAGGTGCACCACTGTTCAACGAAAATCAAGGAAAAAGAAGGAGCGCCCCTCAACGAACACAAATCGTACAGAAGAATAAATACCCTTTCCAAGAACATGGAACACAACTCCGAGGAGCAAGATGTAGTAAATAAAAGACCCAGTTCAGAGAAAATAACTTCCAACTAAAAATTCCCTTCTTATAGAATAGACAAAGAAAAATATAAAAAAATCCTTCCAGAAATCGAAAAGAAGCTTCTATGGGATGTAATCTATCTTGTGGCCCAGGTAAGTTTTATTACTTTTACACCACTCACATACATACAAAAAGTGAAGAAAATTAATTCGGTAATTCATCTATTAAATCTATTTGGTTGTGGTCTCTCCCCCTCTCTCTCGTTTATTTTTGAAAGTGAACCGTTCTTTTCATTCTTGGCCTGACACGACAAACTTTTGCACCTGGTGGTAGTGGCAGATTAATCGCTACATAGGAAATAACTTCGATCAAAACAGAAAAGATAAACAGAAAAGTCCCTTCATAAACTGAGAAAATAACTTCAACCAAGAAGAACGAAACAGAAAAGTTCTCCATAAACACAGAAAATAATTTCAATCAAAAACAGGGAAATAGAAGAAGGCACCTTCAGAAACAGAGAAAGTAACTTTAACCAAAAACAGCGAAACATAAAAGTCCCTCCAAAAACACACAAAATAATTTCAATAAAAAAAAAAGGAAAATATAAAGTCCCTCTGGAAACCAAAAAAAGAGCTTAAACGAAAACGATGAAAATGGAAAAGTTCCTCCGTATATATTTTAGCACTCCAAACGTAGTCGGTCCATGGTGTTGGTGGCCATTTTCCTGCAGGATGTTCTGTCTTGTTTTTTCCTCCCATTCGATGACTCCAACCTTCTCCAAAACCTTAACAACCTCATCCTTCCATCCAGAATTGACTCAAAACAAATTTAGCGAAAAATAAGGAAATACAAAAAAGTACCTCTCCATAAAATAAAAAATAACTTCAATCAAAAACAGGGAAAAAAAGTCCTTTCGTAAACAGACAAAACAATTTCAATTAAACTCGAGGAAATAGAAGAAAAGTCCCTCCGAAAACAAATAACGAAAAACAGGCAAAGTCTGTCTATGTCAACTTTACGTAATTAAAAATTTGATATCTTTTTCAAATTCAGCTAAATACTCAGTTATTACCTGGACGGCAGAGTTCTCTGAAAGTACATTTTTTCATTACAAAATTTCTTTATATATTTCAATAGCACATGAAAAAATAATTAAAAAATCACACGTTTTAAATGCTTTTCTATATTTTTGTTTATAAATTTAATGATGTGAAAACCCTCTATATATTTCAATTATTTCTTTTCCTTTTGAAAAAACTTTTCATGCGCTTTCAATTTTTTTTTCATTATAAAATGAAAACTTTTATAGTACAATTAAAATTCTTCTGTTCTAGGAGTGTAAGATACGTTATGTCACGGTTATTTTCATATAAATATTGAAAAATTAAATACCCGTCTTTTTTCATTCGTAATATTAAATAAAAATGTGGAAATCTAGTTAATCAAAAAATCATTAATTTTTTTTAAAGATTCTCTATATGGAATGAAAATATTATTTGCTTATATCTTTTAACTGAAACTACTTCGTTTAAAAATAAAAGAATGAAATTTTCTTTAAAATAATCATTAAACGCAATAAATATTGGAATTTATTTTTCGACGCTTCCTTCGTTCTGCAACACCCTGTAGATCTTTCTTCGTTAACTCCAGTTGAAAATGAAGTACCTCGTTAATTATATCGCCCTGTACATTTTGTCTATATTTAGAATTTTTAAAAAAAATTAATATCGTGAAATTTTGTAAAATTTTGATAACTTTGACACACATTGAAATAAAATTATATTTATATGTATGATATAAACGAAACTATGAATAATATATGACAATTAGACAAAATTTACAGAGTTGTTAGTAATAATTTTCTGTCTTTTGATTTCTTTTACTCATAGAGGGTGATCGCGCTAAATTTCAAAATAAATAAGTCCCCATTGGTTAAATTTTAGTATGAATTTTAAAACGTTCACTTATCTTTTTATTGAACACAGTGAATATCACTAACTTTTTACAATCTGTGTGTAAAATATACGCACAAAATGTAAAAATATTTAAAATATTCAACTTACGTTTCGAAGATTCTCTATAATTGAATACACTGTATATAATTCGCCTTTCACAAACTGTGTATAAAATATATGCACAGAATGTAAAAAGTTCGCTTCCCTTTTGAAGACTTTCTGTCGTCGAACACACTGTATATCACTCACTTTTCACAAAACTATGTATCACTCACTTTTTAGAAACCGTGTACGAATATGCGACAGAATAAAAAATGTAAAAACAGAACAATCCTTAATTATTTTCTTATACGAAGACATTAAGAATATAATAATTATTTATCACCCTCTATATTAGATCTGTTGTATTAATATTTAGTGAAGATCGAACTATTTTCAGATAAAATAAATTTAATTAAAGAAGAAATCAAAAGACCATGTAAAACCCAATTTTCCTACCTTTCCTGGCGAAATCGAAATTGAAGAAATTCTGGAAACAAAAAAAACAATTTCACGCATTCGATAATTAATTCCTTTTTAAAATTAAATGAATCATTGTATAAAGAAGTGTAGAACAAAGAATCTGGTCTTGTTATTCTAATTTTTTTCACGGCGTTTTTTGTATTGGTGTTTACGTGTTCGTTTTTAAAAAGAAAAAAAAAACAGAATTTTAAAATAAATTCACCAAGTTGAAAAATAATAGAAAATCGTTTAAAAAAAATAAAAATATGTAAAATTAAGAAAATCGATTAGTACTACTGTAAATATATCGGTATAAATAAGGTAATTATAAATATAAATTATGTATTTAATTATTAAACGGAAAAAATACCTATTTGATAAAAAATTAAAAGTTCTATTTATTTCTGCAAACAATCTATTATTTTATTTAAACTACCATAATAAACTAAAGAATATTAAATAAAATTGCTAAGAGTGCTTAAAATTTTGAAAAAATAACCAATTAATTTTTTTTCTAATTTTTCAATTCAATTTCGAAAATAAAAAAAGTATTTACCTTGCCTTCTCTTTCTAGAAATGGAACGAATCCAAAAGGGCATTTGGCACACGTGAAAATAAAACAAAAGGATCAAAACCCGCACTAGATCCATCGAATCGAAAAATAGAAAATGAAAAATGAAAGCGGTTTTATTTTTTAAACTAATTAAACACCAACATTTGAATTAAAAATGAATTAAACACAATAATTTTAGTTTGGACCTTCCGCGTTGTCAAATAATTCACAAATAAAGGATTTATTTCGATACATTCAAAAACTAATCGGCCCTTATATAAGTATGAGTAAAAAAACCTTTTTGTGTATATTCCCGATCGGTGTATCTTTTAAACACATAGGCGTATCATAAAATAATTGATTATAGTAAACGTGGTTTTATTTAATTTTCTGAAGACATTTTTAATAATAACTCTCATCGGAAATATTATAAAAATGTTTTTTAAGAGAAAAGTAAAATACGTTTTCATTTTAGAAAAACAGTATTGTAACCAAGATAGTTAATAAAACATTTTAAATACTTTTTGAAGCAACATACAACGATATTCCTACTTTTTGGCAATTTTTTGACTATCACATATGAGATACCAATAAAATAAATATCAAAACTACATTTAGTCTCATTTTCATATATATTTTAGATATTTATCTTGCAACAGTGTGTCCAACTACTTATCTTATAAGTAACTGGGTTGTAGTAGAAACAAAAGTAATTCTATATCTCAAATTATTATTCTTTTGTAATGCTAATTCTTCAAGAAATAATTTAAGTTGTAATAACATAAACGTCACCCACTGATTATTGTTAAATTTTCGACCTTAATGCAAAAGTTCATAAGGTTTCATAGAAAATTGGGTATAAAATGATAAAATAAGATTTTTTCTTCATTTCATGGAATTTTAGAATAAGCAAATGTTTTTCCTCTTGTGGATTCTATTCGTTGACACATGTAAAAGATGTTAAAGAAAAGTATAATTTATCTTTTAGATTTATAATGGATGGGTTCCACAAAGTAAAGGTAGAAACAATCGATATAATAATACAAATATAGTTCTGATTGGTGCCGAAGAAGAAATGTAGAATGTACATATAAATATGCTTCTACTATAAGTAAAATACTGATGCCAAACAAACTGAAATATAATTATTTCAGATCATGAAAACATAATTTTCTTATCTATAGTTGCTAGAAAGTTTAACCCAATGTCACAAATAAGTAAATTGGTGTTAAACTATTTAAAATAATTAACCCTAACGTTCACTTCGCTAGATAACTAAAATAAAATACTAAATAAAAGCAACACGAAAAGAACGGACCTATTTATTTGATTTTTTAATGTTCTGCAACGCAGTATTTCTTGACATTTCCCAAACATTCGATTAAGTATGGCATCCAGGTCTCCATTTTAAACCGAAAAACGCCCTTTCCAATAACTACTACGACCTACTTCTCAAATCCTATTTTCCTACTGATAGAAACTTTTCTATGAAACACAATAACTGTTCTTCTTCTTCTTCTTTTTCTTCTTCTTCTTCTTCTTCTTCTTCTTCTTCTTCTTCTTCTTTTTTTTAAAGAATATTTTATTATTTTGTTTTTGTGGTATAAATAAGGCTCTTGGCAAACCATGGGTATTCATACCAATAAAAATAATTAGAAAATTATTGAACATGTTCTTATGTCCCTCATTAATTTATCAATTAAATTCAACAGTAAAATTACTACGCCACTGGACTCGTATTCGGTTCACTCTGGGACTCGCAAATCGCCACGACGAAGAAACACGAAGTTACGACGTCACCGTTTAAATTAATGACGTCACAGTCTCCCGATTGGGCCTTTCGAGTTTTTTTCTAGTAGTGAAGATTTTTAACTTACAATCTCAATAAAAACATATTAGAAAATAAATTTGAATAATTTGCTTTGACCAGTACCAGCACCAGCACATTTCTACTTCTACTTCTACTAACATGATCCAAATAATTGTCTGTACTAATGTGACGTAATAGGGTATAAAAAAAGAAGAATTTATCTACGGGGAAACACTTATGACTCATCTGAACATTCTGAAAAATTCTTCATAGTTACAAGTCCTTGAAATTTATAGAAATGTGGAAAGTACCACAAAACAAATTTTTGAACAAGAAGATCAAACTGATAATTCAAGAAATAAGTCTAAAAATTGATGGTGATCAATTCAAAAGTTTGGAATGTTCTCAGCGCGTTGAAGTGGTATATCAACTTATTAAGAAAAGTAAGCATTTTACAACTTTAATGGCGGACTCACAGGAAAAGAAATTAAATAAAAAATCAGAAAACTTACGAAGAGAGGGCAATAATTACTTCATCGGTTCGAAAGACTATTTAAATGCTCTGGAAAAATATACAGAAAGTATTGCTTTTGCCGAAGATAAACAATACTTGGCTTTTGGATATGGAAACAGATCTGCTCTTCTTTTTGAAAGAAAATATTACAAAGAGTGTTTGGAGGTAAAATTATTTTCTAAATTGTTCTATATTAAACAATTTTATATCTTGTCTATGAACTGCGTTTTTCTTAAAATTTTCTCAACCTCCTCTGCTAATCTTTATTTTTCAAATTAAATTAAGATTTTGTTCAAAAATGCAAAAATTAATCGTCCTTTGTACTAAATTTTCCTGAATTTTTTTTTAAGTGTTTCACAAGTCCCTAGAACTGACGTGTAATCAATTAATTTTTTAGGACATAGACCGCGCACTGTCACTTGAATATCCAGAGAATTTAAAGGAAAAGTTGCTAAACAGAAAAATGAAAGCAGAGAATTTGATATTGGGATCAAAACCAGTCAAAAATTACAATGAACCTCCAGTCATAGAACATAAAAATCCTTTAATACCTTGTGCTTCTGATTCCGTAGAAATCCAGTACAATGCAAAGTATGGCAGACACATAATTGCGACAAAAGATATAAAAATAGGCGAAGTGATTTCTGTAGAAAAGTCTTTTTGCCATGTGATCTGCCCACAAAGCAAATTTCTACATTGTCATGAATGCTTGGAAATTTGTTTTAATATAATTCCATGCGAAAACTGTACAGACGCTTTGTACTGCAGTGAAGAATGCAAAATTCAATCTTATGAAACTTACCATAAATACGAATGCAAATTTCCCAAGATATTGCTTTGTCCTGGATTGGTTTTTGTTAAAGTAGCTATAAAAGGTAACAGTAATAAATAAATTATTTCATAAGTTCTTTCTAATTGCGATTATTTCAACAGGCATGGAAGATTCTAAAAAACTGGAAAATAATGAACCATCAGAAGAAATCCACAGATCTGATTCATTTAAAGAAATCTTGAAACTCACAATACATGAAGAAAAAAGTTCTTATTGGACTATTTTTAACGCCATAATCTTCACATGTATTGCTTATCATGCTCTTAAAGAAAATGAAGAATTCACCAGGAAATTCGACTCTGATGAAGACGAACAAAATTTGAAGATAATTCTTTACAAGGCGTTCATGATTAATAGTTATAACATATTTAGTATGACAAAATGTCGGTATACGCCTTTGGATTTAAAAAAAAAAAACTACGGCTGTGCTTTGTACGCTTTTTCAAGTTTGTACAATCACTCTTGCGTTCCAAACAGCCATTATTTCAATCACGGATCTCAGTTAGTAACCAGAGCTAAAGCGAATATAAAAAAAGGAGAACAAGTTACTGTTTGTTATGGGTATGTTTTAGTTCAAATATTATTTCTCCAATGAACGCAAAATTAAGTAGACCCTACATTTATCAGTATAAAAAATTAATTGAGATTTCCATTAAAATATAAAACATGTATCTTTAATGTATTTTTCTAATATGGTTCAAAGTGCTTAATATTTATATTTTCATAAAAAAACGTTGTAATGATTTATTAGTAAATAAATAACACTGAAAAAGTAAAAAATACGAGTAACTTTTATGTTTTACTGTGTGAATAATGATCAATATGATCATTTATTTTCATATATATAATTTACATATCTTAAGTTGAAACTATTACAAAATTAAAAACACTATATATTAATGATTTAATTTCGTTTACAGAGATTATTTCTTTACTACCCCCAAAGAAGAGCGTCAAGTAACTCTGAAGCAACAGTACCTTTTCGATTGTGACTGTAGGGCCTGCAGGTTGAACTGGGACAAAACGGACTATTTACCACTTGGCCCAAAGTTTCCAATGGTTTTTTTTATAATTAGAGATGCCCTACTTGCTTCAAGTGATAGATCGAATCCGGAACATCTGGAAGGACTTCTAATAGAAACGAAAAAACTTTATTGCAAAATGGAAAAGTATGAGCCTTGTCAGGCTCTACTGACTCTCCAAGATCTGATGGTCGAAATATATTCTTACCAAGCCAATCAGGACGTGGAATTTTAAACTTTTCCTTTTATTTTTTAAGAATATTAAATGTTTTTAGTTATGAATGTTTCATAATAATTGTTGTGTAACGTTACTTTTTTTCACTCAATCGGTTCCAGTTTGTGTGGTCTTATTTTACATACTTTAGAGAAAGCAACTATTTTAGTTAATTTTACGTTAATTTTTAATAATTTTCAGTTAATATTTGTGTTTGTGTTTTATGGCCATTGTAACAGCTCTTTTCAATCAATAAGTGATAAATGTTCTTAATTTGATGCCGAGTATCTTGTGTATATGAAACTATTTAAAAAAAAGTTTGTAGTTTTACTCAAACAACGGAATAATCATTAATTTTTAGTATTCAAACAGAATTTTGGACTGCTTTACCAAAGTATTCAAACTGAAGATCATAAAAAACCTTATTCTTTAAAAATTAATTTTTATTAAAAAAGTTATTTTTTAATTTAGATTAGAATTTTTTATTTTTTCAGCTTTTGGTCATTTAGAAAATGTTTTTGCCTATTTTGCTTTATATTGCAATTCAATCTTTTGAAACCATCATAAGTATGAATACAAATTTCCAAAGATATTGTTTTTTCCTGACTTAATTTTTTAGATTGTTATATTCATTTTTATTAAGGGAAACAAATTATCAATGGAAATCTCATTTAGATTATCTTTTTCTTTTTGGAAACTTGTTTCAAAATTTCGTTCTAATTCGTTATAGAAAAATAATTACATCCACTATAATAAACGTTTCAAATGTCATCAATTATAGTAAAAGGTAATTTTCCATTCCTTCATTCTTTATATTCTTATATTTTTAATTATTATAATTACTCACTAGAACCTAATGATAATCTAAAAACGAAATTACATTAGAAGAGAAGAAATTCAGAATAATTACAACGAAAATACAATATATTTTTTTGCCTGTACATATGAGTAATAAACTATTGAAAAATTAAAATTCAATAAAAATAAAAAACGATTCATTTATACCTTTTGGCTTCATTTTGGAGAATTTTAGTCTTAAGCCAATAAAATAAAAATGGTTAGGTCAAACTATATTATTGTTAGTTGAAAAACATTTAGGAAAAAATTAAATTGATAAAATACCATATAAACTTATTTAGTGATATTAATCTTCGTTTTTGATAATACATTTTTATTCTCATATATCGTCACCTCAAAGTTATAAAAAAATATTTCGAATTAAAATATTTTTTTTTAAATAATAGCTATTTATGTATGTAAATATAATAAATTTTACATTACACATTTTAACAATTATTTCTAATTTTTTAACGATTTTGTTGGGAATTGTGCTGGTAATTTTAAATATTAGGTTTGTAGGCACTTACAGCTACACAAAATATACTTCAAACTCTATTTCTTCATTGTTGGCAAATCTTGTACAAACAAATCATTGTTTCAATTTTAGTAACATAAAATAATTCGATGGAGCTAAATTTGGTGAATAGGATGTTTGAGGAAGCAATTCACACTCTAATTCATTAATTTTGGTTATTGCGTTTAGATATGTAAGAACTATTACATTCTTGTTAATATAAAGTTCTTTTTCGTCAAACGGGGCCGTTTTTTCTTAATTTCATCACTCAAAAAAATGACGCATGATCTTGTCTGTACATAAAACTTTTTCGCCTTCTTTGTACCTGTTTCTCCCCTTTCAATCCATTGTTTTAATTGGTCCTTCATCACAGGTGTGAATTTACAAAAATAATATAATTTGTACAATCTTCACTTAAGCACAGAGTAAAGGTTATTTTTAAAATAAACAATTTAATTTTCATTTATAAAAATAATAGATATTTATAATAAATAACACCGTTACAGCACTCCCCTTCGTCTTTAAAATCTTAAAATAAAAAACATTAATAATCCAAACCATCTGGTAACGTTCCGCTTTTTCTAGCTTTGTTCACACTTTTATAAAAATCGCCAAAATCGACATAAGGTTCAATTTTTTGATCGGGACCAACACCATCATCTTCTTTGATTTCCTGAACGCTCGACGTGTCACTGTTCTTAGCAGTGCTAGTACTACTTATACTACTACTATGAATGGTACTAGATTTGTCAGAGACAGTATTTGCTGTTACCATGGAATTGAAAGTTACCGAGGGAGTTACAGGCGAAATGATTGCATTTGGGAGATTGTAATTAAAATTTCTGAGCACTAGAGTAATGTCCTCCCGTTTTGGCGAACAAGAGTTGTTAACGGAATTTGACATAAACCAGTCATGGTGGAGACGAACCGCTTTGTCAACAACAGCTTGAGCGACGCCCGTCAATGTCGCTTGCTCTCTAAACTGAAAAAAATATTATTGCTCTATTCTCATAAATATCGGTGTCTTTATTACCTGTTCTACGACACAGTGGGCAATGTATTTATTAACCTGATCAGTCCCCGTTGCCTCTTCAATTGATTTGTAAAGCCCAGCAGACATTAGTAATAAAAATCTAGATGATTCATCTAATGTAATACCGCCATGAATATCTGGTTGCGCTGTTATTGGTTCTTGAATAGCTGGAGCCAAGTCTTCAAAATCTTTGTAGCCCCCCTTAACACTATAATTACCTAAGCACCTGGTGTTTTCTTGGTTTCCTAATCTAGAACCTGAAACACAAAAATATAATCTTCTAATAGGGTAAAAGTAAAATAAATATATAATCAATGGATGTTTTAAGAGGAAACCTGGATTTTTACTCATAAAGCAAAAGAAAATGTCTAATCCTACTATAATTACTAATACTTTGAATCTCAAAATGAGATTACCATATAAAAGTAGAAATTCAAAATAATTGTACAAAATTAAATGATATAAAAGGTATCTCTTGTAAAGAATATTTATGAAATTAGTTCACTTTTAATGTGTTCAGTTAATTTATATGAAATATTTAGAAAAGAATTCCATGAAGTACAAAAAACTAAATTAATCAAATAACTTTATAATTATTGCACAGAATTGCCTGATTATTATAATCATGAATTTTCATTGTTAGAATTTTTATAGATTCAAATATTATGATATAAGAATTAAAAATGATTTATGTAAATTACTTTTCCTGAGATTATTGGCATTGATCCCAAGTTGTGAAAGTCTCAATAGCTCATCTTCATTCTTCAAATCGTGATCTACACTCAACTGAACAACTTTCAAGACTGAATTCGAATCCGTTTGACAAAGTAAAACCCTGCAGTTTCCCACATTAGCCACGTACAATTTATCATTATAAATTAAAGCAACGGCCGCTGCAGTCCCTGAAGATAATTCATTATTGAGTTTGTTTATAGATTGCACAATTTGAGGAACTTTTTGATATACTTCATACTGAGAAAGACCTTCGGGAATATCGTACATTAAACACGTTTTTTCAGCTAATAAGTCTTCTATACTTTGCATGTAGCCCTTCTCCACGGTCATAAAGGCTTGATTTAACAACTCTTTGACTTCTTCGTCTGATTTGTTTTCTATCAAAGGGGAGAAGTAAATTTCCGCTGTCATTCTTTGGCAACAAAAATCTGCTGCCCTTTTTCCTTCGTGCCCGTCAAAAACGGCGTACCAATAAAAAGAATCATTGAATTTAAAGTGGCAACTGCAGTCTTCATAACCGTGTTCTTCTTGAGGATTCCCATCTTCTCTGTATCTTTGGTTTGTTGAAAAGCCTATTCCGGTGTTTTTACACACTGGTAAATCGTCAGTCCAACTTTGAGAGTTTTTATAAGTTGATTGGGGGGACTTTAAAGATCCCATTTTAGAATTATTTTGAGATGTTCTTTTTCTTGTCTCTATGTTTTCTGGTCTAAGCGACCAAGAGTATTCAGCCATATGGAATTTATATAATTTGAGGTGCCTCGTATACGTTTTGTTTAACTAAGAAGTTCCACATAATTCGTTTTGATAGAAAAAGTTATTATTTATCAAAAAGTGATTCTTTTCTAATTTATATTCATACTGAACAGATAGACTTGAAAAATACTGACTCGTTCTGGACATAGTCCATTATAGTATTAAAGAAAACTGACTTAATATCACTAGTTACATGCAAACCGTTTTACACTTCTGTGAAGGTGGTTGCATACACTACGCAAGCAAAAGATAAATTTATTTAAAAAAATGAATGCGTCTCCTGTAGCGAAAAAAGGGAACTAGACATTGTGACATGGCTGTTTATTTGTTTGTTTACATTTAAAGTTTTGAATAAGATTCGGTATTATTATTCAAATAATTCAATAATTCAAAAATAATAAACGAATATCTTGATTTTATTTACGATGAGTGTGAAAAGTAACTCTTACTGCTCTGTTCCTCGGTGTAATTCCTGGATAAAAACCAATCCGAATCTTTCTTTTCACAGATTTCCTGAAAGTGGAAAGTATAGAGTTTCTATTCAGAAAAATACTGAGGAATTCGAACTTGTAGATGTTAGACAAGCTTGGATAATAAAATCAAAGATTGCCAGACCCGTTTCCAAATTCATGAAAGTGTGTTCTGAGCATTTTAAGGAAGATGATTATATGCCTAGAGGTAATATGTTTTGTAACATATTTTTTTTAATATACTTGTTATATTATGTGAATTTTCTTAATTTTGGTAACCCTTTTGTCGATAATAAAAATTAGTTAACATATTATTAGCGATTTGTATGTTTTTGTAACCATTTTTATTTTATTTACAGATTTGACGGGTCGCAAAAAGCTTCGGTTTTTAAAAAAAATTGCCGTTCCTTCGTTGAAACTGCCAGTTACTAACGATGATATCACTTTATTATCAACTTCTGAATCAGCTAGCAATTCGAAAAAGCTTGTTTCGCAAAATTTAAAAAAATATGAATACATTCAGTGCAATGGTGAAGATACTCCAGAAGTGGTTCAGTATAGTCTCCAGGATGTCGATGCAGCAAATGTCTTATTACAATTAAAACGATTAAATAGTGAGTCCGTTTCAAGACGTCTTGAAGAGGATTCTCCTCAGGGAAATCCCTCAAAAAATAAAAATCTGCCTTCCTCAAGACTTGAGACATGTTAAGTTCTAACACATAGATTGGTAGTTTTAAGATAAAAGAGCAAAGTGATTCAGCAAAACATTTATTGTAATTAAATGATAAAAAAAACATTAACCATTAAAAATAATTTAACAAATAAATATTATTTTTTGTTTATTTTTTTTTTAATCTTTTCAAACTTTTTTTCAATTTCTGCAACATTTGAATCGTATCTTTGCATTTTAAATAGAATATTATCACGAGTTTTTTTATTAGTGGCTTCAATTTTTAAACAACTGTGCATCAGTTTTTGAGTCCATAATTTCCATTGGTCCATCTCCGTTTTATGTTTAAATTGCATTTTATAAACTAATTTGCTGAAATATTCTTCTTTTCTATTTGTTTGAGCTTTAAATTCATCAAATTGATTTTGTATAGAAATTCTAGCTTTAATCAACTCCTCTTTGTTACTTTCAAATTCTTTTATTTTTTGGGTACATTCATTTAAAATAACTGCCAAGTATTCTCTAAATTTGGATTCTTGGTCTTTTAATTTGTTCAGGTGTTCTTTGTTTAAATTTTTATTAGAGCCGCAAGCTTTTTGGTAAGTTTTTTCGATTTGATCCAGTTTGTTAAAATATTCTTCCTGAATTTCTTCTCTTAGTTTGGCTTCTAATGAAATTAAATTGGCTTCATTATTTTCTAATACTTGTGCTATTTCAAACTCATTTTCTAAGTTTTTTCTTGTCTTCTTTTCGTGTTCAAGTTCCTGGCGATTTTCGTTTTCATTGGATATTTTTTTATTTAATTCCTCTTTCAAAGATGAAATTGTTTCTTCAAGTTCACTTATAATTGTCTCCCTGACCTGCAAATCTTTAACAACATTTTCTAGTTCTCTTTCAATATTTGACAAATATTTTTCGATATTTTCTAATTTATTTTTAGCTTCTTTAGCTTCCAATTCAAAAGCGCATTTTTGCTCCTCCGCTATAGTCTTTAGATTCACTAATTCATTCGCATTTTCTTGAAGTGATTTAATTTGAATTTGGGATTCTAAGTATTGTTTTTTTAAGACTTCATCTTCATTTCCACTAGTTTTTGGTTGAAGATGAAGATCTGCATTTTCTTTTCTTAATGTTTCTATATATTGCTGATAATTTTTAATTTCCTCTAAATATGTTTTTAATTCGTTTTGTAGTTTCTTTATTTCGTTATCGAAACTGTTTCTTTCCTTTTCCGTTACTAATTTTAAGGCTTGCAATTCTTCTTTAAAGGCTTTTTCCTTTTCTGCATTTGTTTGAATTAGAAGGGAATTCTTTTCTTCTGATACTTTTAATTTTTCCCCCAGCTCGTTAATGTGGAATTGGGCTGTTCTAAGGTCTTCAGTCATTTTTTCGAGTTGCGGCAAACTGTATTTAGATGAAAACTGTTGGATATCATTCCTAGTCTGAGATAATGTCTCCTCCATTTTAGCCAAAAGCTCTTTGTTGGTGCTGTTTAGGTTTAAAATCTGTTGATTTTTGTCTTCAATAATTCTCCTGTAATTTTGTAGATCGTTCTGCATTAATATTAAATTTTTCGTATGATCTTGATTATCGCATTGCCGAAATTCCTTTTGATATACATCACTTTTTAATTTTCTATATTCCAATAGTTCTTTGAGATTTCCTTCGTAATTTTGTAATTTTGCGTTTAAAGTGTTTAATTGAACCGATTTATCTACTAGCATTTTCTTTAACTTTTCTACGTGGTTGGATAAATTACTGAAATTTGAAGAATTTCTCTTATTGGGACTTTCGTTATAAACATTATTTATTCTCTCTTGTAAATGCGCATTTTCATTTGATATTGTTTCTACGACTCCTATTAAATCTTCGCACTGTTTTTGGGCATTCTCAAAGTTTTTCGTTAACGTTATAATGAGTTTGGCATTGTCTGTATTGGCATCTATTAATTTATTTAATTCTTCTTTAAGGGCAATGTTTTCCCTTTCGATAATTTTTGCATAATTATTTTTTTCTTGAAGTAAACTTTCTAGTTTATTAATTTGTTCCTTATGAGCATTCTTCATCTCTTCAGACATGAATTGTTTGTTGGAGCTTCCAAAAGGATGTTTGTCCGCTTGGATTTGTAAATGGAAACCATCTATAGTTGATTTGTAAGTTGCTATTTCTAAATGTAAGTCTTCTGTATTTTTTACATATTCTCTAATTTGTTTTTCTTTACTTTCTAAAATAGCTGTTAAATCTTTTACAACTTGTGATTTATCGATTAATAATTCCTCGCTGTTTCTATAAGAGACTTTAAGTTGTTCCAATTCGGCTTCTGTTAACAATAATTTCTTTTTACACTCATCAACTTGTTTAGTCATTTTGGCAGTCACATTTTTAAATTCTTCCCTTAGTGTTTGCAATTCCCTACTCCTAACTTCAAATAATACTTTGTATTGTTCATTTTCGTTCTCTGTCCTCAGGTAATTATTTTGAATATCATCATTTGAGATAGCAGATATTATCGATGAATTTATTGTGCTCTCATCATAATTGAAATCGTCTAATTTAGTCATTAGCAGATTTTGAATTTCCTCTTTTCTGCGTTTCTGATCTTCTAAATCTTCCTCCTCTTCCTCATTTCTTGATTTGTTTATATCAATGTTTGTTCCTTGGAAAATACTTGCACCAGGCGTATCCATTGTTATATTTTTATTTTGATTAGCAAAAATTATTCACTAAATTAATCTAAAATTATATCTTGGTACTTTTTAGTTAGCGAAATAGTGTAAAATAACATTTCAAAATGCTGTAAACAAACTTTTAAATACTTCTACGTTTGCAATGACAGTCGCGTCAAAACTAATGAGGGATGAAATAACACGTAGTAACAGGCCACATAAATAAAATAGAAGAAGAGGAAAAGTGACATTGTAAGTCTATGTTTTTTCAATATAATGCTCATTATATTCGTTTCCTTTTTTTAATTTATTATTATGTTTTTAGATTTGATTAAACTCAGATGTAGAATTAAAACGTACCTTAATTATGTTTGCTTAGGATCGATCTAAATATCGTATAATGGCTTATTCGATATCGAATAATTGTTGTTATTTTTTTATTATGAATGAGCGAAATAGAACTATCGAAATGGTACGGTCTCGGGTATCGATTATTTTGACAGATCAAAGAATCGATGTCGGATAATGAACTGGAGTTTATAATTTGACACATGTGACGTAACAGATTGACAGAATTATTGAGGGTTTTTAAAAGTCACAACACTCATTCCAGTCCACAGTCACAGTCAGTTTTTATTGGAGTTAGATAATAATATGAGCTGTGTTGTTTCTTTCCTGGGACATTGACTGCTATTCAGCATCGGTTCAGACACTCCTGGTTTCCTATAAAGCAGTTATTTTATTTAGAAATTAATTTGAGTAACACGAGTTTAGGATACTTCTACATTTTTACGTTGATTTTAATCTACTGAATATAATGGCAGTTTCAGTCAGAGGCTTGTCCCATCGGATAGGAAATTTGAGTGGCGTTTTATCTACTGTTAAAACATCCCCGAGGACGTATTTCACTTACAGCAATGAACCCTCTCAGCCCATTAAAGGTAAAGAACCCAAGTGGACAACTGCTGAGGAAGCTTTTCAGGATATGAAATCAGGTAAAATTATTGCTCTTTATTAATCCGAATGTCCTTGATCAATAAATTAAACCGTACTTTGACCATTCATTCTAGAATCAAATATAAAATGAAGATTAATAAAACTATCGATGTTTATGTTTTTGAAGAATCGAGTACGCTTTCCTAATAAAGTTGTTTGAAATAATCATCGCTTTAATTCCTGTTGTTCCAAACACTAAAAATGCGTTATCAACGTTTCAACTCATAATAGGAAATATTGTATAAGAATGCATTGTTACTAATTTTTGAAATCTTCCTAGTAATGGTTATTTAATTTGCTCATTATTTATTAATTTATTAGCAAATGGGGCTAGTGGACTTGTTACACGGACAAAAGGGGATAAAATAGCAAATTATCCGGATTCAAAAAAAATTATTTATTTACAAGTGTTATTGATGTGTATCGAAACATTTTTTAAATATACCAAGAGGTAGTGACCAATTAAGCTCATTAAATTATTATAGTTATTATCTTATTATAGAATAGAAGAGGAGCATTGGTTGCTAAAAATACTAGTAAAATCATTAAAGTATATATGAGCAATAAATTTTGAAAAGCTAATAACTTAAATCCGAGGAATTTATTTTGCACTTTTTCTAAAATTGATAAGGTTTATGCAAATCCTGTAAACTTATTAGATTATTTACGTATTAATCTTACTCTAGACATACTATGAATATATAATAGTTGTACAAAAAAATCCACTTGTGTACTTAAGATTAAATGGAAGCTCATTAAAAATATGTTGAACAAAAGAGAACCAAAATAAGAACATTGTGGCATTCCCAAATTGGTATTATAATCAACAGTAAAAAATCTTGCAAATAAGTTTTTATCAACTGAAGAAAAGTTTCTGCCTGTCCGAAGAGTTCCAACTTTTAATAGAACATCCGATTAAAATTTTCTATCCAAATATCAAAAACTCTCTTTCCAAATATGAGTAATTTTTTTATTTTAGGTGTTATAAAAAATCCGCGCTGCTGATGAGATGTTATTTTTCTGTATATTGTTATAACTTAATGTGTAAAGAAATGTCCATTTTATGAGAAATTCTACGATCATATTGAATATAATAAAAGAGGACTTTTTAGCCAAACTCTTAGATGAGAGTCAATCTAATTGAAGAAGAAAAGCAAAACTTTTTCTGCTATTGTTATGTTTTCTTCTATTTTTTTTTCTAAACCATGTACGAAATTATTTGTTTTAAATTTTAAACCAAAGTAGATATTGCGAAATGTTTTCTCATATTTTATAAAATGAGTCTAAGGCCAAATTTACCCTTTAGAATTGTATCGCAAATTTTAACTACCAGACTTTCAAAATCTACTTTTTTGAAGTTGTATATATCTTGATGTTTTTCTTGATTAATAGTTTTTTTTTCAATTAATTTATTACCTATATATTAGCATAAAAGAAATCATCGTAAAAAGGCATTAAGTTATATATAACATTACAAGTATTACAATTATTATCAAAGCTGTTTTTTTTTTGTAAATTGATTATATTGTAATTTCGTTGAAATGAATTAAAATTAAAACCGGCATCATAAAAATTGTAAAACATTTCTGTTCAGTCACTAAATTAGACATATTTGGAACTATAAAAGTATATATTTGTTAGTTTATATTTATTTTATTTTATTGAAAGTGTAGCATATTTTCATGTAACCTAATTCCTTATTTATTGCAACATAAATAAAAATATTGAACTAATAATAATAATTATGGAATGGAGTAGGAAATTATTATATTTCTAATTTAAAATAAAGGATCTATTTATAAACATTGCATTGAAGGGCACAATTAAAACAAATATCTGTTTCACAAAATATTCGAAAATTGTTTACATGTTTTTTTCTTGATAATCGGGAGTCTAAAGTACAAACTTCGAAATTACAAATCTTATTTATTGTTTAAAAAAATATTAATTCAGATATCCAAGTTTTCAAAATATAACAATTCCATAATTTTATTTTAGTTATTTTTAAACTGATATTTGGCAATTTAACTAAACGAATTAAAAAAATCGTTCTATATAAATAAATTCGGTGTTTTTATTTTTCCAATCCTCGGTAAATAAATAAACATTTATGTAGCTATTTGAAAAATTTTGAATTGAAATGTCCTACTCATTTATTGACAAAACAACTATTCAAATCTACTTCCTAACTTCTTCCATAAATCTAGTTGTAGACTTCTATTGTATTAATGATTTTATTAATTAAACATTCCGTCTGGTATAAACTAATAAACATATTTTTCCATTCAACAAAAATGAAATAAAATTCTGTTTAATTTATTAATAGCAATATCTACACCTACTCTCTTTTATTCAAATTAAAACTAACAAATTTTTAGAATCAACAGTGACGATGATTTATGTTAGGTAAATTATCATTGAACTTATTTGCATATCTTATCTTGTATTCTAAATAAAGAAGGGTGTTACGTATTTAGCAATAAATTTGAATGCTTTAGCAAATAATTAATTTCCTGCAGTTAATTGGTCTCGGCCGGCTCCTAATAATTTTAGTTTTATGATCGAACATTCTTTCACACTCCTTTGTTTATGGTTTTTAGTAATTGTCTATAACTTTTCCATCTTTTACATTCTCATTTTGAATTTCATTGTCAACGCTTTATTTTTTAGTAGTTTCTTTTTTGCTGTAGTTATTTGTTGGTAGACATAATTGTCTCATTTACTTTACTTGCGCTATTTTCATTATTGGATAATACCTGAATATTTTGAGTTCTTCAAAGTTGCGGTTCCTTTATTTAATTATTCTGTTTTTTACGTATACTTTTTAGTAGGGACAGTATTGAAATGTCATAAATTGTAGACATTAAATAGTTTGTTATTTTTAGTTTTTCTTCCTCCATGCAGTTTGTATTTGTTTGATTTCTCATTCTATTTGCATTTTATTTATCGATTGGTCCCCACACTATTAGTTCCAAAAGAAACTAAAATTTGTATAATCTCTGACTTTTGTATTTAAATGAATTTCAAAACAAAAACCGATAAGTTCATTGTCTTTGATAGCTGATAAATAAGACTGTTAATATTATTCTGTTATTTATCAATCGCTGTTATTGAATGAAAATAATTTTATACAGAAATCAATTAAATATAAATGAATAAAAACTGTATATGCACCGATTTGTTTTTCTAGTTTTTACAGTTACCTTGGCTGGACTCGAGTTTAAAATGTTAAGAAATCTGTATCTTTAGTTTAAAATCGTTTCTAATAATAACTTTCTACTTCATTAAATTTATAGTTTACATTGAAATATTCGGCTATTATTAGCTTCAATGTAAGTGCCAAAATAATTGATAGATTAATTGGTATTGTAAATATTTATGTAAATAATGTTCTTACGTCGTTAAAGGGGACTCGCGTCACGGTATGAATTTTGGGAAAAAGGTAAAAGGCCAAATGAATTTTTTTAAATCGAACGCTATTAGGATTTTAAAATTTTGCGGTTTTCCTTAATGTCAACTAACGTAATCGTTATAAATTTCTAATGAGGTCTGACCATTTTCCTATGATTTATTATTTATTATGTAGTCACGCGCACGCAATTTACAATATGAATTTGAAATAAATAATGTACATGTACCTACAATTTTTTTTATTATCCCACACAATTGGCAACTGATTTTTATTTTTACTAAATGTAATAAAAAATTTTTTTTTTATTTAAATACGTATTACTTATTTGATTATTATGTTGTATACACTTAAGGCGAAATAGAAACATTTCAATATAATAAATAGATAAAGCATATAATCAATAATTACGTTATAAATTTAAAGCCGAGTAAATAGAAACTATTAACTTAATGTTATCATTCAATGAAAACAATTATTATCGAAGAAATAAACATTAGAAGCATTAAAAATAATTCTGATACAACGAGGATGATTCCTTCGAGTTATATACAGGGTTCGACAAAAATAATGTACTATCTCCACAAATTATAGAACGAAATGGTTTTACGAAAAGTTTTTTTGTCGAATTATTTTCCGGTATTTTTAAATTACTTTTTTATTGGACAAGTATTTTTCAAGTTACATCTTAAGAGAGTTCGAATTTTTGTTTTCAGGCGATACGGTTTTTTCTCAGGGGGCCGCAGCGACTCCGGTCGAATTGCTGAAAACTATGACGGAAGTTGGAAAAAATAAAAAATTAAAAGACATTACAGTTTGTCACATGCACACGGAGGGCCCCGCTGCCTACACGGATCCGTCTTGCGAGGGAGTATTTAGGTAAGAAATAAATTTGGGGAAAAAATGCGAACTTGATATGTTTTTCTTTTTTTTTAATAGGTCTTGCTCGTTTTTCATGGGTGGAAATGTAAGAAAAGCAGTGGCGGACGGTAGAGGTGATGCGATACCAATATTTTTATCGGAAATTCCATTGCTGTTCAACAAACAAATTGTTAAACCGGATATAGCAGTCATTCAGGTTCGTTTCGAGCAAACTATTTTTTTCTCTCTTCTCAAATCCACTTATTTATCCGAACAGTCTCTTTCTATTTTAACGATTAAAAACCTTTCTGAGTGTCCTTAAATCATAATTATATCATATTTTATTCCCCACCCTTTATTTCAGGCATATCGGAATCTGCAAGAATTATGGAATTTAAGAATTGTTTATAATTTTCCCTAAAACGTTCCTTTTAACTCAAGCGACCCACTTTAAAGTGTATGTCTTACTAAAAACAATACTTAAAGTTTAATTAATAACACAAAACAATATCGACAGGTCTCTCCCCCGGATCAACATGGATATTGTAGTTTGGGAACAAGCGTAGATTGTGTACGAGCCGGAATGTCGCACTCAAAAATAATTATTGGTAAGTATACATTTATTATATTACAAATATTAATAACCTGCTTCATAATGATTTTTTGATAGCTCAGGTTAACCCGCAGATGCCCAGGACTTTCGGTGACGGAATTATTCACATTAGCCACATCGATTACGCGGTCAAAATCGATGCCCCGTTGCCCGTACACGGTGGCAAACCCCCCTCCGAGGTAGAATTGAAAATTGGCAAAAATATCGCGGAGAATTTAGTAGAAGACGGTGCCACACTTCAAATGGGTAAATATCACCTCCCATAAGTAACAAAATATAGTTAAATGTGCTTTTAAATTTGCAGGTATCGGAAGCATTCCGGACGCAGTTTTAGCAGCATTAACCAACCACAAAGATCTGGGAATTCATTCGGAAATGTTCGCCGGCGGTGTAATAGATTTAGTGAATAGAGGATGCATTACCAACAACAAAAAAACCATCCATAAAGGAAGAATCGTCGGATCATTCTTGATCGGAACCAAAGATCTATACGATTTCGTCGATAACAATCCTTTCATAGAAATGTTGGTCGTCGATTATGTAAATAATACTGGTAAGTCGAATTTAACGCACCGTAGAAAGTCTATAAAGTGGGTACTTTACTCCTCGTTGTTTTTGTTTTTTTTTCTTTTTTCCATCATTTTCTAGGCCTTCCTATGCCTCTTGGTCATATTGAGATCCATTCTGTTATCCTTCTCTTTTCTTCTCACCCATTTTAGTTGTAGCATTTTTACATGTCTCACAATTGTTTCTCCTTTTAGTATGTTTTCTATTTCTTCGTCTCTCCCTTTCTTTATTTATGTTTGTCCTTGTGATCGTATGCTTTCTGTGATTGCGTTTTTGTAGTGAGTTTTTATATTTTCTTTCTATAAGTGTCCTATCTTTCATATTTTTTATTTTTGATTATATTATTTTCGTATCTTTAGGTTTCTTATTTTGACAATCAGTAAGTAGTGATTTTCAATAAACATGAAAGGTAACTTATACTTTTCACAATAATCCAAAGCTTTTCTATAGTTTTTCTGATAATTCTATATCACTGTCTTCTTTAGAATCACCTAATGCTTTCTTATCAACAACACCATTTCCTAATTTTTTTTTTATTTTGTGTGTTTTTTGTAGGAAATAGTTTTCTCTTGTTCAACTAATTTTTTTTCAACTAGAGATTTATTATCTCTATCTTGAATTTCCCTGCTATATCTCATCTTTCTTTTCCTTATTCCTCTTGGTAAATTTTTTTACATTAGGTACATATTATACTTCAGAATTTGAAACTTAATATCCTCTAATTTTTTTTTGTTGAACCTGAGAAAATATTTCTGAAAAGACAAAAATAAAAAAGGGAAGCTAGAAAATGATGTTGTTGATAAGAAAGCATCAGGTGATTCTAAAGAAGACAGTGATATAGAAGAATTATCAGGAAAAATGATAAAAAATCTTCGGAATACTGTTGAAATTCAAGATAAGTGTAAAATTATCTTTTATATTTATTATGGATAGATTCCACAAAATAAGTATAGAAACAGTTAATTTAAGTAGTGATCTGTCTCTCCTTATGCCCCTCTGAAGGTTCTTATATTTTTTGCTACCCGAATATGGTCAATCTGATTATTCTGTATTTCCGGCTTAACTACTATTACTACTACTAGTTTATATGAATTAACAAAAAAAATGGTGAATTTATTTAAGGTATAATTGCGAAGCAACCGAAGATGACGGCAATCAATTCGTGCATCGAAGTCGATTTAACCGGTCAGATCTCTTCCGATTCGATCGGTACAAGAATGTATTCCGGTTTCGGGGGCCAAGTCGACTTTATTAGAGGAGCCGCCGAAGGATTGGACGGTAAAGGGAAACCGATCATCGCTCTTCCATCGTCCACCAATAAAGGGGAAAGCAAAATTGCGCCAGTACTCAAATCAGGTAAAATAGCGTAATCAATTTCGTTTCGAAAGCCTCTCGAAGTGCTTCAGAATTGTAGAACTATTAGAAATAATTTATTTTTTTTGCAGGTGCTGGAGTTGTAACGACCCGAGCGCACGCGCATTATATTGTCACTGAATATGGTATCGCGTATTTGTTCGGGAAATCCCTGAGGCAAAGGGCGCACGCTCTTATAAACATCGCTCATCCTAATCACAGAGAAACTTTAGAAAAAGCCGCTTTCGAGCGCCTTAAAGTCATGCCATCTCCTTAAATTTATAAAGTACAATTTTTATGTACATATTTTATTTTATTTTTGCGTTAACTATACAATTTTGATATATATATATATAGTAGTTAAATGACATTTGACAATTCAGTTTGTATAAGAATTAGGCGACGAAAAAATTGTTTGCGACTGAAACCATTCGTTTATTTAGTCGATTGACATTTAACTGTTTGTATTTAAATTTCATCTAAATTGAAATTACTTTCGTATATATTATAAATTTAATTGGACAATTTTAGGAAGGAGTAAGCTTTGAAAAGTATTAGTAAACGTGGAAGTTAATACACAGCTGAAAGTTGTAGAAATATCAAGAAAGTCGTTTCGATATAAATAAAAGACGATTTCATTTTTACCATTTATATTGCTGCTTCTTAAAAAAAGGGTAGTGTCACATATATTTTTTATAATTGCCAGATATTACGTATCAATTAAGCTCATTGACAGATAGATTTAAGAATTAGCCTTACTTAACAGACATTGTTTGATTAATTGATACTTAGTGTCTATTAAATAAGGCAATTATAAAAAAATGTGCCACTCCTATGCTTTCATAAGTTGCCGAAATGATTTCATTAATTCTGCAATTAGGTAAGAAGAGGTATTTTACTTTTTATATTCACATTTTTATAAAATGTTAAGCAATAACTGTATTTGCCAAACAGTCTTTTATTCTTAAGGCAAGTGACACATTTAGTAATTAACTTTAAGTTAAGTATTAAAAAATGTTAAAAGCAATTTTTGAGCGACAATGTCATATTGAGGTCCTTAAAATAGTGACTAGTTATTACCTCATACTGTAAGGCAGAATTATTATGAGAATTATACAACTTAAGATTTTTATTTGTATATTTAAGGGAGTGCTTTTGTAAATTTACATCATATTAAATAAAATGGTTATAGTTAGTTTGGTATTATTTATAGAGAAACGTACAAGTTATAGTATTGATTATGGATTTTCTTTTCTCCTCTACAATCTGTATTGAAATTATTCATTTCATAGCACTTGTTTATATCAATATTTTTCCGACATCTTTTACATTTTAAGTTTGTAATTTTGTATTTACCCTGTGTCACTATAAATACTAATATGTTTCAAATTTACGAAAATTCATTTAAATTAAAAATCATAACACTTGTTAATTTTTATTTTTGTACGCGTTCTGTAAATTTCTGATAAACTCCGGTTGCTGAATGCATATCCATTAAAATAATAGGAATTTGAATAAAAAAGAAGAAGGTTCTTTTATCAATAAATAAGAAGAATGGAAATAAGGTTAACAGTTAACTGAAAACAAAGTTTTTTAAACAAACAAAAAATATGCAGAGCCACGAAAAAAACCCGTTAATCAGCGATAATTTCATAACTAAAATCAAACAAGAGGAGTTGATTATTAAGGAAGAAAATGAAGGTGAAGCGGATGTCAACTAATGTTTACCCCAGCTTTGAAATTAAACAAGAAATAAAAGAAGGAAATTGTGTCGAAATCTTATGACATTGTAATGTATATCAAAAAGGAAGATCCTATTGATGATGACTCTCCTCACACCAGCAGAAACCAAGACGAGTCTTCGATAAACCCACACTCGTTAAATTCTGATGGAAAAAAATACAAGTGCTCAACTTGTCAGAAATCATTTACTCAAAAAAGCACTTTAAAGAAGCATTTACTTGTCCATAAAAACCTAAACATATTTACATGTACCGTTTGTGAAAAATCATTTTGTCGGAAAGCCGATTTAAACAAGCATATGTGTAATTATACTGGTGAAAAAAAATTTAAGTGCTTCCTTTGTGAAAAATCCTTTGTTCTAAAAGCCGATTTATACCTACACTTACGTTTTCATTTTGGTGAAATCAAATTTAAGTGTCCCCTTTGCGAAAAATCATTTTCTTTAAAATTCGATTTAAAACGGCATCTACATTTCCATTTTGGTGAAAAAAAAACAATTTCACAAAGTACTTAGTTGTATACAAAAAGTATATTTAATTCTCCTAAAAAGACTGTTCGAATGCACTTTTAGTAAATGATGTGTGAAAAAATAAATACACAATATGTAAAATTTCCTTTTTCAAAACCAAATAAGTGTTAATATTTTAAATTAGTAAAAAATATAAAGTGTATAATTTGTGGTGTAATTTTTTTTGATAAAATTCTAATCATTTCATTTAAAAATTATTTTTTTTAGAACAAGTAAAAATAAAACCAGGAAAAATGGAAGTTTGTTTTAGTAAAATGTATTTATGCGAAGCCCTTGATAATAAATAAATTTATATATATCGTTGAAATGAATTATATCTTGTTATCCTTTTAAAACAGTAACAAAACCCGTTATCTATTTAATCTTCACTTTTCTCTTTGTTGTTTGTATCTTGCAATCCCTAAGTTTTATCGTTATATCATTTTTGATTTATAGTTTTTTTGAATGAAATTAAAATTTTATGAGTTTTAATTTGTGAGATATAAGTAGCTTAATTAGTGCATTACAATTGTTACTTTAACTGGCTATTAATAAATCTAAATATGCTAAAATAAATCAGTAAAAAATGTTTGCAAATATTTACGCAGTGATTTGAAACATTAATGTAAAAATTATAAATAAAAGAGAGTCTAATGTAGACCCTCCAATTAATTGTTAATGTTTTGGTATTATTTCTATAATATACATAATGTTCTCTATGTTGAAAGTGAGATGTAAAGATGTTTCTGGCCATTTTCATAATGCCATACATTTTCCAAACAATTTTGGATCAACTATAGAACATTACAGAAAAATTATTTAATGAGAAACAATTTAGTTTGGATCTGCTGTTTAATTAAATCGATTCATTACCATTTTCAACTCTCTGCATTAGTTACACATAGTAAACCAATTTAGATTAAAATATCGTTATTATAAAGCTTGAAAACCGTCTATTTAAAAAAAAATGTTTTGGTTTCTCAAAACAATTTTTGTCCACATTTTGACTGGAAAATAAAAGCATTTCTAAATATATTGCCATTCTGAGATGTTCTATTCTAAATTGCGATTTCATTTCTTCATATGCTTCTAAGGTCAATATTTGTGATATTTTTTAAGGAACAGTTTATTCACGGAATCCAAAAAAATGGATTTGAAAGCATCTTCCTCAATAAAAATAAAATACAATTTTGAAAATTTGGTTGGAAAACATCAACCTGCAACTAAAAATGCATGATATATAAATTCTTTGACAACCATTCAAGAACAGTCAATAAAATATTAAGAAATTTTTGAAGAAAGAATTCATCAATCAATTTCTAGATTACAAAATTATGTTAACTATATTATACCTTTTTGTAAAGTGGGAGATTGTAATATTATCCTTTATAAAGCTTATGTTATTTTTAAATGAACAATTTGTGGTCTCATTCTTTATTAAAGATCTAATAGATACGCTCAGTTTTTTCGACATACTTTTATGCTCAATATGTTATTCTAAAGGTTATATACATAAATCAATCTAATACACATGAACCATTCCGTAAATAAATGTCCAACACAAAATGTAGGTGAAAAAGTGTCCAAAAATATCGTTTAAAAGTAAAGACTTCCTAGAAACAAAATATTTATGCCAGGAATCAATACCGGCCTTAAATAATAATATAAACCAGAAACTAGTAACGGTTAAAACGAAAAATAGGGCTCCGTAGAGATTTGTCAGTCCAAGGATACCTACAAATTAACGTATTTTAAAACGAAAATTAAACCCATTATTTATTTTTACCTGCAGTACAACCTGATACAGCGGCCACTGACGTTCTACAATATTCTACAATTGATAAGTTATTTGTAATTGCTTGTTCGCTGTAAGCAACAAATTCGTTCTTAACTTTATTCGCCATCATATAAATAGTAAAATAATTAAATTTGTTTTTTCATGCTACTTCCTACTGAAAACCTGTAAAATGTTTACTTATGCTTCTTTTTTATGGCCTTCACTGATTTTTCAGTAGTGGCCAGCTCTTGTTTTTGAGCTAGAATTTGGGAGTAGAAAGTAGCTTTTCCCTCTGTCTACGTTTTAGGTACATTATATTTCCATACATTTTTCTACTTTGTTATTCTTAAAAGCGAATCGATTTTCGGGATGTATATAAATCTAAATAATACGTAGTTGAATGTGCTTTGTCAATAAAAAAGAAGAAACGAAATAAGGTTAACAGTTAATTGAAAACAAAGTTTTTTAAACAAACAAAAAATATGCAGAGCCACGAAAAAAACCCGTTAATCAGCGATAATTTCATAACTAAGATCAAACAAGAGGAGTTGATTATTAAGGAAGAAAATGAAGGTGAAGCGATGTCGACTAATGTTTACCCCAGCTTTGAAATTAAACAAGAAATAATAGAGGAAATTGTGTCGAAATCTTATGACATTGCAAAGTATATCAAAAAGGAAGATCCTATTGATGATGACTCTCCTCACACCAGCAGAAACCAAGACGAGTCTTCGGTGAAAAGACACTCGTTAAATTCTGATGGAAAAAAATACAAGTGCTCAACTTGTCAGAAATCATTTTCTCGGAAAGGCAACTTAAAGATGCATCAACGCATTCATACTGGTGAAAAGCATTTTAAGTGTTCCGTATGTGAAAAATCATTTTCTCATAAAAGCATTTTGAACCTTCATTTACTTGTTCATAACGGTGAAAAAAAAATTAAGTGCTGCATTTGCGAAAAATTATTTGCCCGACAAGATTCCTTAAAACGGCATTTAAGTGTTCACACTGGTGAAAAGAAATTTAAGTGTTCAGCTTGTGATAAATCATTTTCTCAAAAATCCAATTTAAACCTACATATACTTATTCATACTAGTGAAAAAAAATTTATGTGTTCCATTTGCAAAAGATCATTTACTCGAAAAAGCACTTTAGACCGTCATTTACTTGTCCATGAAGACAAAAATAAATTTAGTTGTACCGTTTGCGAAAAATCATTTTGTCGGAAAGCCGATTTAAACAAGCACATTAGTGAAGAAAAATTTAAGTGCCCCCTTTGTGAAAAATCCTTTTCTCTAAAAGCCAATTTAAGTCTGCATCTACGTTTTCATTTTGGTGAAAAAAAATTTGAATGTCCCCTTTGTGAAAAATCATTTTCTTTAAAAGTCAACTTAAAACAGCATCTACACGTTCATTATGGTGAAAAAATAATTGAGAAACATCACTAAATCATATTTGCCAAAAAATAAATGCATAATTTACATTTTTTTTTTCCAAAACCAATTTAAATAAGTATTCAGTATTTCAAAGTAGTAACAAATATAAAGTGCACAATTTTTGAAAAAACTATTTTAGTAAATAATTTTTCCAAAACGAGTAAATACAAAACCTGAATAAATGGAAGCTTGTTTTAATAAAATGTATTTGTGCAGATACTGTGATAATAAACAAGTATATATATCTAATGCTGAAAAATTTATATATTTATAAACCCTTTAAAAAAATGACAAAATGCCTTTTTATTTAACCATAGAATTTTCTGTAGGTTTCTTGACGGTTTTCTTTATTTTTAGTTTTGATCAACAAAAATAATTAAAAATTTTGTTGTAAAAAATGTTTTGCTTGTAATTTGGATATATCGGTTTTTGCAGCAAAAACTCTGAAATCATTTTTAATGATCCGTTTAGTTTTAATCTGATATTCAATGCTCAGAAAATTTAGTAAAAAATGGTTCTTTACTAGAAAAATGTAAAGAAGAAGTGCATTTATTTGTATGTACGCTCCAAATTTTTTCCGAATTCGATTATCTGTCATTTTGAAGTGTCCCGTTTTCCTAAAAAAAAACAGCCACCTATACTAGACAGAGAAGTTCGTAATTAAAAAAGAAGAAAAAGTAAGGTTAAATTGAATTCACACGTTTTTTATCCAAGTAGAGAAAGATTATGCAGAGCAACAAACAAAAACAAATAATTAGCAATAATTATAACACTCAAATAAAACAAGGGGAATTAATTATTAAACTTGAAAATGAAGATGAAACGGTTTCAAATAATGGTGACACCAGCTCAGAAACTGAAGAAGCAAAGGAAGAAATTGTGACAAAATTATATAACAATGAGAAGGATTTTAATAAGAAAGATCCCATAGAGGATGACTTTGTTCACACCAGCAGAAATCAAGGAGAGTCTTCGGTAAAAAGACACTCATTAAGTCGTCCTGAAAAAAAATACGAGTGCTCAACTTGTCGAAAATCATTTTCTGGAAGAAGTCGTTTAGAGGCTCATATAGGCATTCATACTGGTGAAAAACCCTTTAAGTGTACCATATGTGAAAAATCATTTACTCGCCAATACTCCTTAAAACGGCACATGTGTAATTCTACTGGTAAAAATAAATACAAGTGCTCAACTTGTGAAAAACTATATTCTCGAAAAGACAATTTAACCCGGCATAAACTTACTCATGGTGGTGAAAAAGAATTTAAGTGTCCCCTTTGTGAAAAATCATTCTTTGTAAAAAGTTCTTTAAAGCTGCATATGGTTGTTCATTCCGGTGAAAAAAAATATAAATGCCAAACTTGTACAAAATCGTTTTCTCAAAATGGTCATTTAAACAATCATTTATTAACTCATACTATTAAAAAAAAATTTAAGTGTCCCATTTGTGAAACATCATTTTCTCAACAACACGGTCTAAAACAGCATTTAATTGTCCATAGCGGTGAAAAAAAATTTAAATGTTCTATTTGTGATAAATCATTTACTCGAAAAGGTGAACTAAGCGTTCATCTAGTTGTTCATACTGGCGAAAGAAAATATAAGTGCTCAATTTGTACAAAATCGTTTCCTCGTAAACGCACTCTAAATGTGCATTTAAATATCCATACTGGTGAAAAATTTAAGTGTCCCCTTTGTAAAAAATCATTTTGTCTAAAAGTTTATTTAAACACACATTTACTTATTCATACTGGTGAAAAACGTTTTAAATGTCCCCTTTGTGAAAAATCATTTTCTACAAAAACTCATTTAAAACGGCATCTATTAGTTCACACTGATGGGAAAAGAATTGAGTGTTCCATTTGTAAAAAATCAATTAACAAAGGTCAATATGCTGGCCATTTACTTCGTCACAGGAGTGGAAAAAAATTTAAGTGTTCAGCTTGCAAAAAATCATTTTTCCAGAAAATTGATGTAAACCAGCATCTACTCTTCGATCATATTGGTAATAAAAATTTAAGTGTTCAACTAGTTAAAAACCAATTTCTAGAAAAAATGACAAGTATTTAGTATTTTAAATTGTTATTAATAGACAATTAATAAGCATATATACTTTTTTTTTTAAATTATTCAAAACCGCTTTAAATAATAACTTAGTAGCACATGGGTAAAAAAATTGTAATTACTTTATTTACGATATAACTTTTTAAAAATAGTATAATAAAAAAAAGTTTGTATTAATAAAATGTATTTATGTAAAAATAAATAAATTTATATCTAAAGTTGATATGATCTATATATCGATAAACCTTTCAAAAAAAATAACCCTCCTTTTCTATTTAATCACATTTGTGGAGAAAATGTGCAAATTTTTAGGTATAAAGATTCTATGGCACCTGTGTTAAAGCATGTCGATAATTATTATTTTTAAATGAACGAGACAATACAAAGGTAGTTAAAAATTATAAAAAGATAGTGGTTTAATTCCTACAGCAAAAAAAAAAAAATTGCGTTTCCTATTTTATTATTTATATAACACAACTGGACAACAGGTCGAGGAGGAAGATGCAATTGAATGTTGGTCGTCTTAAATCTGTACCATTTATAGAATAGTAACAAATAGCATATACATTTTTAGAAATTTAATGAAAAAATTATAACTTAAAACTTATAAGGACATAGGTTAACAAACAATTGATTTATTTTCAGAAGTCACTCTTTTTGTTGTAATACTCTATTAGGATCATGGAGCGATTCATATTGAAACTAAATAATTCAAATATTGTTTTAATTATGTGTAGAGTGGAAATAGTCGAGGGAGCCTTTAGGATCAGGTTTTATTGTTTTTTGTCCCTTTCTCCAATTAGCCGGACACACTGAAACAAAATATAATGAAACACTTGGCTTCAAATTATTATTACAGTTACCTTCGCCGTGTTCATCTACAAATCTGATAGCTTCAATAATTCTAAGAGCTTCATCTACAGATCTTCCAATAGGCAAATCGTTTACAGTTATGTGCCTGAGAATGCCTTTAGGATCGATAATAAACATTCCTCTTAGAGCTACGCCATCCTTTTCCAGTAAAACATCATATTTCTTGGCAATTTCTTTATTTATGTCTGAGAGTAAAGGGTATCGAATGTTTCCCAATCCTCCTTCCTATAAAAATATATCAATGGAAATGACAAAAAAAAAAACGATTATTCTTACACTTCTCTTTGTATTAATCCAACCTAAATGTGAGAAATGAGAATCTATGGAACAACCAATTACTTGCGCATTTAGTTTTTCGAAATCATCAATTTTTTCATCTAGAGCAACTAATTCTGTCGGACATACAAAAGTGCTGAAAATACATTTTTTAATAACCATTACAAAGAATATTAAAAACTTACAAATCTAGAGGATAAAAAAACAAAACAACGAATTTTCCTTTGTAGTCCTTCAATTTGATTTGTTTAAAATCGTTGTTAATCACGGCTGTTCCATCAAAATCGGGCGCAGGTTCTTGAACATGGGGGCCCAACAATTTAGTAGCTGTAAATGTAACGTATGAAGTTTTTAAATGCAATTAAATATAAAATTAAAACAAGTAACTTACATATAACAAAATTTCTGTAAACATTTTGATTAGCTGATGCGGTTTTAAGTAGATTTGGAACCTAAAATTAAAACAATAGGAACTGTATAAAAAATGCTACATAACCTACTGAATATTTAAAAAAATTGACAAGAGTTTAAAAATGTAAATTGTAATTATTTTGGTTTCTGGAGAACTATATGAAAAATGAAAATTTATTGCATAATTTAAGATTATGCGTATTCATCTATTCATCATTTACTTTTTTTAAATAGTTTTTTCGGAATCCCAACCTCAAATTCGTACTTACTTTACTAACGAGACTCCTGAATATACCAGCCATTATAATTTTAAACGATGATTATTTGATTATTAATTATATAATTTCAGTTCAAGAAATGATTACAATTAAGAAAAAATAAAATCCCGAAAAACTAAATTTTATTCTAAAATTCGGACTTTGACAAACATTTTACCAACCACACGCACAAAAAAATTAACGATGTATTCGACTTGATATTCGCAGAAGGTTCAAGTTACGCAAGAATGTTTTGTTTTCGCTCTTTTACTTTTTAACTTAAATAGAAAAAGATAAAAAATACAGAGAAGTACATTTTAGGACTAATTCGAGTTGTTATAAAGGAAGCAGGCAACAATCTATACACAGGGCGCAAAGGGGTTGCCTAATGGTAAGGTGTTACAAATTAAAAAGTAGAGCTCGAAAAGATATTTCTGTTAAAAATTCAATGAATGAACAGAAGTGTAACATATATTTTGATTTGGAATTAATTCTAAACGATTATATATATATATATATATATATATATATATATATATTAGCAAATTCTTGAAATTATATAAAAAAGGTAATTTAAAGTGCGAGTTACTAAAAAGTAAAGAGATTTTCCGGTTTCTTTGTCTAAAATAAATTTAAATGAGTTTTGCATATATAGAACAAGTTCAGGACATAAATTGATTACTTGCAAAGTATTGAAGCGCATATTTTCAAATTGAATTTGATTAGAACGAGTTCAGGATTGGTTTCTTTATTTGAAATATGTTCCTTCCAAAATATTTTGGCTTATTTAGGGCCATTTCAGAATCGTGTTGCTGATTTAAAATGAGTTAAGAACCGATTTGTTTATTTAAAAACAAGTTTATAACAAAATTTGATGAATAGCGAATTATTAAAGGGCATTTTATCAATCCAAATTTGTTTAAAACTTCAGCATGGTTTTTTCGTATCTAGAATGAATTCTGAATATTTTGGCTTATTTCGAACAAATTCATAATCGTTTTGCTTACCTAGAACGAGTTTAGAAAATGAAAATTACTTCTCAGCGTTTATATACTCTTTTTGGCTTCTCGATCATTCCAAAGAGTTTTTGAACTTACGTGTAATTCCCATAAGTTATTTTTCTTTTCTTAGGTCTCTTTCTATGCAGGCATCTAGCCATTTATCTCACAAACTTGGCTTTGTGTTTTTGGTGTATCACACCTTGTATACGTTTCCAACATTTCAAAATTGTTCTAATTTTCGTACAATTCATTGGTTGTTCACCAACATACAGAGAGGAATGAAAAAGGAAACTTATTGAATAAGTGGAGGAGGAATTAAGAAAATATCTAGAGAACCACAGAGAAGAAGAATGAAAGGAGGAAGAAGAAATACAAATTTGATTAATTTACAAAAGTATTGGTTCTGCATTAATGTTATTTGACTATAATTTTTCATACGAACCTTTATTTCTTATTTAACTTTTTGAAACCGAATAAAACTAATGCAAACAGTGCATTAGTAATATATTGAAAACTATAAACTTGAAAATTTAATATAAAAACACACTTCTAACTTTCGCTTATCATTATCTTTTCTAACCTTACTTATTCTTCTTTTTCTTATATATCATCTGTCATTTAAATATTGTAAACAAAAGATTGTTACCAACTTCAGGATTATTCTATTGATGTTGTTTTTCTAGGATCGTGCGGAAAGCAGCACTTTTTTACACTGTCTTCAGTAAAACAACTATTTCCCCTTTGAAATTTGTTTAAATGGATTTTTATTAAAAACGTTGATTCGGAGAGAGATAAATTGTCCCTTGGAGATCGAGTCTACCCATTTCGTTGGGAAAAATCCCATTTTGGCATTACATTTAAATTTAGGAGGGTATACATCGGGCCATGACAGTTCACTTCAGGAATATTTACGAGAGAAAGGAAAAGCCCCCTGCCAACGATATCTGAGATTGTTGGCATTTTCCGCATCCGAGCGATAGACGTATAATAATAAAGGCTATATAAGGAAAATGCATTTCTATTTCGCGACGCGAATGTGCCCCCGGAGACCGCGGAATAAACTCCATCGCCATTTTGTTCGCCGGTTCACTTTTCAACGGCCGTTTTAACGTTAATAACTTTTTCACCCTCTTATTTTTCTTCTTCTTAACTTCGCTTCTGTCTTCGCCAAAATATATGCGATTTGTTTTCGCAAATGTTCTCCCGCACGTCTCGCATTATGTAAGAAATAATTCGATAAATTCGTAAATTTTCTTCTTAGAAGATACCGCCGAATTGACGATTATTTCTCCTGAAATTTCAAACCAAAAAAAAATTGTATCGGCTGAAGCTGTTATTAAAAAATTAATGAAGTTTAATTTAAAATGTTGTGTTCGATGTTTAAAAATTAAAGAGTTTTTCCGGTTTGATTAAATTCAATCGGTTGGTACATAAATATTCTGAATTTCTTCTAAATTCGCCAAAGTAATCTGAACTCATTCTAGATACGAAAAGAAGTTCAGAGCTCGTTTTAAACAAATTTAAATCGAAAAAAGTGCGCTTCCACATTTGATCAATTTTCTTTCTCAGAACTCAAATAAAATAATCGCTTGTTCATAATGTTTTACATAATTATTAGTAGGAACTTTTATGGTATAAATTTATTTTCGTTTTTACTTTTTTGGCTTTTTAATATCATGAGCGGGGGAAAGGGGGGGTACTTCGTATATTTCTCGTTACACTAAAATAACCTACCACATTCTCAGTTACATGATATTCTCATTTACTATTAGTCCCCTAATGTCGTCGAAGGAAAAAATCGTTTTTTTTCGCATTAAAAGCAGTCTCGGCGGACTGTTTCCCCGAAGTCATTCATAATAGATACCGGGAGCCACTCTGAAAGAAAGATCACTAAAGGCCCGACAGATTAATCTGCGCTTTTCTCTATTAAAAGCCCCGATGGACATGCACCCTCTTTGGATTTTCACCCAGGACCGGCTTTATGGCTCCCTCAACCATTAAATGATAAACACGATGTTGAAATGGCGGAAAACCGCCCTGAAAACAGACGTACAAAAATTATAAATCAATTTATATTTAGTATTAGGCAACTATTGTTGCAGTAATTTGTGTGCCTTGTTGCCCGCTTTTGTATTATGACCATGTAACTGTGGATTGTATTGAAAGGTGGCCTATAAAAATAGGCAAAATAGATTTAAGATTGGGTAAATTGTTTCATAGTCACAGCCTATAAAAATACTAGAACAAAAATATCCAAGCAAACCGCATGTTTTTTTAGTATTACCAATTTTATAATTGAAGATGAAAAATGGCTAAATTGCCCCATGAATACGACGCATTAGAAAAGTAAAAGAAGAAGATGCAGGAGACGGATGAGGGTTTCCCAAATTTTTATTTCACGCTAAGAAAAATTACGAACAAAGTGAATCTAATTTTTTTATGGTGTTTTTTTCTTGTTTCAATAAAATTGTTTAATTTTTCTTAAATATTTGTTAAGTATTTGACACTGTACGAGGGTAAAATTTAGATTAACTTTGGCTAATTAGTTAATTTTTAGCCACACTATAATTTATTTCAGTGATAATTTAAAAATAATATTCTTTTTATTTACTACAATATTTTAGCTTATCAGAACGATTTCAGAATCGTTTTCCTTATCTAAAATAAATTTAGAACTGTTTTGCTTCTATACAACAAGTAGAACTAACAACTATTAATTATCTTATATAGAATTGGTTTAGAATATTTTGGTTTGTTTGGAGTAAATTCGGAACCGTTTCGCTATTTTGAAAATTTTAAATTGTTTAGAACGAGTTTAAAATTATTTTTCGCATCGAGAACGACTTCAGAATATTTTATTTAGAGCATTTATAAAGAGTCTCGAATTCGAAGTCGATATTTTGAAGATTCTGGAGTTCGATATCGAAATTTTAAGCAAACTCGATTTCTTCTTCTTTTCTTTTTATTGGCCATATCTATGGGGCGATTTACCCAGCTAACACACATTGTTTAATTTGAGAAAAATGTATTCAAAAGCACTACAACCCTAAATTATTGTTTTTCAATGTTTTTTTTAATATTATTATAGTCTATAAAAGTAGACAATACAACACAGATATTAGGGATAACAGCAACGTTTGCACACCCGGAAATACTGCCAGAGGTGACTTTTTTCTTAACCTAAATTCTTCTATTTTTACACTTGACAGACAAAGTTGACAGATGACGTGACCAAGGACAAAACTATGTTTAAATTTTGGCGGGTAATCAGAAAACAGAGAAAAATGGACGAAAAAAAGGTTTAGAGTATGTTTGAACGAGCCGATATTTTCCTCGGAACGTTCTGCAGTAGAAATAATAAGAACGTTGTACTTCGGGCGGATAATCCGGTTTCGCAGCGCGTTTCCTTCCTGAAAATGAGCGTAAATCAGTGTAGAGAGCGTCGGTTCGAGCATTTGTGTCAATGTTTGAGCACGTTTTCCGGTTCTAGCCGGTGACACCGCGATATAATCCATCACTATTTGGTGGATTTACAACATGCCCGTTCGCCGCACACACGGACACACGGACACACGCACAGAATCATAAACTACAACTTTATTAGAGGGACTCGACGGAGGTTTCATCGGAAAATAAATGCATGTCGCACGCCCGAATCCAGATATACGTTAAGTGATGGATAACTTCGACGGCTTGATGAAGTGCCAACCAAAAAAAAAGCGAAATATCGGTTTTGGATGTTCCGTAAATAATGGATAAATGGTTTTTTAGTTTCTTTGTTATTTCGTCGGTTTCGGAATGAGAATTTTCCGATAAATCACGCTATTACTTGTCAAATTTTGATGAGAACGTTAAAATACGGGACTCGTTATTTTTAATTTGGGATTTAGATGCCATGTTTTGCTCGTAGTTCATTTACGAGTCTTAAGAGGGCGCCACGTGCGCAATAACACAACCTAACCTAAAAGAAATACAAGTAAATGAACATTAAGACAGTTCTTTTGTCAGAGTTACCAATTTTTAGAAACAAAAAGTACCAGTCTATGAAGTCCTAGTTCATTGATAATGGAGGAATTTGATAAGTGTTACTAATACAAGAAAACTCAAATTTGGATACTACATTGTTTATTTTCAATATTATTTATTTGAAAATTTACGTATCTTTTCATAAACAAAGACCTAACGTGTCATTTTGAGAAAATTAT
Organism: Hermaeophaga mercurialis; assembly: GCA_951812935.1. NCBI lineage: Eukaryota > Metazoa > Arthropoda > Insecta > Coleoptera > Chrysomelidae > Hermaeophaga > Hermaeophaga mercurialis. The sequence continues at coordinate 50,177,220 of OX638360.1, read as the reverse complement.
ATGGTGATATGGTTTTGAGTTTCCATTTTACTACATTCGAGCCCAATAAAGAACCTTTTTTATGTTTCAAAACGTTTGTATTAGAGATATAAAAGTGTATCTATGACAATTATGACAGTTTTTGTCATGGTTATCATTTTTTAGAAACAAAAAGTACATGTTTATGACGTAGTTCATGGACAATAGGAATTAGTTCAATGTTGCCAACATAAAAATCCATAAACTTGGAAGCTACATTGTTAATTTCAATAGAAGAAATCAGTGTTGCCAACATATATATATATATATATATATATTGTTTCATATTTTCAATTTACGTATCTCTTCATAATTATTAAACAACTTCCTAAGACATCATTTTAAAATATTATTATGGTGACAAATAGTCACGTGTAGAAATAGAATTGAAATTTTGGCTGACAGTTTGACGTGACAGGTGAAATATGGAAAAGAGAAGAAGAAGTGAGGTTAGAATGGAGAGATAAATGGCGCGAAAAAGAAGAATGTATTTTGGTTTTTGAATGTTAATGTTTGTTTTTATAATAATGTGTATATTATAATTGAACTGTTTCCGATAGTTTTCCAAATATTATTTATAATATAAAATTTTTAAAATCTTTATTTTAGATAAGTCGTATGAAGTTATACTTAATTTGTACGTTCTATGTGTCAATTAACATTTTTAAATATGGAAAGATATATAATACTTATCTTGAATTTCCACAGTCTTCAAAAACGTTTTAATATGTATTAAGGTCTACCTACGTTTCAGTATCTGACAATATACCATTTTGCAAGACAGACGTAAATAAATTTCATGTCATAAACCTGACAACCAATCAGTATTAACTCAATATTCTTCTTTTTCTAAAAATATATTTGGTTAGTATTATTTAGTTCAAAATGTGATTTAAGATAATTGAACTTCCCTGGTTTAGTTGTTCATTCAATGCTGTATATTAGGGATATTTTAGGTGTTTCTTTATTTTATATTCCCCCAAAAAATAAAGTTCTTCTTACTTGACATTTATATGAAGTACTTCCATTGTTGTTTCCATTGTGTTATTAAGTGTAGGTTTGTATTTGGTGTCAATTAGTTCTTTTTCGTAATGTGACTTATCTGATTGTTTTAATGTATAAACTGGTAAGTGTTCACAGTACCTTATGTTAAAATTTCTAAGTGTCTGGCCAACATAGATGGCGTTACAATCCGGACAATTTAGTTTGTAAATATGTAATCGTTCTGTATGACCCGTCATCTTTAGATTGTTTTCCTAAAAGATGATATTAATTTCTTGTAACTATTTTTTTTTCACACACTAAAACTGATTTTTACAGAAGCATTAATTGTGATAAATTTAATACGCTCCTAATTGTAGTTTATCCGGATAACGCCCTCTTGAATAAAGAGCCGAGCGCACCCTCATCGAGGCCGAAGAAGCATTTGGCAATCAAAATATGTCATTTAATTTCGAGAAAAGCGGACCACATGTGCACAGAGGCCGAGAACAAAACCGTCCCCCCTGTCGAAGAGGTTTTTTACTTAAAGAGAACAAAGATATTCCCATATAATGCAGCAACCGGCCCGTGCTGCAAATGATCAAGGGACCTGTAAAACACCATCATTCATAGATCAAACAATAAGTTGACAGAAGTGATTGCGTTGGGGTCGGAATTAAGGCTCCTCGGGACCGAACCAACCAACAAACCATTTTCGCTTCGATTAAAAACTAATCAGTCATCCCGACCGGAGATCATTTGCGGTTAAACGTATATTTGGCCGACACAATCGCGTACTTTTCTCTTTATTCTATCATTTATTTGTCAATTTTTGTATATTGTACTGGTTTGTTTGCGCAGACCAAGGCCATAGGAAAAAAAGTAGAAATCTAACCTAACTATTGACAAGTATGACAGATCCCCGATATAAATAAGAGGAAGAAGTTAGTTGATGGTGGTGAAGTGTCAAATACTTAGAAATTAAAGTGGAATTTTGAAATTATTTGTTGAATGTATGAAAGAGCAATTAAAAATTCATGAAAGTATTCAATGCACGTGACAAATTTGATAAAAAGATTTGCTTTTAAGACTAGATTGTAGGATGTAAAATTTCAGAAAAATTAAAAATTCCAAATTTTTTCCTCGATTTTCTTCCAGGTGGTCGTTGAAATAATTTTTTTTTCAAATCTAATTTTTGACTCTCCGCCATTTTGACAGTTTTTAAGATACCGCCATTTTGTTTATTTCAGTAGATGTGGCATTCATTTTTCTATCAAATAAAAATAGTTTGATTGTTTCGATTTCAGTGGTGTAGACGTAGGGATTTTTAAATGACTGAATGTCCAAAAATCTTTTTAACGAATTCGAAGCTCAATAACTTTTACAAAATTAAAATCGAATCAACAAAATAGTTTTGTTAATTAGTGTCGTCTTTTGTCTGAACTCAATATCTCTTATAGTTTTTTGTGAAGTGATTATTTAAAGATGTTTTAAAAATTGTAAAAATTCTTGTGTTTTGGCTCGAAAATTGGTTAAAATTGAAATAAAAAGCTCAGAAATCCCTAATGCCCATATTAGGGTTAAATATAAGGATTAAATATAATTTTACGCAGATTTTTAGTAAATATTAAAAATTTTGACATATATATATATATATATAAAAAAAAAGTGGTTGTCGGGACATTTTTCATTTTAGAAGAGCAAAAACAGACGAAGTTACTACATTGAAGAAAAAACAGGTAAAGGAGAAAAAAGGAAGAAGGCCAAAAAGAAAGGAAGAAAATAAGCAAAAAAAAACGGTGAAATTACATGTTTATAATATACGTTAACATACAGAGTGAATCTAAATTTTTGAAAGATAATAATTAAACAATTTTTTTAAATTTTAAATAATTAAATTATATTTTCTAATGAAAAGTATACTGGGAATAAATGTATTACAATCTGATCAAATATTTTTGTTTGTTATTAAAAAAATTTTTTCAATTAGCTGACTTTTAAGAAAAAACTTACCGATCAACTTCAACCCCCCGTATATTAAGTATTCGTGTGCCGTAGCGCAAATATTGATATAATTATTTCTATCGCAAAAGTAAACTAAAAATAAAGCGAATGACATGCGACATGTCATGATAATTTTTTTATAAAGCGATTATTTGTCTAAATATGTCCCATGTAACTTGTCAAATCATGCATTTCATAAAATAACGCTAATTACGAGTACCTAATGCAGGTGTGCAATAAAAACCGGTGCTTCATTAATTTAATTTTTTTTTAATTACGCGGAATGTTTTTTCGACGAATTAATCTCTTGTCATTTTTAATTTAGTTTACAAATAAAATTATCTCGTACAGATAGCGTGCATGATATGGGAATAAACAAGTATATATTGTAACAGTTTTTTATTTTTTTTAATAATACTCGTAGATGAATAAAATACAAGATTCTAAAGTTGGCTGCAATATCCAGAAATCAAGAAAATGGAGTACCGCAAGGATCCGGTTTAAGCGTGACAGAAAAATCGACAGATCAGCGATTTGTCAACGAACAATTGAAGAATTAGGGGTAGAAATTATGGTTTATTAAGTTGAAAGAGAAGTTGTAAAGTAAATATAAAATCAAAAAAATTAAATACACGAAACGAGAATCAAATAAACACCAAAAATTCTCGGGCTGGATTTATTTTTCCCTGTAATAAATTTTATTTTTCCAAAATAAGTGCCAATTAAGTTTTGAAATTAAATCGCAAATGTTCTTGTTTTAAGAAAATGATACTTTAACGGAAAAGTGAAACAACAACTATTTTTGTTTTATTTCGTTGTTGTTAATTGCTTTCATCAATTAGAAATTTTATTGATGATTATTTTTCAATCTAAAATTAATTAAATTTTGAACATATTCAAATACATACAAACGGGTTTGTTGAATTCAGTTTTGTAAACTTGTAAATGTAACACTTCACTATACTTTTAAATACAAAAATTTTGAATGGAAAACGATATTTTCCAAAATTAGATAATTTAAAAACTTCAGTCAGTTACTTGATTTTCTCGCCAGTCCGTTTCGGGGGCTCTAAGAAAAAACCAAAAATATAGAGTGAGAAAATTGGAGGCAAAGAAAAAAGAAACAAATATAAAACAGAGTCAAAAGAAAAAGGGAGTCAAAAAATATACAAAAATTTTCTTTTTCTCTTTTGGTGATTAGCTTAGGTTATAAAAACTAAGTTTATTTTTTGGCATTAAAAGAAACCAAAAATATAGAGCCAAAGAAAAAAGAGACAAAAAGGAGCGAAAATTTAAAAAAATAATTCAAAATCAGCAATCATGGATTTATCTAAAAAATTCTTTTTTAGTGATTAGGTTAGTTAAATTTGTTTCTGACTCTTTTTTCTTTGATTCTTATTTTTGGATTCCTTTTTTATTTGGCTCCTTTTTCCTTTATCCTCTTTATTTATTTCATACTTTTGCTCAAACTTTTAATTTTCCCTACGGTATCACTTTTCCCGCTTATTTTTATATTGGTTTTTAATTCATTTGTAACCTCAGTATATTTTTTCTTCCCATCTAATTTAGTAGTAGCCAGAACCATTGTTTTTTAGTTTATTTTAATATCTAAACGCGTTACAACAGGAAATAATAAAAACTTAGTTAAATAAGTTTTACATTTTTAAACATTTTTCTTTGCATTTAGAAATTCTTCTAAATTCTACTATGACTATATGAAAAAAAAAAAAATTCTGGCATATCTAATTGGAGTATTTTATTTGACCAATTTTCAACGGCAAAAATACACCTAATTTTCAATAAATAATAATATGAGAAATATACAGAAATGAATCTCACCTTTTTACACTCTTATATCCACCATTCCATTTTCGATTCAATCCACAATCCAGATATTTTCCATCACCCCCGAATTTTCGCGTTTTTCCATTTTCGACCACACTCGTTCCGACATAAAAAACATACCATCGTACTTTCAAATTCCCACGGACCCGTTATCTTGGATGAACTTTTTTAGAGCGCATTTAAGATCTCGGGACTATGTTGCCACAGCCTCAGTCCAACTAAATTATGTAAATTCGATATACAAAACCGATCGATAAAATCGATTTTGATATCTACAAATTCATAACGTAGCTTGACTTTATTGTTTCAGAAATTTTACGGTACGATCCAATTACTCCAAATTTTTTTTTATTGATGTCATTTTTATAATCAATTTTATATCTGAATCACTTAATTAATTTCCCTGTTAAAACACTCTTAAAATCCAAAAATATTTGAACTAAATTTTTTTTTGAGGGTACCAATTAAATATTTAAATCTATTTATTTCAAAACATATTAAAATAAATTATATAATAAAAAAATACGTAGAAATAACTGAAAATTTTGACAGGCAATAATTATTTGTTTTATATTTTTGAAAAAAAACCTTTATTAAAATTTGTTACTGAAGTCATTTTTATAATAAATTTTATATCTGAATCATTTCATTTCGCAATAAAAATAATGTAAATTGATTTCTATATCAAACAAATCTTAAAAGACGAAAATATTTAAATTAATTATTTTTGTAACGATCAATCCTTTATTAAAATACTATTAAAATCCAAAAATATATGAACTTAATTTCATTTGAGAGTATCAATTAATCATTTAAATCTATTTATTTCAAAACAAATTATATAATAAAAAATTAGCTGAAAATAACTGAAAATCGATCATACACATTCTCTTTTTTTTTATCACATATTCATCCATCCTACCTTTTACCGAAACCGAAAATTTATTACCAAACGAACGATCTGAAAGAAAGAAAAAGAAATTTATTACAGTAAAATAATTCGTCAAATACTTCAATAGAAAATTAATATTGTACGATGGTCAAAAGAGACGAAACATTGTACGCTTTTAATATAACTTTATTTTATTCAAATCAAAATTTGTTATTGCATTATACAATATTTGAAAATAAATTTGTTGGAAATATTAATCGAAAATGTATTTTTGATTTTCTCCTAAATACAGGATGATTCATTTGCAAAGAACAGGATTTTCAATAATTTTTATATTTACATCAAATAAATAAAATTTTGTTAAAAGACAAAAATGAGGCATTCTCTTTTTCTAAACCGCACAGTACATTTTAAAATTTTGTGATGCTTTGAAAACCCGGTAATAAATATTTTTACTATGAATTTGTCAGGAAAAATGGAATGTTAAATCTTTTTTTGGTTAACTAAGAGAATGATTATGATTTTGAACGATCTCAAGTTGCAAAAATAATGTCAGATTATTAAAAAATTTAAACAATATAAGAAATTTAAGAAATTGATGAGATATTAATATTTTCAAATTAGACAGGAGAGTTAATTAAAAATTAAAAAAAAAAATAACGAATATCAATAATAGCAAGTAGTTAAGAGACAGACATTTAAAATGTTAAGAATAATGGATAAATTTGGTAAAAATATATTAAAGTAATTTTCACAATAGAATAAGGACCAGAAAAAACTAGTTGATTTATTAACGGTATTAAATTTATTTTCACAAAAATTTAATAAATATTTTTTCCTCCAAAATTCCAACTTTTTTGAATTTTATTATTAAAACCATTTAACTAAAGGATCATGTATTAAATTGAATAATTTTCAAAAATAAGTGAATTTTAAGAAAAACACATTTTTTGAAAATAAAAGTGATGATAAGTGAAAAACCTAATAACACATTAATTTTTTTTAGATAAAAAAAATTAGCGGTAAGTTGACCACCCTATATTTATAAAAAAAAACTAGTCGATATTTTTAATCAAATTGAACTGATTTTTATAATTTAATAAATATTTTTTCCCTTCCTTGAAACCCTGTACAATAGGTATAACAAAACCTAAAAACGTGAGCATAATTCAAATTTAATATAATATACAGGGTATTCTAATTAAAAATAACTAGATATAACAATGATAGGTTCTAACTTTTCGAAACACACAGTATATATAAAACCAATTTTAAACTGTAGAGATTAATTTTCTGCACAAATTTTATAAAAAAATTGTTTTTGAGATCTCTCCATGACAGAAAATAAGTTGACCACCCTGTATATATATATATATATATATATATATATAAATATAAAAACTAGTCGTTTTTCAAAAATGTATTCTTAAAACTATTTAAATGAAGAATTATGTAATATATTATTTTCAAAAATAAGTGAATTTTAAGATTAACAACTTTTTTTAAATATTTCGAAGCACCCTGTATATAACTTAATGAAACATTACATTTTTTATTTAGAAAAGTTAGAATAGAATTTAAATTAAAAAAATTATAAGGATGATTTAATGGTCTTACTTTTTAAAACACACTGTATATCTTAAAGTATCTAGTTTAAAACTATGGAAGTTAATTCTGTAAAAATTTTATAAAAAAACTTTTTCTAGTATCTCCAATACAGAAAATAAGTTGTATTTACAAGAAAACTCGGCGATTTCTTAATCAAATTAAGTTCATTTTCACAAAAACTTCGAAATCGTATTATTAAAATCATTTAAGTAGAATATGCTCTATTAAATTAAATGAAGTTTAAGATTGTTATTACATTTTTTGAAAATAAAAGCTACATTGACCATCTTAGAAATGGCGTGGATTAAAGTACATAAAATTACGTTTAATTTACCATCGCAATAAATATCCCTACAAACCAGAAATAATAACAAATATACTCACAATCGAACTAATTTTCAATAACGACCATTTCACATTAACAATTCGCACTCATTATTCCGCACTAAATCCGCAATTTTTCATTAAAACACAAAAAAAACACTTTTTATAAAAAACACTGTTAAATTTATTTCGCTCCAAAAATGATGAAAATCGCGTCGTCTTCCCGTTTCTTCTTGTCGCGCAAGGCCTACTTAGCGCTATTTTCCGTAATTTTGATTGGCCGATGGACCAACATGGCCGACACCCTTGTCATTCCAAGAAACGACGTTGATGTTTTCATACAGGGAGATTCGAGCCGAGTTTTAGCGAACTTTTGTAATTGGAATCATACAGGGTGAGCTCAAAAAGAATGCACCGAATATATTTAAAATGATAATAAAAACTTATTGATATAAGTAATGCTGACATATTTATATACACGATGGTTTACGTATATTGTTTAAAAAAGCTAGTTTCAATATACAGGGCAGTGCATATAACTAAAATACTATTTATCATTTTTAAAAAACCCGAATGTCTTAAAACATTTATTTTGTAATTATTTTATACTTACACATTTAAAAATTAATATTTTATTGTTTGCGGTAATACAGGGTGATTTAGACAAAATTTATAAATACTTAAAATTAATTTAAATAAATATTTTTAATCAAATACAAAGTTACAAGGTGAATACAAAACTAAATCAAAATGTTTTTAAGAATGATAATATCTTTGTACAGGGTGATTTATATAAAGTTTTAGTCAATTCTTCTAAAAATTATAATTTTTTTTAGTGATTAGAATCCAATAGAAAATAAACACAAAATATGTGCTCTGGAAATGTCTGAAATGTTAATAATAAATTAATAACATGCAAGGATACAGGGTGATTTAGGCTAAATCCAATAATAATATCTTTAAAGAAATTAATCTAATAATATGGTTTTATCAAATAGAAAATTAGAGGGTGAATACAAAGTTAAATCCAAATGTTTTTGGAAAGTTGTTATTTTTATACAGGGTAATTTGTTTTAGAATATTTGAATTTTTTTGTGGATACAAAATATGAACTCTAAAACATTTAAATTGTCAATAATAAATTATAGGCATAATGAATTATACAGGGTTATTTATAAGTATTCTTACATTAAATTAATTTTAAAAAATGATTTTTTCGGATAGTAAATTTTAAATTATTTTTAGTGGTTAAAACATGCATAATATAATAATAAATTATTAATAAAAACAATGTTGGCACTTTGATATACAGCGTGATTTATAAATACAATTTAAAAACTATAGAAGCATATAAGTAAAATTTTTTTTTTTTTTTTGAAGAGTAACAAAAGGTTACGTGTTTGGTGCGTACACACTATGTAATGAAAGAAAGGCTGAATAAGTTGTATTTTAAAGTGTGTAAGATTCTTTATTTAAAGATATGTGTAAAAGAAATATATATATTTCTCAAAGTTTTCTACTATATTAATGTCGTTTTTTAAAAAGTTAATTTAAGATGTATTGTTACTGCGTTGATGTTCTCTACTTTTGTTTTATAACCAACCTTCTCTACTTTTTTGCACTTTTGTAAGTATCATGTTTGCTTTATGTATGATCTTCTATCATCAATTATTTTTTCAGTTTGTCCTGATGATGGCATTGTTTTGCCGAAAGCGCTTGACACTCTTTTGACTTTGAGAAATATATATATTTCTTTTACACATATCTTTAAATAAAGAATCTTACACACTTTAAAATACAACTTATTCAGCCTTTCTTTCATATAAGTAAAAGACTATTAATCATTTTTAAAAATATTTTTTTTTAACATTTTAACATGTTTATTGTTATTACTTACAGAATTAAAAATTAATATTAACTTGTTTAAACAGAGTAATTTGTTCTAAATTCATAAGATTCATTTTAACATAGTAATTTTATCTGAAAGAGTGATTTAGTCTAAATTTGTAAATAATTTTTATACAGGGTAATTTATTTATGATCTTGAGTAATTGTGCTATTTTATCAGAATTTACCAAATACTAATTGGATTTAAATTTATTCAAGTCATTTAAATAAAACATCATTTATTTTTGTCAAGTACTTTGAAATTAGTAGATTTTGGTGATTTAAAATCGTTTTTATTGAAAAATAAATCTCTAATTTTGGTTTTGTTTATTATACGAACGTTAACGAAGGATTTTTTAAAGTTGATACCAGAATGGTCACGCATTTTTTTATAGAAAATTCGTAGTTATTTTTAATCTTGAATTGTAAAATATAACAAAAAAAGTAAATAACTGAAGCCTATTTATCCTTTTCAAGAACATTTCTCTAAAAACTATTATTATTATTATTATTATAAAATAGGTCTTTTTAATTGTTATTAATAGGTCTGTCTAAACAAGGGCTGTATTTTATTTTTATTTTTTTATACTCAAAACACTTTTTAACTTTTACCAAGTTTAAATTTATCAAATAGATATTTCTAAACTTTTTAAATGATCCAGAGATGGTAAAATAGTATTTTCCGACGCATTAATCCCTGTATTCTTACTAATGATTGTGTCAAAATGGAATTAATCAATCGTTACGTAGCAACCACATACACTTTGATGCTGTTATACGTTATTTCCTATTTTCCTGTATCTCGTTGTGTTCGGTTGCATGTGTAAATAAAAATTAAAATTTCAAATATTTTCCTTTCTTTATTGTTTATGGTAATAAAAATTAAATATCTGAAGAGCAGCGTTTCGATTATCGAAACGACGTTATTCAAATAATATCAATGATAATAGTAATAATAATAATAATAATAAGATAAAACTATACATTCCTATAAATATTAGACTCGTTTTTCTTCTTCTTCTTCTTCTTCTTCTTCTTCTTCTTCTTCTTTCACCCCTCTTCACCTTTTCCTAATTCTCTCTTAAAAGTTGTTTTGTCTCTTTGCCTCATTTGTGTATTAAGGGTAATCGTGAAGTGTACTAAACGCACAATAATTTGAACTAAAATATTGTTACGTATTGGGTTGTTTTTGAATAAATAAATATATGAAAATATCTAAATATAATTTCCAGGAAGGTTTAACCCATTACGTAATTTGGTTAATGGAAATTAAAGAGTCTGAGTAAAAACAATAACAATTTATTTATCTGATTAAAACAACTAAACTATAAGTGTAACTTATACATTAAATAACGAATACACTTAATAGCAGGGGTAGGCACTATCAACTTCTCTATTATCCGAGAACCCAAACTTGATTCCCGATCTTCTTTTATTTTTCCCACCAAGATGACCTAATTTTTATTAATTTCGATGATTTAAATAAATAGTTATAAAAGTTTTATATACAGGGCGATATTTAACTAAATCTCTGTACATACTATCCTAACAATATTGAACATTTCTTATGAAGCAAATTTAATATCGATATTAATTTGCTTGGAAGCGAAAATAAATACCTTTGTACTAAAATCCCCCACTAATAGTGCTACTCCATTACGCACATGTTAGTGTCATAATCCGGTAATATATCCTTTACCGTCGAGCCGGATCGCGCCCATTATTTCATAATAAACTATGTTAAACATGAAATTAGCAACGTTGTAGCGCGGTGCTCGGAGTGTCAGAAGTCAACGTGTTTACGCCAAAATATAAACATCAAGTGTTAATATTCCAATTAAATTCCCATTACAAATTGCTTAGCTCCAGATACTACGTACTACGTTAATAAATCGAAACATATACTGGATGTATTTCTATTCTAGCGGTTTACGAGTTCACGTAGCAGTTTTCTTAGTCCAATGGAGGTGAATCTGGTGAATACGGAGCAAAAATCCACGTTTTTCATTCCCAATGAATTATGAATAGCTTCGACCCACCCGTTACCATTTAGTGGTAACTCGTGCTCATTTCTAATTTAATTTTATAATAAAAATGTAAATGAGTTGGTCTCTTTTTCCAATAAAATTACCATAGCACCATCTGATGTTTGTCCTATCGTCAGCTGGATCTGAGACTCGTCAAACCGAAGACGGAATGGCATAAATCAAGCGAATAATATGACGGGGCCAAAAATTGTACTGACGCCCCATTACACGACCTTTATTATCAGTTTAACTTACATTATTTGTTTTCCGTACCGTATTCTTAATTATGTTATTTTTAGTTGTTAGCGTCTCGGTGAAAGAGAACGGACACGCTCGTAAAAATCTTATTGTTATGTTAATGGACCCGACAAGGTGTTTCCATTGAGTTTATTCAAAACGGTTTTTTTCTTACACCGCTCTTTGGGTGGCAACCAAATCTAAAAATTTGTTTATTACTACCAGAGAAGCTAAGAAGAGCGTTGAAAAGCAGAAATGAAGTATCAAGTTTGATGGAGAGAAATCAGTGTTGAATTCATTGCAAATAAAGTTTGTTGTTAAAGGCCTTCGATTGTTACAACATAAATATTTAGAGTTCCTGAACATATTGTAACACTTTAAAATTTCACAATATAACCTAAAAATACAAATAACGGCGACACATACTTCACTTATTTACTTCATATTTTGACACTTCTCCTGTCATTTTGTTCTTATTTATATCCTTCTCTAGCTTTCACGATAGTTTCAGAGTATTCTTGAGGTTTTAGAGAATGTTAAACTGTCTTTCTGGACATAGATCACAAAAGTATTAAAGAAGAAAGAAGAAGAACTGTCACAGGTGTCAATAATTAGGTTAGGTTTCTGGTTTTTTCCTGTGGCCTTGTCATATCCAACCAAACCGTTAAAATTAAATAAGTTAGAATTGTTCTAAAATCGTTCTAAAATAGTTTTATATCAACTCTAATGAGTTTGAATTGTTAAAAACTGAAAGAGAATCGTTCTCGAACGATTTTGCGAGTCAAAAAATGTTGGAATCATCAGAATTCAAATAGACTCGTTCTGGAATAGTTTTACAATCCTAAACTATTCTCAAATCGTTCTGAAATAGTTTTATATCAACTCTAAAGAGTTTGAATTGTTAAGAACTTAAAAAGAATCGTTCTCGAACGATTTTGCGAGTCAAAACTGTTGGAATCGTTCTGAAATACTTTTAGAACCTTTATAATAATTCTAGATAAATCAGTATTCAAATAGATTCGTTTTGGAATAGTTTTACAATCCTAAACTATTCTCAAATCGTTCTGAAATAGTTTTATATCAACTCTAAAGACTTGGAATCGTTATAAACTCAAAGAGAATCGTTCTGGAACGATTTTGCGAGTCAAAACTGTTGGAATCGTTCTGAAATACTTTTAGAACCGTTATAATCATTCTAGATAAATCAGTATTCAAATAGATTCGTTTTGGAATAGTTTTACAATCTTAAATGAACTGTTCTCGAATAGTTCTAAAATAGTATTATATCCACTGTAAACAGCTTGAATATAAAAGTATTAAAGAAGGAAGAAGAAGAACTGTCATAGTCGGTCAATAATTAGGTTAGGTTTCCGGTTCTTTCTCGTGGCCTTGTCCTATGCAACTAAAACGTTACAATGTGATTAAAATGTTAACCAGTGTACTTCGAATGGGTTCTTTTTCTTGCAAGACTCTTTGTTATACAACGAAATCTATAAACGTATTCATTCTTCGGTTCCGAACCGTAAATATTTTTACTATTCCAAGTGTATTATCCTTGTCGAGGACCATCGAACTTTATAAATGGTAAATATGGCGGATCGTCGAAGAGATCGGAGACGGAGCCGCAACGTCTGGCAGCGTTGATTAATTTATTGGCGTCGGGGGACGAAAGGGGGGCCGTCGGAAGGGTGGAAAAGGTGCGGAGAGATGGTCAATACCGCCGCCGGCCACCGCCACTTCGGAAAACTTCTGTCGGATCGGCCGGAAACCGGTTTCCGTTCAACGAGGGAAAAATAAAACGCGATTGGCTAATACACGTTACAGAACAGTTAGCAGAACCGGAGCGGAAAATCTTACGGAACAGAATTTGAGAAAATGCGGCTCCTAAATGTATGCAACCAGCATTACTGTACGTCAAAATGGCGGCTTGCCGTTTAGTATGGGGATCTCTTCTCATTTTTTCAGCAGAGCTAAAAATTCTTGGAACCTGTACCGGTCGACTTTATCAAACAAAAATTGTGTGAAATTTTAATTCGAAAATTGTATGTCGCAGTTCGGCAAAATATAATTTATTTACCGTGACGGGAAAAAAAGTCGAACGAATAAATCAGCGAAACAACTTGTGCAATTTTCCACTATCAAGGGACTAAATTATTATTAGGGCCATTTATTTGTTGGAGCGCGTAGCATTTGTTCGGGGGCCCCATTACCGTTACTCTGTGGTTAAAAATGGAATGCGAATTAATAAAAATATGGTGCTTTCACTCACATATTTCCTCATTTTTATTATGATGGAGAACGTGAGGCTTATCTAAAACCGCGTCGGTGATCTGCCGGTTAATACGTTCGGAGTAAAAATGTGTGTTCCCCATTAGAACGAATATATAGATATATATTTATATGCGGATTTTGAATACGGTTAGACTGCGGGATTGTTTACCTTTTTCTGAAAATAATCATTACCATCCAGACTGCAGTTTAGAAATTTAATAGCGGAGCATTCTTTTCGGGTTGTAATCAATTTAGAATCTTAAAACCATACAAGAACAATTCCCTTTAGGTTCTTAATTTATTTAAACTGTTTATAGTAGATACAAAACTATTTTAGAACTATTTGAGAACAGTACATACTAATTTAAGATTGAAAAACGATTGTATTTGAATTCTGATTTATCTAAAACCAACTTAGAACGATTTCAACAGTTTTTAGTAAAATAATTCGAGAATGATTCTCTTTCAGTTTTTAACAATTCGAACTCTTTAGAGTTGACATAAAACTCTTTCAAAACGATTGGAGAACAGTTTAGGATTGTAAAACTATTCAAGAACGATTCCATTTGAAATCTGACTTATTTAGAATGCTTAGAACGGTTCTAAAACTATTTCATAACGATTTCAATAGTTTTGTCTCGCAAAATCGTTCAAGAATGATTTTCTTTCAGTTTTTAACAATTGGAATTCTTTAGAGTTTGATATAAACCTATTTCAGAACGATTTGAGATCAGTTTAGGATTGTAAAACTGTTCAAGAACGATTCCATTTGAAATCTGACTTATTTAGAATGCTTAGAACGGTTCTAAAACTATTTCATAACGATTTCAATAGTTTTGTCTCGCAAAATCGTTCAAGAATGATTTTCTTTCAGTTTTTAACAATTGGAATTCTTTAGAGTTTGATATAAACCTATTTCAGAACGATTTGAGATCAGTTTAGGATTGTAAAACTGTTCAAGAACGATTCCATTTGAATTCTGACTTATTTAGAATGCTTATAACGGTTCTAAAACTATTTCATAACGATTTCAATAGTTTTGTCTCGCAAAATCGTTCAAGAATGATTTTCTTTCAGTTTTTAACAATTGGAATTCTTTAGAGTTTGATATAAACCTATTTCAGAACGATTTGAGATCAGTTTAGGATTGTAAAACTGTTCAAGAACGATTCCATTTGAATTCTGACTTATTTAGAATGCTTATAACGGTTCTAAAACTATTTCAGAACGATTCCAACAGTTTTGACTCGCAAAATTATTCGAGAACGATTTTCTTTCAGTTTTTAACAATTGTATTTCTTTAGAGTTTAATATAAAACTATTTCAGAACAGTTTGAGATCAGTTTAGGATTGTAAAACTGTTCAAGAACGATTCCATTTGAATTCTGACTTATTTAGAATGCTTAGAACGGTTCTAAAACTATTTCATAACGATTTCAATAGTTTTGTCTCGCAAAATCGTTCAAGAATGATTTTCTTTCAGTTTTTAACAATTGGAATTCTTTAGAGTTTGATATAAACCTATTTCAGAACGATTTGAGATCAGTTTAGGATTGTAAAACTGTTCAAGAACGATTCCATTTGAATTCTGACTTATTTAGAATGCTTATAACGGTTCTAAAACTATTTCAGAACGATTCCAACAGTTTTGACTCGCAAAATTATTCGAGAACGATTTTCTTTCAGTTTTTAACAATTGTATTTCTTTAGAGTTTAATATAAAACTATTTCAGAACAGTTTGAGATCAGTTTAGGATTGTAAAACTGTTCAAGAACGATTCCATTTGAATTCTGACTTATTTAGAATGCTTAGAACGGTTCTAAAACTATTTCATAACGATTTCAATAGTTTTGTCTCGCAAAATCGTTCAAGAATGATTTTCTTTCAGTTTTTAACAATTGGAATTCTTTAGAGTTTGATATAAACCTATTTCAGAACGATTTGAGATCAGTTTAGGATTGTAAAACTGTTCAAGAACGATTCCATTTGAATTCTGACTTATTTAGAATGCTTATAACGGTTCTAAAACTATTTCAGAACGATTCCAACAGTTTTGACTCGCAAAATTATTCGAGAACGATTTTCTTTCAGTTTTTAACAATTGTATTTCTTTAGAGTTTAATATAAAACTATTTCAGAACAGTTTGAGATCAGTTTAGGATTGTAAAACTGTTCAAGAACGATTCCATTTGAATTCTGACTTATTTAGAATGCTTAGAACGGTTCTAAAACTATTTCATAACGATTTCAATAGTTTTGTCTCGCAAAATCGTTCAAGAATGATTTTCTTTCAGTTTTTAACAATTGGAATTCTTTAGAGTTTGATATAAACCTATTTCAGAACGATTTGAGATCAGTTTAGGATTGTAAAACTGTTCAAGAACGATTCCATTTGAATTCTGACTTATTTAGAATGCTTATAACGGTTCTAAAACTATTTCAGAACGATTCCAACAGTTTTGACTCGCAAAATTATTCGAGAACGATTTTCTTTCAGTTTTTAACAATTGTATTTCTTTAGAGTTTAATATAAAACTATTTCAGAACAGTTTGAGATCAGTTTAGGATTGTAAAACTGTTCAAGAACGATTCCATTTGAAATCTGACTTATTTAGAATGCTTAGAACGGTTCTAAAACTATTTCATAACGATTTCAATAGTTTTGTCTCGCAAAATCGTTCAAGAATGATTTTCTTTCAGTTTTTAACAATTGGAATTCTTTAGAGTTTGATATAAACCTATTTCAGAACGATTTGAGATCAGTTTAGGATTGTAAAACTGTTCAAGAACGATTCCATTTGAAATCTGACTTATTTAGAATGCTTAGAACGGTTCTAAAACTATTTCATAACGATTTCAATAGTTTTGTCTCGCAAAATCGTTCAAGAATGATTTTCTTTCAGTTTTTAACAATTGGAATTCTTTAGAGTTTGATATAAACCTATTTCAGAACGATTTGAGATCAGTTTAGGATTGTAAAACTGTTCAAGAACGATTCCATTTGAATTCTGACTTATTTAGAATGCTTAGAACGGTTCTAAAACTATTTCATAACGATTTCAATAGTTTTGTCTCGCAAAATCGTTCAAGAATGATTTTCTTTCAGTTTTTAACAATTGGAATTCTTTAGAGTTTGATATAAACCTATTTCAGAACGATTTGAGATCAGTTTAGGATTGTAAAACTGTTCAAGAACGATTCCATTTGAATTCTGACTTATTTAGAATGCTTATAACGGTTCTAAAACTATTTCATAACGATTTCAATAGTTTTGTCTCGCAAAATCGTTCAAGAATGATTTTCTTTCAGTTTTTAACAATTGGAATTCTTTAGAGTTTGATATAAACCTATTTCAGAACGATTTGAGATCAGTTTAGGATTGTAAAACTGTTCAAGAACGATTCCATTTGAATTCTGACTTATTTAGAATGCTTATAACGGTTCTAAAACTATTTCAGAACGATTCCAACAGTTTTGACTCGCAAAATTATTCGAGAACGATTTTCTTTCAGTTTTTAACAATTGTATTTCTTTAGAGTTTAATATAAAACTATTTCAGAACAGTTTGAGATCAGTTTAGGATTGTAAAACTGTTCAAGAACGATTCCATTTGAAATCTGACTTATTTAGAATGCTTAGAACGGTTCTAAAACTATTTCATAACGATTTCAATAGTTTTGTCTCGCAAAATCGTTCAAGAATGATTTTCTTTCAGTTTTTAACAATTGGAATTCTTTAGAGTTTGATATAAACCTATTTCAGAACGATTTGAGATCAGTTTAGGATTGTAAAACTGTTCAAGAACGATTCCATTTGAAATCTGACTTATTTAGAATGCTTAGAACGGTTCTAAAACTATTTCATAACGATTTCAATAGTTTTGTCTCGCAAAATCGTTCAAGAATGATTTTCTTTCAGTTTTTAACAATTGGAATTCTTTAGAGTTTGATATAAACCTATTTCAGAACGATTTGAGATCAGTTTAGGATTGTAAAACTGTTCAAGAACGATTCCATTTGAATTCTGACTTATTTAGAATGCTTATAACGGTTCTAAAACTATTTCAGAACGATTCCAACAGTTTTGACTCGCAAAATTATTCGAGAACGATTTTCTTTCAGTTTTTAACAATTGTATTTCTTTAGAGTTTAATATAAAACTATTTCAGAACAGTTTGAGATCAGTTTAGGATTGTAAAACTATTCAAGAACGATTCCATTTGAATTCCAGATTTATCTAGAATGATTATAATGGTTCTAAAACTATTTCAAAACGATTATAATAGTTTTGACTCGCAAAATCGTTCGAGAACGATTCTTTTTCAGGTTTTAACAATTCGAACTCTTTAGAGTTGATATAAAATTATTTCAGAATGATTATTTGAGAACAGTTTATGATTGTAAAACTATTCAAGAACGATTCCATTTGAATTCCAGATTTATCTAGAATGATTATAACGGTTCTAAAACAATTTCAGAACCATTCTTTTTTATTGACATGAAACTATTTTAGAACGATTTGAGAACAGTTCGTACTAGTTTCGGAATTGAAAACTATTCAAGAATGAAGGAAAAAATGTAATCCGCCACTATTGGTCAATTCGAGCTGGATAAACCGCCTCTTTTCCAAAATAAATTCATTCCAACTTACCGACATTCCTGCTAATTCCCGATATTTCCTGCGGAGAGCAAAAAAAAACCCGGCGCAATTTTTACGGCAGTCTCCCCCATCCCGCGGCGATAATACCGAAATGAGACTCAGATTAAATGTGTCAAAGAAGGTTTAATTTTCAGGGAAATTTTAGTGGATTTTTTACAGTAGGGCTTCGTGTACTTTGTGAACGGAGATTAGTACGAGACTCGGCGGATTCCGCTGGAATGGGTTTTGTCAAGAGTATCTGTGATGTCTGTTCACGATTTTGTTCTCGCCTAAATGAGTGTAAATCTGAGAGAGCTGCCAGAATTATAATTAAAATTGAGATAGGTATAGTATAGCCTTCCCCTGGACCGGCCTCGGAAAATCTCCTCTTTCATCGAAAATTACTTTAAAGTCGTAGTTAGTAGTGAAAATAAGTAAAATTAACCACGTATAGTTAACTAATTTATGGGGTGGTAGTATTCGTTTTTAATTACTTTTATCAGGTGCTACATTTTGAAGTATTATTTATTTTTATTTATCAATATGGTAGATTGAAAAGAAAATCCCTTGAAACACTACGTTTCAACTGAAAATCAATATCTCTATAAGTAAAAGTAATAAACACCAGAAAAAATATCCAAAACACACATTTACTCCTCAAGAAACTTTATGACTTTACAAATATAACTGTATAGTAGTTATTTTGTATAAAAAACCATAAATATAAACTTATTGGTATATATTTTTACCTATACTTAAAAATTATAAAGTTTTTCATCAACTTTAAAGTAAAAATTCCTTCTTTTAATGGTAAAAGTGAAAATAATTCTGTCAATAAGTGAAGAAAATAGTATATACAGTGTGTCTACTTAAGTTGGAACCATATGGAAAACTTTTTTATTATTAATTTTAGGAAAAAAAGTTATTCTTCATAAAAAGTTCTGCATTGTCTAAAACCTAGAATACAGTCATCAAATATCAATTTTTTTCAGTGGTATACGAGGTTTGTCGAAAAATGTAAATTTTGCTCAAGAGTAAAGTACCTTTCTTTTTGACAATATTGAAAAATGTTACAAAAAAAAGGTGATCAGAATTAAAAATAACGTTTAAATATGCAAGTACATCCATTTAAATTAAAACTTCAGATTATTTTATTTTTTACTAATATTTCTATTTTGAATGATTACGAAACACACGATAATCTTTTAGTTTTTCGATGTTTTCTAATAATTTTGCAATTAAAACGCGTAATAAGTGCATATTCATTTATTTTGCAAATAATAAAATTTACATATTTAAACGTAATTTTTAATTCTGATCAACTTTTTTTAGTAACATTTTTCGATATTGTCAAATTTAAAGGTACTTTACTCTTGAGTAAAACTCATATTTTTTGACAAACCTCGTATACCACTGAAAATATTTGATGTTTGATGACTGTATTCTTAGTTTTAGATAATGCAGAACTTTTTATGAAGAATAACTTTTTTTCATACAACCACTAATAAAAAAGTTTTCCATATGGTTCCAACTTAAGTAGACACACTGTATATATATTTCAATTCCGTCCTTAATTATTCAGTTAAGGCTGAAAATAAATGTTTAAAATAAAATCTTTGCAAAATCCTGCAAAAAATACTTGTTTATACTTCGAATTTCAACAGAGCGGTGATTATTACTTATTCGTAAAAATTATATTTACTTCAAAGTAACTTGTTATATTTATATTGAATAAATACAACTAAGAAGTCACTTATAAAGTTTATTTTACGTATCTATCTCTTTAAAATGACCAGGTAAAGTAGAAAATTTTATATAATTGATATAATGTTCCATTTGTAATGTAAAAGTTACTATTAAAGTCACAATGTAGTAATTTAAACGAATATTATTTTGTAATATATTGGTTATTTCAACTTGATTACTTTAACCAAGAATTTCGTAACTATGGCATTCTTTTAAAAAGTAAAAATATGGTATTATTATAAACTTATTTATTTTTTATAGTATTTTTACTTAAAATAAGTATTTATAATTATAAAAACCAAAAAACGACTTAACTTAGTCGAAAATCTCAAACAGAAAGTTAAAATCACTAAACATAACGCACAATACAGGCAAAGTTAAAACAAATATTTGGAAGAATATTAAAAGGAAGATAAAATAACGAAGACATAAAAAAAGTAGATGGAATAAAAAATTTGAATAAATTTAAGAATGCAGTTGAACTAAAATTAAAAACCCAAAATTAACAAATATTTACCAAAAGATTTTTTGACGGTTTCTAGAACTGTCATCAAAAGATAAAAAAAAGAAGAAGAACTTTCTTATTGGTCTTTCATTAACTCAGATTCTGCGTCTTTTTTTTATGGACTCGGCCTGTGTAGCCAAACAGTTACAATATTTAGGTAGACTTAATGATTATACTTTAATACGTACTCAGTTTTAATTTCAACGCAATTTTTTTTAGTTTATTAGATTAATACAGGACTTATTTTAAATATGCTGCGTTATCCGTTCATCGTTTTATTTAGAAAATTTTTAAAACCTGGTCTGTTTCGTTGCTTGCATGCAATTTCACAGCGAGAACGTGTCTATCAAAAGACTTTTTTAAAAGCCGTTTTGTTATAGATTATATATATATATATATATATATATATATATATACATGTATATGTATAGACTGACGCACTTCAAAAACGCATTAAGCGAATTTAATTAAAAACTATGATATTATTTCTTATAGGGAAATAATTTTTAAATATATAAATATAAAATTATATTATAAATTCGAATAATCTCAAAATAATAAATTAAGAGCGATTAAGAGAGATAAAATGAAACAAAAAAAGGTCAATAAATTTGTAGAAATCAAATTAAAGAAACCAAACTTATATGGAATAAAATTAAAAGAAGGACGAAATCTAAAAAAAACAGATAATAGAAATTTATGAATCTAAGAAAGGAAAAAACGGACCAAAAATAAGGAATATCGAATGGTTAAGATTAAAAACAAAGAACAAAATCAGAAAACAACGAAAAGTATTTGATTTTTAGAGAAAATTGTTTTTTATTGCAGAAAAATACTTTTCTTATTACAGAAAATTTGTGTTTCTCATACAGATATTTTTTTGGATGTGATTTAGTGCAGGACTCTTACTTTTTATTGCAAAAAATTATTTTTTTTATTGCGGAAAATCCTTGTTTTTTTGCAGAAAAATATTGTCTTTTATTGGGGAAAATCTGATTTTTCAATATTCACTTTTATTTATTTTTTTCAGTAAATTATTTGATTAGGTATAGCAGAAAATTTTTGTTTCTGAATACAGAGATTTTATTTTTTATTGTAATAAATTGTTTTTTTTTTTGCAGAACGTACTTATTTTCCAAGAGAGACATTTTTTATTTAATACACAATTTTTTCTTTTTATCGCAAAATGTTCTTGTTTTCTAGTCCAGAAATGTCCACTTTTTTAAAATGCAAGTTAAGAGTAAATTAAATCAAAGAAAAAGAAGAAAATAGTTCATTGACAAACCTAAAATATTTCCATATAAATCTGACTTCAAAGATTTTCTTTTATCTCAAAGTTTTTCAGTATAAATCAACCGCATTCGAAAGAAGGTATTTTGCTTTTAAAAATCTACCTTTAAATAATTAATCTTTGTAACAAAAGTTCCTAATACTTTCACGATACGATTCTAACCTAAATATAAAAATAGTCAGTGTGTTACAATAAATATTTTGTCGATGCAGATTTAACATATATACGTTAATTAGCAAATGGACCAAGCAGAGAACCTTGGGGTGCACCTTCGTTAACTACTCTTTGTCCAAAAATTTTGTTATAGATTCTTGAAATATCAACAAATAATGGTTTTTCCAAAAAATTAACAGTATAATCTAAATTTTTATTTAAATGGAACTAATCATCATTTCTCCCTTAATTAAAATTCAACAAATTTTATTTGAATGTTTCTGTATCTATGGTTTAAATCTTGAGTGTTGTCTAGTCTAAACAAATGTAATTCCGTCGGGGGAAACTATAATTTTTTGCTCACAAACAGACAGAAATAAGTGAAAAATAGATTAAATTATGGGGTAGGGCTCGGAAATTAATGGCGACTCGTTTTTAGCCCTTAATTATCTGCATCAGATAGTACCGAATGCTTTTTAGAAATTAATCCCTTGTCCTAGTGACACCATCTGCGCCGAAGAGCTAATAAAAAAAATAACGATAGATCTGTTAGATTAAAAAAAATACTTCTTCGGACGGACTTTTTTTTTTTTTGGTAATTTTAATTGACGGGCGCACTAATTTGTTTAAGAGAAAGAAATTCGTCGACACGACGCGTTTTATCGATTCACGTTGAACTTCAATCTAGAAGATAAAGCGGTGACAAATTGGGTTTTACGTAATCTCGGAATTGTAGTCGCGCCATTTTGAAAATTGATCATCGACAATGGCGAAGCGAAAACTTGAAGAAGATCCGAACATTGGCGCAACGCGCAATTTTTTTTCTACGCGAGTAACGGTTGGTATTATTCACTTGAATGGTTTACAGATTCGAGAGTAATAAGTTATATTATCACCGATCGAAAATAAATGTAAAAGTATTCCTCAGGGATGCGTTTTATGGCTGGTATTATACTGGCTTTATATTTTACAGTTTATAGTTAAACGAGCCGAAATTAAAAAAAATGTTCACAAAGTTATAGAACATATCTTCATAAAATTTTATGTGATTTAAATTCAGAAAATTGTTTGAGTGCAGACTAAAGAGGAAACTCTGAATTTTCAACTTAATATAACCAAACCTAACCTAACTTAATCTAACCTAACCTAACCTAACCTAACTTAACCTAACTTAACCTAACCTAACCTAACCTAACCTAACCTAACCTAACCTAACCTAACCTGACCTAACCTAACCTAACCTAACCTAACCTAACCTAACCTAACCTAACCTAACCTAACCTAACCTAACCTAACCTAACCTAACCTAACCTAACCTAACCTAACCTAACCTAACCTAACCTAACCTAACCTAACCTAACCTAACCTAACCTAACCTAACCTAACCTAACCTAACCTAACCTAACCTAACCTAACCTAACCTAACCTAACCTAACCTAACCTAACCTAACCTAACCTAACCTAACCTAACCTAACCTAACCTAACCTAACCTAACCTAACCTAACCTAACCTAACCTAACCTAACCTAACCTAACCTAACCTAACCTAACCTAACCTAACCTAACCTAACCTAACCTAACCTAACCTTATCTAACCTAACCTAACCTAACCTAACCTAACCTAACCTAACATCACTTTTTTCAATATAAACAAAATTAAAAACTTTATTTCCACTAGTAAAATTTGTAAAATGAAGTGGTTTGGGAACAATTATCATGTAATTTGGAGTTTAACGACTTATGCAATATTTGATAGAAATAAATTTTCAATTAATAAACAAATTCTTTAATCGTTAATGTTGCAAACATGTAAATAGACAAATTGATGAATTCTACATTGCGCCTCTGATTAGAACCTTCATTAGGAGATAAATGCTTCTGGTTTGGTTAACTTCTTTTAATTCACCTAATATTAATCGAAATTGTACAATTTAAAACAATACTTATGCACAAAACTAAATTACAGTGCAAATTTGGATATAAAAAATTAGAAATTACAATAATTATCCCAAAATCAAATCCGTAACACAAAAAGTTTAAAACACCTTCACTTTTTGGAGAAAATTTGAGGTTAGGTTTACTTTTTATTAAGTGATTGAAACCATAGTAGGCTGCGGATTTTGTGAGATTTTCATCTCCGCCATTGGATTTTTGCGAGCGAGAAAAGTGAGCGAAGTGGCGACGAGTATTCGATTAAAGGAAGTGAATCGAAAGCGATGAAAGAAGACCGATTGGACAATTTTCATCAAATATATTTGATCTTTATTTCCATTCAACGATTCAATAGAAACCTAAGACCTCCGATTCTTTGACTCCTTTTGTCCGCATTTAATTGAACTCCCAGTTTTTCATCTACAGATATAAAACAGGATTCGCTATTTATTAAGCATGTGGGTTAGTTAAAAAGTTCGAGATTAACTTAATATTTTTTTTGCCACTTTTACTGTATAAAAGTTTTATTTAACAGGAAAAACTGCCTAAAATTAAAACTTAGATTAGGTTTGGTTATTCTGCTTTTCCTGTGGCCTTGTACTATGCAAGAAAACCGTTAATATAATATTACTAAAACTAATAAACCAGAACTTAGAAATTCTGTATAACTTAATACGCCTTATGTAAATCAAAGATTTTTAAAATTTTATGTTGTAACTAATATTTGGAAAAGTATCGGAAACAGTTCAATTGTAATATACATTATTATAAAAAAAAACATTAACTTTCAAAAACCAAAATACATTCTTCTTTTTCGCGCCATTTATTTCTCCATTCTAACCTCACTTCTTCTTCTCTTTTCCATTATTCACCTGTCACGTCAAACTGTCGGCCAAAATTTAAATTCTATTCCTACAGGTGAATATTTGTTACCATAATAATATTTTAAAATGATGTCTTAGGAAGTTGTTTAATAATTATGAAGAGATACATAATTTTCCAAATAAATTCGAACTATATATCAGTAAAAAGCAATGTTGCTAACATTAAACAATGTAGCATCCAAGTTTATAGACTTTTATGTTGGCAACATTGAACGAACTACGTCATAAAATTAATAAAAGTAAAACATTTTCTTTGGCAACAGAAGATTCACAGATACGGAATAGAATTTTGTATCCCCTTTTAACAAGTTCAAACAAAACTAATGACCGATGGAGCCCTAAAAAATGGGCGCATTTCCGAGTTAAGGCACGCGCCCACGTGGCCGCATTTAACACTCATTTATATTTATCTGATGTCCGGGGTCTATCGGACCAACATCTACATGCCAACATTTTATTACGGTTATATCTGGTTTGTGCCTGCATCGACGGGACTTCGCGTGTTCGGCCCCGCAGCCACCTGGACAAAGAAACGCTCTAATTGATTTCAGCTTTTTCCATTTTTATCGTACACTCTTCGTATTTATTGTGGCGATAGTATGTACAGGGATTTAGTTAAATATCGCCCTGTACATAAAACTTATTTTTATTTTCCAAATTGTAATATTTTACTATTTATTTAATATTACTTGAGCGAATGTTTAATAAATATTTTTAGTAGAATCATAAAACTTAATAAATATTAGGGTCTTCTTGGTTGAGAAAATAAAAAGAGATTAAAAAAGTCAAGTTTGGGTTCTCGGATGATCGAAAAATTGATAGTGCCTACCCCTGCGATTAAGTGTATTAGGTATTTAATGTGTAAGTTGCTCTCATAATTTAGTTGTTTTCCTTAAATAAATAAATTGTTATTGTTTTTAGTCAGCCTCTTTAATTTCCATTAACCAAGTTACGTAATGGGTAAAAAGTAGATTCTTTTTGTACATTTATTTATCCAAAAACTACCCAAGACCAAACGATCGAATTTTAAAAATTTAAATTTAAAGAAAATTAGAATATTTGGTTGTTTATTGGGATTTAAAGATAGGATTGTCCATAAAATTTCTTTGTACTTCTAATTTGTTAAAAATAGTGGCAACATCACTAGTCCTAATGATAAAATTTACAAATTATTTGAAAACATCGTAAAATCAACAATAGAAATTTCCATTTTAAAACGAAAAGTTAAACAAATATATCACTATTTCACTCTTCTATTAATTATTCTTTTTTTTTAAAGACACCTGCAAGTTCGTTTTTTACTTAAAAAAAATTGGTTTTAAACCCGAAATAAGAAAATATTTTTTAAATTTTTTTCCAGTTTTTGTGAATTAGTTTTCTATGGCCTTTTTTTAATAGTATCTGACTGTATTATTTTTGGGCGAATTTTTCACTTTAAAAATTCATAAATAACCCCATATATTTTTTTTTCGTAGTGATGATTATTATTATTATTATTATTATTATTATTATTATTGAGAAACTTAAACGTGAGTGATGGAATATTAGGGAAATTTATAAGAAAAATGTATTGTTTTGGTATTAAAATGTTGATGATGTTTTGGCTGCTTTTATAGGTAATGATCGACAATTGGTGTTTTATTTTATTTTATTAACAGTTAAATTCTAATGATAATTGAAATCTTACTTTAAATTCTGAACTAAATTATCATATTCGATTCCATAAATATAAACTGATGAACTTAAATTCTTTCAGTACATTCGATGTCTCGAATCATGGTGTATTTTTCTATATTTTTTGCGATTCTAATGCTTTTTCAATCAATCGTATTTATTTAAAATCAATTTTCTCAAACTTTATCATATATATAAAAAGTCCCCGTTACAATATAACACTAATAAACTATCAGAAACTAATAAAAAATCAGAATTTTAACGTGAAAATAACCAACAACTTTTTAACGAAGCCCACCGTAATCTTCGGAGGGGTCTTAAAGCGTAAAAACCAAAAAGAAAAAAATGTTAACTATTTTATAATGGGCATAAATCTAATGGGTACGTACCGTAAATGCCCGTCGATTAATTTGGTGGGTCCCCGCGTGCCAACGGGGCAGATACATTCATTTCCCTTAATTAATTACCACAGATAATGGTACATTTACATATGATAATGCCGGTTTTACATAAATGGCCGTTTAAATAAATCCATTTAATCTACGAAGTGGTACCGTTCGAAAAACGTCCTGTATAAGCAGGTGATGGGCCACGATAAATGAACTTTTAAAATTATTATTATCATTATAGAAGTACGTGCTTTTATACCGAATTGTTTGACTAAAATAAATCATTTTGAGAATTAAAATTCTTACAAAAAATTTTGACTCATACTTAAATGAAAGGATTTTTGAAAACGTGTTACTAAAGTTAAATGTAATTAATTTTGTATTCTCTTTTGTTTTATGTATATTAAGTTATTAAATCAATTTTTAAAGAGTTCTAATGATTTTTTTCAAGTGTAAATGTGATTATTTAAAGTCTTATTGAGCATTTCTGCTAATTTATTATTCGGTGTATTGACATAGGAAACTACAGGTTTTATTGGTTATAATTTATTATTAATTATCTATGAACCTACAGGATGTTAAAATTTATTCTTAAAGCAACACTGATAGTAACATATTTTCTTTTTAAAATTTTTTATTATTATTTGAAATAAATATTTGTTAAATATTTGCTTAACACTATTTATATCAAATATTTAATGTATCTTTGAAAAGTAATATTGGGTAAATAATATATTTGTTTCTTTATTCAAGAGGTAATATTTAATAAACATTTTGATAATAATGAATATTGTACTTGTATCAAAATATAAAAATTTAACATCCCTCATTTTTTTCTGGCTTTTGACCTCATCGACAAGATTTTTATTTAAAATTGAGATTTACTAAAATTTGGCCTTGTAAAATCGATATTAATTAAACTCTCCTAATTCCAATTAGTTTTTGTTTTTAAAATCGAGATTCATAAATTTTTATTTTAAAGGCGAGATTCTTTAAAATGTAATAAAATGATATTAAAATTAGATGTTTTTAACGACTTACGAATTTAATAAAGAGTTGTAACTCTATAAAATTTTTTTAAAATTGTAATTTTATAAAATCTTTATACAAAATAAAACGTAATTTTAAAAAATCATTATTTTTTTTTACTAAATTATGAACTTTTTATTAAATTTTTTATGTTTTTAATAAAAAAACTGGGATTTTTTTAATAACTATTGATTCTAATAAAGAATTATCTTTATAAAGATTTTGCTAAAAATTGGGATTTTAGGAAACAGGGTATTTTTGTAAAAACAGGGGTTTTTATAAAAAATTGTGATATTAGAAAAAAATTGGAATATTCGAAATAATTTTCGATTTTAATAAAAATCTGGGATTTTAGTATAAAATTAAAGTTTTTTGATGAGGGATTTTGAAAAGATTGGATCCTCATAAAAAAAAGACATTTTTATGAAAAATTGGGATCTTTTAATAAATTGTGATTTTAGTAAAAGACTGTGATTTTTTAATAATCGATGAATATAATAAAAAAATCTAAAACTTTATAAAAAAATTAAAATTTGGAAAAAATTAAGAAATTATTATTTTATTAAGGAAACTGAATTTTTATTAAAAATAGGAATTTTTGTAATATACGATTTTAATAAAAATATGGGATTTTAATAAAAACAAGATTTTTGTGTACGAAACAAATAAATTGGTGTGGAATCTAATTTGATAAAAATTATTTTTGTCAAAATTGAGATATTTTTTTTTTAATTAAGGTTCGACGAAATCTCGAATTAAAAAGACGAAATTTTAAAGTAAAACATTTTAATTTTAAGATTTCAACTTTAAAATCGAGATTCAATAAAAAAACAATGAAACAAAGTAGATCGCCTATATTTTTTTTGTTATATTGTAACTTGTTTCATTTCTTGTCAAATATCGAATAAAACGAATGACATTCTTTTCTATCACCATTCGAACTCTTCCTTTTTTTTATTAAATAATTCCCAATTTCAAAAAGAACGAAACAATGACCGTAAATCCGTAATGATTTCGTTATTGTCATTTAATGCCCTAAATTTGTTTTTTATTGTGCAAACTTAACTATTACGAGAGTTGAAACAGGAGTAGTTTCGGGGTGGTTCTTGACACAAAAGAGGGGCTCGTTTTAAAGGCTTTTATACACATCGGTGTTGAATTACGGCTCGAATATTTCATTATTGAGTTACATTAGTCGAAGGAAAAACAACCATTAAGGACCTTCGCCCTAAGAACGGGTCTCACTTCGAGGTGATAATCGTCGAATTTTTTTATTTGGACCGTTCTATTCGAGAGGTTGTTTTCAAAAAAACAAGAGTGTTAAATTCTAAACTTTAGTGGTTTTTTATTCGGCTGCGAAGGACCCTCTTCACAAATCGACGTGGAAGTGTCAAGAGCCAGATGGCACGGCCTTTTTTAAATCAATCAAGTACTTGCCACTCTTAATTCAGTAATTCGCTACAAAATATTCTAATACATTTATACTTCTAACATATGAAAATATTCACTTTAAACATTTACAAAATACGCGTCATGTAACCAATGAATATCTACCTGATGAATCATAAAATTGTGTTAGTTTGCAGATATGATTCGGATCGTTTAATCGATTCAAGTTTATGGTTTGGTAAAATGGTTTCAATAATTCAGGCATTTTATTGATTGTCATTTAATCTAATCCGCGATGTTTTGTATCAGTGTCCCAAAAATTGTTGGAAATGTGTAGTAATTTACCTAAAAAAAGTAGCGATAAAAATCGTTCGGATGTGTAATAATTGCAGAGAATAAATTTTTCACTCTTCAACATCCCCTGTAATCGACCATTCTAAATATCCAGGTGTGCTAAAATAAAAACTTATTTTTTCGTACTGGCGTTTTTACATTTTATATAATAATTTGTATGTCTATAGTGTGCAACTATATTTTGGTAACACTAGGATATCTCATTCAATTTAAAATACATTCAGTAAAAATGTAAGAGCCGTATTCTAAAAGTCCAATTGGAATATCCTGTTATGAATGTACAAAAATGGTTTTTTCTACGAAAATATTAACTTTAATGACAAAACGGTCAATGATTAAAAAAGCATTTGAACATTACTAAATGACGATTATAAAGAATAAACAATGTTTTGAGATAATCTGCACTAATTAGAACTAAATTATAATATTTTTCGGTAAATTTCCACGCCACCACTGAGGTATTACCGAGGCGGCGCGTTACCATTTTTTTAAGGGGATGGTTCGTCTGTAGCCCTATAACCCCATAAAACCCCAAATAAATTTAAAAAACCCACCATCAATGAATAATAAATAGACCGAAATAGAAGAATAGGATCCGGAAAAATAATTTCAACAAGAAATAGGTAAAAAGAAGAAGAATCTTTCCAGGAAAGTATAAAATCACTTCAATGAAAATCATTGAAATAGTAAACAGGGAACTTAAAGCAGAATAGCTCTTATAGGAAAATAGAAAAAACCAGAGACATAGAAGAACAACCATTCCAAAGAAACAAAAACCAAATAAACCACGATCCGGTACGTCCCCTCCTTGAAATGAAAATCGACGAAAATTTTACATCGCTTTAAATTGGCTGAAATTTTGCACTGAGATACTCAAGGCCACAATGAAAATACCGGCTCAATATGATATCGCAATACTTCTCCGTTAACCGGGAAATAGAGGGAGAAGTTTGGAAACATCCTAAAAACCCTTAAAATCCAAAAATATGACATTTTTAATTTCGCATTAATCGAAATTGAAACAAAAATTAGCAGCAACATAAATTGTTGTAAATTTATTGAAAAGGTATACTAAAATTTGCTAATTAAACAATAATTTTATAAAATGTTTAAAGGTAATCAAAACATATTTGCGGACACTCTGTCAAGCCCAATTATATAATATATATATTACTTTGTCCTCAGAACACTACAAATTAAATTAATTGAATTTTTAGATATTTTTTTACAAAATTCGATCAAATGTTCATAGGGGGGGCTTAAAGAAACTAATATTTATTAGAATTATATTTATATATTTTATAAAAGTTACATTAGAGAATTTTATTAAAAATATCTCAAACTGTTTTATAAATCTGTCAACTTCTTCAAATATATATTCTGCACCTATTTCTATTACTATTTTACATTTTTATTCTCCATACCTCATCAATAAACATTCGTATTTTAATAATAACTTTACATGTGACTACTTTGTCGGTTTCACCTTAAAATTTTGAGTAATTACAATTCTTTGTATTTGACGAACTAACTGACCCCCTATAACACATTTTCGTTTAATTCTACGGCAAATGGAACTATAATGGTGTGTATTATTCCCATTAGCGTTTCTAATCCATCATCGTGTTTGTAGGCATTACATGTCAATTAATTTTCGGGCATTCACCCGAATTTCGAAAGAGTTTGATCGCTATCGCCGAAACCACAAAGACGGAACGAAGGACCACACGTACGGCCGCTCATTAATTTACCAAATTTGAAATTATTTCGATTCGCCCCCCCCAAATTTAGTCGTTTCTAAAAGTGTGAATGTCTTACATTCGTATATAAAAAAATATTTTATTTATCGGAAATATTGTTACGATAGTATGCACAGGGATTTAGTTAAATATCGCCCAGTACATAAAACTTATTTTTTATTTTCCAAATTATTTATTTAACATTACGTGAGCGAGAGTTATGGGACTAAACCGCCAACGAATGTTGAATAAATATTTTATAAAAATGATTTCAGTAAAAAAAATTTAATAAACATTTTTTTCAAAAATATAAAACGAATGTCAAAATTTTCTGTTATTTTTACGTATTTTTTTATTATATAATTTATTTTAATATGTTTTGAAATAAATAGATTTAAATGTTTATACTCCAATTAGATATGCCAGCAAAATTTTTTTTTTATATAGTCGTAGTAGAATTTAATAGAATTTCTAAATGCAAATGAAAAAGTTTAAAAATGTAAAACTTATTTAACCAACTTTTCAGTAGAATCATCAAAATTAATAAACATTAGGGTCTTCTTGGTTTAGAAAATAAAAAGATAAAAAAAAAGTCAAGTTTGGGTTCTCGGATGATCGAGAAGTTGATAGTGCCTACCCCTGCGATTAAGTGTATTAGTTATTTAATGTGTGAGTTGCCCTCATAATTTAGTTGTTTTCATTAGATAAATAAATTGTTATTGTCTTTACTCAGCCTTTTTAATTTCCATTAACCAGGTTACGTAACGGGTAACAACCCCCTTAAGTTAACATTTAGATTATTTTATACATTTATTATTCAGAAAAAACAACCCAATAGGTAACAATATGTTTATTGCGCTCACGTTTAAACTCACCCTATAGAAAAACTAAATTGTAAACATTATTTTACAGTTTATTATTCACTCAATCTGTTCCATAGTTTTGAAACAGCGAATTTTCAAATGCCATTTTCGTGTGTATTTCGAGGGGATGCTTTAGTTTAGTTTTTCTTTTTCTTTTTTAATGCATTCATCTAATCCAAGGGGTTTTCAGTCCGGCTCTATTTAATTGGATCCATTCAAATTAAAACCTAAGAGTCATTAAAAAAGAAACGGTGTAACACAATGAGGATGAAAAAGCGCAATTAAAAATTTCAATGAAAGATACGGACCATTTTGTCCCTCGTTAAATAATACAAATAGTTATTACGTAGATGCGTTTATTTTTGTTCAATTTTTTTTTTATATAAAAATGGTACTTGTTTAGGCTGAATATAGTATACAAGGTGTTTCGTATTATAAAAAAGCAAATATAAATTTGATTTTTGCCTTACATTGTTTAAAGAAGTATTTTTTTCTTATGAAAGTGTAAAAAGTAACGATAATTTATCACTTTAAAAGCTTGGCAATTGTGTACGTTTTTTTTCATTAATACACTCTGTATTACTTCCAAAGAAATCGCCACAGACCGTAATGAAATTAACATCCTGTATGATTTAAAATAATGCATAATAATGAGTATTATTCTTGAATAATTTCGTTACATTTTTTGTTGCTTACAGGGTGAACTAAAACTGTGTTTGTTTGGTTGACTTTAAAATCGATTCGATGTATGATTTTTTTAAATTTTGATCTTTTTTGAGTCTTCCTTTTTAAGGTAAAATATTAGTTTTCTAGTTTTCCAACCAATTAAAAGCGTCCTCTGTATTGTTTATTTTTCTTTCCTTATTATTACTATTTTCCTGAATTTTGCAGGATTATTTGAATAATTCAAAATAAGATTTTTATTAATTTTTTTTCTAAGTATTTCTTGTAAAAAGTGATTGAAGATTTTTTTATGATTTTCTTCTTTTCAGGCTAAAATAATTGTTTTAATTTTTTATGTCTATTGTTTACTTTGAAATGGTTTTTTTTTCAAATTGAGTTTCTCTATTTTGCCAATATTCAAGTTGTTTTTTTTGGTGTAAATAAATATTTATTTTTCTAGGGCAGATTTTTTAAATTTACCTTTTTTTTGTCTCAATTTTATTTATTTTTACTAACTGGATAAATATTTTCCTGAATTTAATTCATTGGTTGATTTAAATTGTTTGCGTTGTATTTGTTTGATTGAATTTTAAAAAATGTTGGATTTTTTTTATCAATATGAAGTTTTTTTAGAATAAATTTTGTATGAAAATTTTCAATATTTTTCGTTTCAAATGGTCGAAAAGTAAATCGTGTTTAAAAGAGTCCAAATTTATTCAAATTAATTGAAAGATGTACAAAAAATTGCAACTTCATATTTTTGAAAATTCTTTTTTTTAATTATTTTAATATTTTTCATTTTTTGTCGTTCTACAGGGTGATCAAGTTTGATATCTCTGTTATCTTGAGAAGTAGGAAAGAATGTTTTAAATAAAAGTTATAGAGGGAGTCAATTTTAACATTTTGATATTATTTCGTAATATACAGGGTGTCTCATAAGGTCACAGCACATCAAAGTTATGTATTTTTAAATGGAACACCCTGTATATTTTTACAAAAAAAAAATTCTACAAAACACATTACAATGATTTAAGCATAAAAAAAAGAAAAACGCAAAAAGATCTGATATTGATTCATTTAAAAAATCACGAAATCGCCGTTTTTAGACCAAGAAATATTTATTTTATCACAAAAAAAAGTGACGACTTGAATACTCTCAAAATGACAAAAAACGTTTCAAAGCAACCAATTCAAATAAAAAGAATAAAAAATAACGCAAAATTCTGATTTTCGTATTAACCAGAAAAACATAAAAGGAGAAAATAAAAAAATAATAATAAAACCCTGTTTGTATTAAAATTATAAAAAAAAAAGTATAATATGGTAAAAACTTGTTTCGGACAATTTTTTTAACGTTTTAATCCTGCGAGTACAAATTAAGTTAACAATTGTGACTTATGTTATTGATGCTTTAAAAATCGAATCTAATTACCCATCGAGTCTCTGTTATCCGGTTCACCGGAGCACGGGCAATAACAATAATGCGGTGTTTTGTGACAGACACACAGGGGGAGCCGGAAAACATTGCCAATACGCTTCGGCCGCGATTAAAGTTATCTGTCACTATCAAATCTTTCAACAGATTAACCGTTGCCTTTAATTCGAATTTTAACTTTAATCATGTCCCTTCGAACATCTGGTACATTCGAAGGACAACACAATGCCCTACGAGAGTCCGGCTCCAGCATCGGACTAAGGACCAAAAATAAATGGGTTCTCGAATTTTGTACGAGCGGCACTTTTTAATTGTTACACACTTTTTATCTAATATAA
This sequence comes from Hermaeophaga mercurialis, assembly GCA_951812935.1. Classification (NCBI taxonomy): domain Eukaryota; kingdom Metazoa; phylum Arthropoda; class Insecta; order Coleoptera; family Chrysomelidae; genus Hermaeophaga; species Hermaeophaga mercurialis. The sequence goes on along the minus strand of OX638360.1, from coordinate 50,142,103 downwards.
TTATATTGAAGAGTAAACAAATTGCAACTTTTATTTTATTTGTTGTTTGTAATTGGAACTAATTATAAACCTCACTACTTGACTATCGACAATCAATTAGAATATGAGACGAATAAAAATGATTGAATTTGAATTTTTTGTATCTCTAATATCTTTAAAATCTACTGTTTCAGTAATTTTTTAATTAACAATTAATTGCTCTTAATATATTTTTTGCTAGTTTTCGAGAAAAAACATTAAAAACTCAACATTTTTACTTAAAAAATTGCTTCCAATAAATTTTTTTAAATAATTCAGTTTTCTTACAAAAAACAACCAAAAACAAAACTTTTTGGGCTCTTGAATTTTTTTCTATTTTGTTCCATTTTCGACAAAAGAAAATTAAAAACCCAAAATTTTTAAAAGCTACTGATTAAGTAACTCAAAGTAGAAAATTGGCAATATTTTGTTGAAAAAATTGTTCTCAATAGATTTTTTGAAAATTTAACATAATTTTTAGATTAAACAACTAAAAATACAACTTTTTTGCATTTTGATTTTTTCTACTTGGCTTCTTTTTCGAGAAAAAATTTAAAAAACCATCAAATTTTTAAAATATAATGAAGAAGTAATTCAAAGGAAAAACTGTTTATTTTTCAATAGATTTTTTTTAAATTCTAGTTTTTTACATAAAACTACTAAAAATACATCTTTTTAGCATTTTGATTTTTTCTACTTGGCTTCTTTTTCGAGAAAAAATTTAAAAAACCATCAAATTTTTAAAATATAATGAACAAGTAATTCAAAGGAAAAACTGTTTATTTTTCAATAGATTTTTTTTAAATTCTAGTTTTTTACATAAAACTACTAAAAATACATCTTTTTAGCATTTTGATTTTTTCTACTTGGCTTCTTTTTCGAGAAAAAATTTAAAAAACCATCAAATTTTTAAAATATAATGAAGAAGTAATTCAAAGGAAAAACTGTTTATTTTTCAATAGATTTTTTTTAAATTCTAGTTTTTTACATAAAACTACTAAAAATACATCTTTTTAGCATTTTGATTTTTTCTACTTGGCTTCTTTTTCGAGAAAAAATTTAAAAAACCATCAAATTTTTAAAATATAATGAACAAGTAATTCAAAGGAAAAACTGTTTATTTTTCAATAGATTTTTTTTAAATTCTAGTTTTTTACATAAAACTACTAAAAATACATCTTTTTAGCATTTTGATTTTTTCTACTTGGCTTCTTTTTCGAGAAAAAATTTAAAAAACCATCAAATTTTTAAAATATAATGAACAAGTAATTCAAAGGAAAAACTGTTTATTTTTCAATAGATTTTTTTTAAATTCTAGTTTTTTACATAAAACTACTAAAAATACATCTTTTTAGCATTTTGATTTTTTCTACTTGGCTTCTTTTTCGAGAAAAAATTTAAAAAACCATCAAATTTTTAAAATATAATGAACAAGTAATTCAAAGGAAAAACTGTTTATTTTTCAATAGATTTTTTTTAAATTCTAGTTTTTTACATAAAACTACTAAAAATACATCTTTTTAGCATTTTGATTTTTTCTACTTGGCTTCTTTTTCGAGAAAAAATTTAAAAAACCATCAAATTTTTAAAATATAATGAAGAAGTAATTCAAAGGAAAAACTGTTTATTTTTCAATAGATTTTTTTTAAATTCTAGTTTTTTACATAAAACTACTAAAAATACATCTTTTTAGCATTTTGATTTTTTCTACTTGGCTTCTTTTTCGAGAAAAAATTTAAAAAACCATCGAATTTTTAAAATATAATGAAGAAGTAATTCAAAGGAAAAACTGTTTATTTTTCAATAGATTTTTTTTAAATTCTAGTTTTTTACATAAAACTACTAAAAATACATCTTTTTAGCATTTTGATTTTTTCTACTTGGCTTCTTTTTCGAGAAAAAATTTAAAAAACCATCGAATTTTTAAAATATAATGAAGAAGTAATTCAAAGGAAAAACTGTTTATTTTTCAATAGATTTTTTTTAAATTCTAGTTTTTTACATAAAACTACTAAAAATACATCTTTTTAGCATTTTGATTTTTTCTACTTGGCTTCTTTTTCGAGAAAAAATTTAAAAAACCATCGAATTTTTAAAATATAATGAAGAAGTAATTCAAAGGAAAAACTGTTTATTTTTCAATAGATTTTTTTTAAATTCTAGTTTTTTACATAAAACTACTAAAAATACATCTTTTTAGCATTTTGATTTTTTCTACTTGGCTTCTTTTTCGAGAAAAAATTTAAAAAACCATCAAATTTTTAAAATATAATGAAGAAGTAATTCAAAGGAAAAACTGTTTATTTTTCAATAGATTTTTTTTAAATTCTAGTTTTTTACATAAAACTACTAAAAATACATCTTTTTAGCATTTTGATTTTTTCTACTTGGCTTCTTTTTCGAGAAAAAATTTAAAAAACCATCAAATTTTTAAAATATAATGAACAAGTAATTCAAAGGAAAAACTGTTTATTTTTCAATAGATTTTTTTTAAATTCTAGTTTTTTACATAAAACTACTAAAAATACATCTTTTTAGCATTTTGATTTTTTCTACTTGGCTTCTTTTTCGAGAAAAAATTTAAAAAACCATCAAATTTTTAAAATATAATGAACAAGTAATTCAAAGGAAAAACTGTTTATTTTTCAATAGATTTTTTTTAAATTCTAGTTTTTTACATAAAACTACTAAAAATACATCTTTTTAGCATTTTGATTTTTTCTACTTGGCTTCTTTTTCGAGAAAAAATTTAAAAAACCATCGAATTTTTAAAATATAATGAAGAAGTAATTCAAAGGAAAAACTGTTTATTTTTCAATAGATTTTTTTTAAATTCTAGTTTTTTACATAAAACTACTAAAAATACATCTTTTTAGCATTTTGATTTTTTCTACTTGGCTTCTTTTTCGAGAAAAAATTTAAAAAACCATCGAATTTTTAAAATATAATGAAGAAGTAATTCAAAGGAAAAACTGTTTATTTTTCAATAGATTTTTTTTAAATTCTAGTTTTTTACATAAAACTACTAAAAATACATCTTTTTAGCATTTTGATTTTTTCTACTTGGCTTCTTTTTCGAGAAAAAATTTAAAAAACCATCAAATTTTTAAAATATAATGAAGAAGTAATTCAAAGGAAAAACTGTTTATTTTTCAATAGATTTTTTTTAAATTCTAGTTTTTTACATAAAACTACTAAAAATACATCTTTTTAGCATTTTGATTTTTTCTACTTGGCTTCTTTTTCGAGAAAAAATTTAAAAAACCATCAAATTTTTAAAATATAATGAAGAAGTAATTCAAAGGAAAAACTGTTTATTTTTCAATAGATTTTTTTTAAATTCTAGTTTTTTACATAAAACTACTAAAAATACATCTTTTTAGCATTTTGATTTTTTCTACTTGGCTTCTTTTTCGAGAAAAAATTTAAAAAACCATCAAATTTTTAAAATATAATGAAGAAGTAATTCAAAGGAAAAACTGTTTATTTTTCAATAGATTTTTTTTAAATTCTAGTTTTTTACATAAAACTACTAAAAATACATCTTTTTAGCATTTTGATTTTTTCTACTTGGCTTCTTTTTCGAGAAAAAATTTAAAAAACCATCAAATTTTTAAAATATAATGAAGAAGTAATTCAAAGGAAAAACTGTTTATTTTTCAATAGATTTTTTTTAAATTCTAGTTTTTTACATAAAACTACTAAAAATACATCTTTTTAGCATTTTGATTTTTTCTACTTGGCTTCTTTTTCGAGAAAAAATTTAAAAAACCATCAAATTTTTAAAATATAATGAAGAAGTAATTCAAAGGAAAAACTGTTTATTTTTCAATAGATTTTTTTTAAATTCTAGTTTTTTACATAAAACTACTAAAAATACATCTTTTTAGCATTTTGATTTTTTCTACTTGGCTTCTTTTTCGAGAAAAAATTTAAAAAACCATCAAATTTTTAAAATATAATGAAGAAGTAATTCAAAGGAAAAACTGTTTATTTTTCAATAGATTTTTTTTAAATTCTAGTTTTTTACATAAAACTACTAAAAATACATCTTTTTAGCATTTTGATTTTTTCTACTTGGCTTCTTTTTCGAGAAAAAATTTAAAAAACCATCAAATTTTTAAAATATAATGAACAAGTAATTCAAAGGAAAAACTGTTTATTTTTCAATAGATTTTTTTTAAATTCTAGTTTTTTACATAAAACTACTAAAAATACATCTTTTTAGCATTTTGATTTTTTCTACTTGGCTTCTTTTTCGAGAAAAAATTTAAAAAACCATCGAATTTTTAAAATATAATGAAGAAGTAATTCAAAGGAAAAACTGTTTATTTTTCAATAGATTTTTTTTAAATTCTAGTTTTTTACATAAAACTACTAAAAATACATCTTTTTAGCATTTTGATTTTTTCTACTTGGCTTCTTTTTCGAGAAAAAATTTAAAAAACCATCGAATTTTTAAAATATAATGAAGAAGTAATTCAAAGGAAAAACTGTTTATTTTTCAATAGATTTTTTTTAAATTCTAGTTTTTTACATAAAACTACTAAAAATATTACTTTTTAAATACATTTTTTACAATTTTGTTCCTTTTTCGAAAAAAAAAATTAAAAATCCAAAATTTTTAAATCTCGTGATCAAGTATCTAATTCAAAAGACCAATTAGCAATTTTTTATTTTAAAAAAGGATCAAATTATCAAACACTTCCGATTTTAGCCTCTTGCATTTTTTCTATTTTAATTCTTTTTTGAGAAAAACATTAAAAACCCAAAATTTTTAAAATCTATTGATCAATCAATTTAAAGAATAGAAAAAGAGGAACAAAATAATGAAAATCCAACAATTTTAAAATCTCTTTAAGAAGTAATTTAATTAAGTAAATTGTTTACAATAGATTTTTGGAAAATTAAATTTTAATTTCTTTAGCCACTTTCACTTGTTTTACGTAACAGTTACCTAAAGCAAACAACACTTTCATTTTATGTACTATTTTTCGATTTTCGAATAAGATTTTCAAACCCTCAATTTGTTCGATATTAATTTTTTTTTTTGAGGGCAAGAGGACATTATTCTTTTTGAATCCTGCTCTGGTTAAATCGTTTTGAATTCGCCAGCGTCATTTTAATGGGGATTCGAATTACACGGTTCTAGTATTCGTACGGCCCTTCTGTTTCCCAGTCATAAACTCATTCAGTTTCATATCTGTTTGTTAATCTTCGACGATTTGTATCGAATAACAGGTCATTTTTGTCGAAAAAACTGCAAACAGAACGCGAACGTTAATAACGTCAAAACAGAAATAAAGGAATTCGAAATACAGTGTGGGTGGATGTAGTTTTCAAGAATCAACTTTTTTTCGTATTGAGCTAGGATCAATTTTTTAACAAATTAGTTATACAAATTTGAAATCTAATGATTTCATTTTAGGATTTAGACTATGCACAACTTTAATAGTTTTTTATGTGATTCCAACTTAAATAAATAAAAACGAATTATTGACCATCCGATTTATTTTTTGTGTTATAAGTCTAAGTTAATAAAAATTGTAGAAGATGTTGTAAAGAGATATAATTTTTGATGTTTTATTTGAAATATCTCCAAAATAAGTAATAGTGCACTGATACTGAAATAGAATTTCTTAATAAGAGACTTAAATATAGTAAATATTAATGAAATAGTAGCAATTGACTCAGAAATAGCTTTAAAATCACGGTCTAATAATTTCTATTATTAAAAATTAAAATTTAAAACCTGTCAAAATTAATAGTGATATTTTAACTTTAAAAAGAGTAAAAAATAAAATTGTAAGTATTCATTTAACAGTGACAAAATCAAACGATTTTTTTGAATAAAATAACTTAAAAATTCTCCACAGAGATCCAACCAAAAAATTTTCAAAACCAGTTAATCAATCAAATTTCCTTTTTAATGAATATGCTAAAAAAAACATATATTTAAAAAAATCCTTAAGCACCAAAGTACGCTACGATTAAAATACATAAAGATGCAAAACTTTTTATCTTGTTATTTGAATACACCGAATAATAAATTAGCAGAGGTTCTTAATAAAATTTTAAATAATTATCATTACATATCAAAATATTCTGTAAAACTCTAAACTAAATAGACAAATATTAAATGAAAATACAAAAATATATTTATTTGATGTTAGTAATACATTTCTCCAGGTAAATGTATACCATTAATAGCTAAATCTTAGAAAGAAAAAACTATAACCAAATTTTAATTTATGTAACAATCAAAATTACTTTGTTTTTGACGATAAATTTTATATTCAAAAGGGTAGTCCAATATGATTAATTTTGGAAAATATTTTTATGGATAATTTAAAACAAAACATTTTAGGCTCAATTATCTCTAAAAATGTATTATATAATATAATAAAATATTAAAAAAGACATTTCTAGTTGGATGTTCAAAAATTTCTGTCATGCCAAACTAAAAGGATAAAATTTTAGTTAAAAGAAAACTAAATGAGTGGCTTTGTATTAATATTTTTTTATTTTTTTTAACATCATTTTTTCGCAATTTATGATAAATTTATATTTTTTTTTTGTTACTTATAATACTTTTATTTCTGCAAGGCAAATAAAAATAAAATAAGCTAAATTTCGCCCTTTTGTAAATCTTTATTAATTTGTATATTATTAATCATTTAAAATAAAGACAATATTATTATTATTATTATTATTATCATCATTATTTTTTGAGAAACTTATACGTGAGTAATTGAATATTCGGGAAATTGATAAGAAAAATACTAAGATACTTCAATTTGTTTTCCTAAAGCCACTGTATTATTTATTGGCCAATATAAAAAAAATATATGTCAAAAAGTCCTAAATTTCAATTATAAATAAAAACTAGATAAAAATGGAATTTCTAAAATTTGTTCTATTAAATAAGAAGATATTTCTAGTATTTCAGATTTTGAGAATGCATTTTTATTTTTGAAATAAATATTATTTCATTATATTATTTTTTGGCATATTTTAAACGTTAAATATTCATGAACAGCCGCATATATATTTTTTTCATGTTAGAATAACAATAAATACTGAAAAAAATCAAAAAAAACAAAAAAGAATAGTGTTCCCACAAAAAATTTGATAAAATTTAAGAGAGAAAAAAATTATGTGTCAAGAGAGTCCTAAATTTCAAAAAAATTGGTTTTAAACCCGAAATGAGGAAATATTTTTTAATTTTTTCCAGTTTTTGTGAATTCGTTTTCTAGGGCCTTTTTATGCAATATTTTTTATTAATAGTATGTGACTGTGTTATATGATTGGGCGGATTTTTCACTTTAAAAATTCATAAATAACCCCATATATATTTTTTTCGAAGTGATGATTATTATTATTATTGAGAAACTTAAACGCGAGTGATTGATTATTAGGGAAATTTATAAGAAAAATGTATTGTTTTGGTATTAAAATGTTGATGATGTTTTGGCTGCTTTTATAGGTAATGATGGACAATTGGTGTTTGCTTTTATTTTATTAACAATTAAATTTTAGTGATAATTCAAATCTTAATTCTGAACTAAATTAATCAGAGAGATCATATTATATACAAACTGATGATATTTTTCTTAATTTTATTAACAATGTACACCGAAGAATAAAATTTACCCTTGAAATCTGTCAATCGATTCTGAAAACGCGATTTAGCGAAATCAGCTCAGAAAAAAATATTGAAAAAATAACTTTGTAACACCGTGGAAATTCAAGATAACTATAATTAATCTCTAATATTTATCACGGATAAATTCCACAAAAAACAGTTAACTCAATTTTAAACTGCATCGGATCTTAGTATTCTTCATTTTACAAAATCCTTAATTATAAAAAACGATATTCACGACTTTTACCCCACATTAAAATTAGAAGATCCATTTCATCTAGACTCCAATTACTACTTGCTTAAATAAAAAGAAAGGAATAATAAAATTGTATAGGTTAAATAACCAGAACGTGATATTAACTCGGAGCGACCGCAAAAACGATAAAATCAGCGAGCGAAATGAAGCGTCCGAAGCCAAATACCCAAAGTACTAATAATAATAATAATAATAATAATACAACAGTCGTCAGTGAAAATAAATTGGTATATTATTCGAATGAAAGGGCGCGTGCTAGGGCCAGATACCGATCTCCAGATTGTATCTGTCCCTTTTAGGGAGTGCACGTCGACCTAGCCAAATACTAAGGGTCTATTAAATGATTATCTAAGCAAACAAAAATAATCTATTTAATTAGAAACGCCGGAAATTCCGTTTTTCGAGGGTCGCGTGCCGCCACTCGAAAACTTCCGCTTTTCTTGCCAAATTCGAAAACGAAATAGAAAACAACAGACACTTGTCGGGTTAAAAGTAGTTAAGTGAACTCGTCGCTGAAACGATAAAAGGCCACGGTCCTAATTACTTGCGCGAAATTATTCATTAATAATTAGTCCCACTATTTTTTTAGATAAGAAACCAATTTTTTTTTTCTATAAAAATATTTACAATCTTCTTAATTGGCTTTAATTTTCCATTTCTTAAGCCACATTTCTGCTTTGTTAAGATTATTTTATAAATTTCTAGAAGTACATATTGGATTATTAGAAGAGTTTATATACGAGGATGGGTTGATTAATTCGTGGCCTGCCATAGTATGGTTTTTCCTTTTAATTTTTATATTTGCATTTAGTAACATCTTGTCACAGTTTGACATTAAAATTTTGTCCGAATTTGTCAAGTAGTTTCCATTTAGTGTCTTATCAAAGTTTGTAAGATGACAATGTTTCAAAAAATGGAGAAAACTGAGATTCGAGCCGTGATAGAATATTTTTATATTAAAAGTTTAACACCTACAGAGGTTAAAAATGAAATAGAATCCGTACAAGCATTAAAGATGCACCTGGAAAGCTGAAAACCGTGACTTCTGCTGAAATGGTCGAAAAAGTCCACAGAACAGAACTGCAAGATCGTAGATTAAAGTTGGATGCGATAGAAGAGATTGTGGGCATTTCAAAAGAGCGGGTACATCATATCCATCATGAAGTTGCGAGCATGAGAAAATTATCGGCTAGATGGGTGCCGCGACTACTTATCCTTGAAAAGAAGCTCATCCGAAAAATCACGTCTGAGCTATGTTTGGAGCTGTTTCAGCTCAATCCTATAGATTTTGTGCGACGATTCATAACAGTGGATAAAACTTGGATACACCATTATACACCAAAGACCCAACAGCAACCCAAATAATGGACAGCAAAGGGAGAATCGCCTCCGAAAAAGGACAAAACAGTTCTTTTAGCTGGAAAGGTGGTGGCGACGGTTTTCTGGGATGGAAAAAAAATTATTTGGGTTGACTACCTTGGAAAAAGAAAAACAATAAACAGCGAATACTACGATAATCTTCTAGAACAGCTCTGCCAAAAAAATTCAAGAAAAAATATCTGGGTTGGCCAAAAAGACAATGCACCATGCCACAAGTCGGTTATCGCGATCACTAAACTTAATGAGCTGGGCTTTGAACTGGTACCTAACGCACCCTACTCCCCTGATTTGGCCCCGTCGGACTTCACAACTTGAAGAAATTTCATGCGGGAAAGAAATGTGCTTCAAACAGTTATTTTGAAGAATTGCCAGAATCTACCTTCAGGGATGGGATAAAGAGTTTGGAACATCGATGTACCAAGTGCATTCAACTAGAAGGAGATTATGTTGAAAAATAAAAACACATTTTTTCTTCTAAATTTTGTTTTCTTTGTTAGGCCGCGAATTAATCGACCCATCCTCGTATGGCCTAATGTTGATACTTTGAAAAATAAATGAGAGATAAAAAATACAATACCGGTCCCTGCATGCTCCCTTGTGGTACTCCAGAGTTTATTTCATGCAGTTCGTTGTATTCTGACTGGAGTTTTATTATAATAAGGAATCTTTTAGTCTAATGTGATTGAAGAATTTGGTAGAAGTGAGTTGGTACTTTTTAAGTTTTTACAATAAAATTTTGTGCTACACTATCAAATGCTTGACTTATTTCAATAAAAGCTGCAGTTTTCAATAACAATAATATTAATGATAATAATAATAATTTATCTATTTTTGTATATTTGGCTCCTTTTACTTTTTCTTTTTTGTATTCATTTTTTAATTTGCTCCATTTTATGTTGGCTTCTATTATTTGGCTTGATTTTTTTCTCTTTTGAACAAATTTTGGGTCCTTGTATATTCTTTTTAAAAGTTGTCTGTTTTTGATTTATTTTTAGCACTATTTTGGATTACTGTAACTAATTTTTGTTCCATTTCACCAGTTTTTATAATACTGGGTGTTCGCTGGCAGATTTTACACTTTGAACTGAGCTCACGGCGTGTGGGAAGGCGGCAGCGGGGAGAGCGGGGCATCTCTCGACGCGGGAGTGCTGCGGGTTATTTAGTAGCCATGAGTCAGTGGACGGGCGCGCACCGCGCTTTTGCAGTTGAGGCGTATTTTGCGAACAATAATTCGATCAATGCAGCAAGGCGTCGGTTTTGTTCTAACTTTGATATCCGACGATTGAAGGATGGCCCGCCAAACCAATTGATATGGGCGTGGGTACAGAAGTTTAGAGAAACCGGATCAGTCGGAAATGAACCTCGGCCTGGACCTTCAACGACTGTAACTACTCCTGAAAACGTAGAACTTGTGAGAAGGGAAATCTTACAAAATCCACGTAAGTCTGTACGAAAGATTGCAGCATCAACAGGTGTGAAAAAGACTTCAGTTCACAAAATTATCCGAAAAAAATTGAAGTTCTATCCATACAAGCTCCAAATCATCCAGCAATTGAAAGAAGATGACTACATAAAAAGGCTGAATTATGCTAGAGTCGTTCTGGAACGATTTTCTACCCCTACGCGTTTATGTAACATTTTTTTTAGCGACGAGGCGCATTTTCACATTGGGGGGTACGTTAACAAACAGAATATGCGTTATTGGAGTGCGAGCAACCCAAAAGAAGTCCATGAAAAGCCTCTCCACAGCCCGAAGACTACAGTTTGGTGCGCCGTTTCTGGAAATGGCATAATTGGACCTTATTTTTTTGGCAGAGGTGAAACAGTCAACGCACAACGGTACCGCGCGATGCTGGACAATTTTTTTATTCCGGAGCTGCATCGTCATGTTGGTTACAATAACAGAACACATTTTCAGCAGGATGGAGCCACGGCACACACTGCTAGGGACTCAATGGCTAAAGTGCGAGAGCTTTTTCCTGGAAAATTGATAAGTCGCTTCGGCGACATAGCCTGGCCGCCTAGATCACCCGATCTGACCCCTTGTGATTTTTTCTTATGGGGATATCTCAAATCTCGTGTATACACTAATTCACCATCAACAATAGAGGCCCTACAAGAAAATATCCGACGAGAGATCGCAGCTATCAGTCCAGAACTTTGCAAGCGAGTTTTCGCCAACATGAGGGAAAGATTGCAAGAATGTTTGCGGCTTGAAGGACGCCATTTGAGTGGAGTGATTTTTAAAAACTAAAATCCGCATTATTATTATGTAAGATAACAAATAAATAACTTTGATTGTACTCATATTTTTATTTTATTTTATTTTTTGAAGTATAAAATCTGCCGGCGGACACCCTGTATTATAACTATTTTAATCAATTTTTGATTCTTATTTCTTTTTAAATAGATCGTTACCATTTATCACTAGTTTTTTGAAAATTTTTGTGTAATTTTGATTGGTTTTTGGTTCATTTTCAGTATTTTTTATAATCTTTTATATCATTTTAAATAATTTTTGGGCGTATTTGTTGCAGTTTCTGTAAAATTTGTGAGTTCTAAATGGTTTTAAGCACTTTTGTTGGATTATTTTATGAAGTTTGGTTTATTCTAAAAGATTTTGAATAATCCTGAACAGTTTCTTAAAAAATACATTTCCATTTCCATTATTCACTAGTGCAGAGTAATGAAATTATTATTCAATACTTTTCGATGCAAAAATTCCGGAACAATTAAACAATTTTTGAAACGTTTCATCATATTTTGTGTAATATTGAGCAATTATTGGTTTATTTCGAACACTGCTTTTTTTATATTTTATATAGTTTTTGAAAATATTTTTAATTTTGATGTTATTTTAAATGTTTTTTTTTGTATTATTTTGAGTAATATTTGTATCTCGTTGAGAAATTATTAACTCATTTTAAGCAGTTTTTGAATTATTTTGAGTATTTAAGTAATTTTCAATAATTCTAACATATTTCTTGAATTATACAGGGTGTACTATCAGTGGTGCTTCAAAAATCGCTTTACACCTCTCATTGGGACCGTCCAGTATTTATATTAAATATTGTTTTGGTGTTCTTGAATAATAACCACGCGTATTTAATGTAAACAGTTAAGCTAATCCTCGAGAATACAAAACAATATTTACTACATAAAATGGTTATGAAATACGAACAAGTTTATGAAATAGTAATTTGTTTTTAACCCTGTATCTAGTTTCGCTTTAACAACTAAATTTTCAATTTGTAAACAAACAACACTTTTTGTTTAATGATAAAAAAATTTTCGTTATAAGTTTAAATTTGAAATGAACTAAATTTTGTTATCAACGATTTTCGTTTGTTATGCGACTACCACCGTTGGACGCCAATCTAATAGCACGTTCTCTTAAAATCACAACAATAATTGCATTATACGGTCGAGTTTATAAAAAAAACTATCGTATAATGCGTCACCGTTTCGTCCAAAACGCCCTCCATCAGTGTCCCCCTGCGATTACTCGGCAACCCCGCGGTTTTTTTTCGTACACGGTTATAATTAACACACTTCGGAAACTAAAAAATTACCAGTTAGGTCCTTCTAGGTGTTTGATGATATCGTACCGAGTGTTCTTTATTTAACGAGTCCCTATAGTTATGTACGAGTACAAAGCCGAGTGTGTGCGCATTGTGTTTTTAATCCTCTTGGAAATTTTAGTGTGTCGATGTTTTGGGTGGAGCTCCGGACTGTAAAGAATTATTCTCGAAGGGGATGAAACCCTACTACTACGGGGGATAATTGCTGGGAATTATATAATCTTCTATCGTATAATAATAATATTTCGTTCGTATCGGTCGATGTTGTTTAAATTTTAGGACCGTCAATTCTAATTAATTAACGCTCCGGCCCCGGAATACATGTTTAGCATTATTTGATTTCGATGATGGTCCTAATTAAACGGTCATAATCAGGAACAGTAAACTAAAAGCAATTATATCGAAAATATAAATTTTGGTTGAATTCGCATTAATCATTAGTGACGTTAATTGAAATTTGCTATTTGAAATCCGCTATTTGAAAATTTGATGGGAGCTTAACGGTTTTTTTTCGCGTTCTTATAAACCGTGATTAAATTTAAGCTGTATTTTCCCCATTTATTTAATTTATAATATTTACGGACAAACTTTCCAAATTAATTCGACTTCGATAAGCATTTTTTTATAAATTAATTTTTCATTCGATTATTCATAATTAACGCATATTTGCTCCAAAATATTTTCTTACTATTTTTGAATTAATTATAATTTTTAGTGTATGTCCACCTTTATTTTGTATTTATCGAATTACTTATTTTTTGATTATATAAATTTTAGTATTGAAATATTAGCTACTAATGAATCTATTTATTGATGCGCTTTATAGATTGATTTATTAAAATAATCAATCAATATTAATTCATTATAGCAGTCCATACACTAATAATCTTTTCTTCCAAGTTACCCATTTAGAAAAAATGAATTTAGTAATATCGCATTTTCTAATCCCGCACAATTTGTAACAGTTGGTTCCCAGTTAAAACCGGTAATTAAACATTTTTTAATTAATAGTGACTGGCCGGTCACGTGAATGCCAAAATTACAAACATAACTGATACGTATCTTGATTCGCGATAATAAAATATTGTAGATGAACAATAGCTGAAGTTTGATGGTTATTTAGACCCTTTTTAATTCTGGTCTTTTATACTTTATAAATAATTGTTTGTTACGTACCTATACAGAGGCGTATTTAAAAGGTTTTTAATAATAATGTCAAAATGTTGGTGTTGGTAAAATAAAACTTAGACCAATCTAGAAGGATAAACAAAATATAAAATATAATATAAAAAAATCTTTCTAGTTGGATGTAGGAATCGTAATTAAAAAATAAATAAAATATTAAAATACAGAAAAAAAGACCTGAATTAATGGCTTTTTATCAATATTTTTTTCTATAACATCATTTTTTATGATAAATTTATATTTTTTTGTTACTAATAATACTTTAAATTCTGCACGGCAAATAAAAATAATACGAGCTAAACTTGGCCCTTTTGTAAATTATTATTAATTTATATATTATCAATAATTTAAAATAAATATATTATTATTATTATTATTATTAGTTATATTATTTTTTTCATTTTTCAGAAACTTAAACGTGACAAATTGAATATTAGGGAAAATACACTTCAATTTCATTTTCCTAATGCCTCTGTATTATTTATTGGCCAATTAAAAAAAAATATATCTTAAAAAGTCCTAAATTTTAATTATATATAAATACTACATAAAAATAGAATATTCAAAATTTGTTCTAATAAATAATAAGATATTTCTAGTATTTCAGATTTAATGAATTCATTTTCTAATGCATTTTTATTATTATTTTTGAAATAAATATTACTTGATTATATTATTTTTTGGCATATTTTAAACTTTAAATATTCATGAATTGCCGCATATATTTTTTTTCATGATGTTAGAATAACTGAATAACTGAAAAAAATTGAAAATAATAAAAACAGAATGGAAAAAAATTTGATAAAATTTAATAGAAAAAAAAATCTGTGTTAAAAAAGTCCTAAATTAAAATATAGAATAAAAATCCACATAAAATTGTATTTCAAAAAAATTGGTTTTAAACCTGAAATAAGAAAATATTTTTTAATTTTTTCCAGTTTTTGTGAATTAGTTTTCTAGGGCCTTTTTATGTAGTATTTTTTTTAATAGTATTTGTATTATTTTTAGGTTGATTTTACACTTTAAAAAATCGTATATAACCGCATATATTTTTTTTTCAAAGTGATGGAATAACAAAATATACTAAACAACTGAAATTAATAAAATAAAAAATATGGTTACCATAAAAAATTTAATAAAATTTAGTTAAAAAAATTATATTCATAAAAGAGAATCTAAATTTTGGATATAAAAATGCACATAAAAATAAAATTAAAAAAAAATAGTTTTAATAAATAAAAAAATATTTTCTAATGTTTTCCATTATTTGTGAATATTAAACATATTTATACAAAGTGGTAAAAATGAAACAAAAGTTGTATGCTTACACTGGGTGGCTCCAAAATATAAACGTAGAAGAAGGCAGTATATTTTGAAATTCTACATTTTATAGGGAAGTATTAAATATATAAAATAAATTAAAAATATTTTTTACTCAACCTACGTTTAAAAAAAATAAGACCAAAATAGTTTTTGTTGTTAACAATTTTTTTAAAAAAGTTGGTGGCAGGGATTTTTAAATAAAATGCGATGTCTATTTGATATTCTATTTATTATAACAACAATTGTACTACACAATTATAGGTACATGTATTAATAATTTTAATTTTTGGCATAATAGGTAACCTGATGTTTACAAATTCAAATATGTACAAATACCTAAAGGAATAAATACATATACAAAAAAAAATATATACAATAATCCATTTTAACATTTGCACAAGCTTCAAAAAATCACAAAACTTTCGTTTTTTGAGCTTTTTAAACAAAATATTGTGGACTTATTAAAATTCTGTGATTTTTCGATAATAAAAATAAGCACGTTTCCAAATTAAAAAAAAAAAAACATTTGCACGTCGACCCAATTTTATACATATATATCACTTGGAATATTTCGATAATTTGTTTTTATCCTCAAAATTTATCCCAAATTATCAACGAGTTTCACTGTTACGTTCACACTAAACCGGACATAGGCGGCCTACTGACTGGGCTAGAAGGCAAATTATGAACAGCAGCAGCCACGGCCGCTTGGTGGTGATAGTACAAACTACTAGGGTATCCCGGACTCGAAACTACCGAAGCACCACCGGCGCTAGTACCATCCCTTGTTTCGAGCGGGTGGTGAAGACTAAGGGGATGATTCTGGTCAAAGGGATGCCTCATTGATGAGTTTGCAGATTCGTGGTAGAGAATCGGAACTCTGACTAGTCTTTGAGCTGCGTGGGCCATATTGGCAGCTTCGAGTTCCGCAGCTAGTTGACGTTTCCATTTATTTCGACGATTTTGGAACCAGATTTTCACCTGAAACAACCACATTTCCAATAAATACTATAATACTGTTAAATTTTTAATTATGAATTAGTACATACATGAATTGTTATTGATTTTTTTTGTATCTCATGGTGAGTAAAAAAAGTTATCGTTGGGTGCAACAAATTATTTATATGGGAATTAATTCAATTTTTATTCGTGACACAACCATAGATCCGATTCTATCTCTTGAATTCTTTGGCACCAATTTCAGTGACATGGAAGAAACATTATGTCTTGAACAGATGTAATAAAAAATAAAAAAACATAGTGATCTTTCATTATGGAGCACTAACACTATTTTTTTTTATTAAAGAGTTTGCCAGGTATAAATAATATTAAATACACTATACTTATTTTAATTAATTCAAACATATCCAAATTCTAGGTGATGGATAAATTGGGAAAACTTGTTAAATATTAATGAATAAGTCCATTCACAATAACAAGAAATAAATTCAAAGGAACTTAGGAATGCAGTTAATTAATGATTAATCTCTTAAGATGAAATTTACAATTAAATCCATCTTCTCCAACTTTGTTTTTTTTAGTTTAAGGACAAAATTTCAGAATTATTAAGCTACTTGCTGCATCAGTTTTTAAGCTATTTCGACGATATTCATCTATCACAGTATTTTCTGTCAAAGTCTAACAGTTAATTTAAAGGTTTTTTATTAGAAATTGTTTTAAAAAATGTTATTATTACATTTTAGCTTATTCTTTACATAAATAATTTTTCCCCAAAAAAAATGTTCGCAAATTAAGAAATCTAATTTTTCTTCTTTAAAATACTCTTAATATTTTTTAATACAGTTTATTTATTGTTAAGATTTTCTGAGTCATTTTTTGATATTTAAATACTCGTATATCTTCAATTTTTTTCATAATTTGTTGCAAATCCCTTGTAAACTCAACTCAACAATAAAAATTTCAAAATAATGTGAACTAGTCAAATAACATCATATTAGAAATCATAAAATAAAAATTTTAATTTCAGATTTCTAGTTAAAACATTGCTTCATGCTTAAAGTTGAATAATTACATAACAAGTTTCCAACTTAGGTTTTTCTTTATTTAAAAAATGGATTATTTCGATTATTCGTTCGATTAACCTTGAAATTTTCTAATTAATTTTTTTTCGTATTATTTGGTATTTTCTAGTTAAAATTTATTCTTAATTCAACAATTTTATTTACTATTAATTTGTTCCAAACAACTGTTCAAGAAATTTAGCTTCAAATAACATTATTTTGTTTTAATTATTGCCCGGTCAGAATTCCATTATTTTGAATTCCCAATAATCATACGAAATTAATTTAATAATAAAAATCCAAGTACAATACCTAATCTTGTAATTTCTTTGTAATCATCAATAATTACCTGTGTTTCTGTAAGATGCAAACTTGCAGCCAAGCCCGCCCTTTCAGAACTAGACAAGTACCTCTTCATATCGAAGGTACTTTCTAACTGAAACACCTGCGACCTCGAAAACACGGTCCTCGTCTTCTTTTTCCTCTTATTAGATAACGAATTCCCCGGGCTCAAACTGGACCCACCGGTCTTCTTATCTTTATCATTATCGTAGTCGCTTTCTTCATCTTCGATGTCTTCCTCTATGACCAAATTGTCGTTTTCCCTGTAGGGGCTCTTCGACCGGATGTTGAGGTAATTTTGGTCCAGGAACGCCGGATGCGGGGATGGGATGATGGTGGAGTTGTTGGGGCTGGATGTGGGAGAGCGTTGGTGGTCCGAAGGGGAAGAAGGACGTGAAGAGCGGCTTTCCTGGTTGTTGATGGAGGAGTTGTGGTGGGTGTCGCGAGGGGAGGTCGGTGGGCTCGGGTCTTCTGTTATTGAACCCCCTGGAAATAAATGAGGCTTGGTTAGCACTTTTTTTTAAGGATTGTCATTTCCGATATCAAAAATAAAGCCCTCAATGGTTTTTATAAAAAAATAAATCATAACTTAGAAAAATTTAAGATAGGATGGTGCTATTGAAAAGCAAAATTAAGAAGGAATAGATCTAGGAAAGAATAGAACCAAGAACAAATGTGACTCATAATAATGGAAATAGCAAAGAATAGGGTTGTTAAGTTAGGTTAGGTTAGGTTAGGTTAGGTTAGGTTAGGTTGGGTTAGGTTAGGTTAGGTTAGGTTAGGTTAGGTTAGGTTAGGTTAGGTTAGGTTAGGTTAGGTTAGGTTAGGTTAGGTTAGGTTAGGTTAGGTTAGGTTAGGTTAGGTTAGGTTAGGTTAGGTTAGGTTAGGTTAGGTTAGGTTAGGTTAGGTTAGGTTAGGTTAGGTTAGGTTAGGTTAGGTTAGGTTAGATTAGGTTAGGTTAGATATTACACAACAGTTGCATTAAGAAAAAAGAATGTGACTATGAAACAGTGGAATTAAATGAAACTAAAGAGCAACTAGGAAAGAATGGAATGAATAAATAATAAGAAACAGTGTGATCAAAAAACAAACTAAGCAAGAATTCAATTAAGCATGACTTAGGCTAGGAAAGAATGGCACTAAGGAATAAGATGACTAAAAAAACTCGGACTAAAAAAATAATGTTACAGAGAAAAAATGAGATTTGAAAATAATTGAACTAAGAAAGAGTCCAAGGAAAAAAATGTGATTAGGGAAGAATTTAATAAAGAAAAAATGTGACTAGGAAAGAATGTGATAAAGGAAAAAGAAACTAATTAAGAGCCGAACTAAAAAAAGTCAGAATAAGAAAAAATATGATAAAGAAAAAGGGGCCTCGAAAAGACGGGGACTAAAAAGAAGTAACTAAGAAATATTAGGATTTGAAGAGAATTAAACTAATAGAGTTAAAGAAAAAATAAGAGCCACACTAAAAAAAAGTTGAACTGAAAAAACATGTAACTAAGATAAATAAAAAATGAGACTAATTAATTAGAATTAGTAAATAAATATGAAATTATTATAGAATGGGATTAATAAGAAAGTAGACTAACAAAGAATTAAGTTAAGAATAAAGCAGACTAAGAAAGACTGCGAGCAAGAAAAAATGAAACAGTCGGACTAACAAAAAATGGGATAAAAAAAATGAATCTAACAAATAATATGACAAAAAGGAATGAGATGAGTAAAAAATGGAGCTAGAAAAAAACGCACTAAGAAAAAGTAGCTTAACAAAAAATTGAATTAAGAATAAATGAGAATCAGAAAGAATGTCAGTAAGAAACAAAATGTATCTAAGAATCTATATACAACATGAAACTAATAAATAATATAATATTATAATATAAAATAGTAATAGAAAATATGTGGCTAAGTTTATTAAAAAATCAGACTAACAAAGAATTGTATTAAGAATAAATTAGAGTAAGAATGTGGCAAGAATCGAGGGAACAATAAGAGCTTTAATTAATTCAAAATTTTTAGATTGATATTTAATTGAAATAAATAAATTTTGTAATTTAGCTCAATTCAAAAGACCATTTGTATCAAAGAAGTACATTATATAGATCTATTTAAACAACAAATATATTTTGTTGAAATAAATTATAATTATATTTAAAAAAAATAGTCTGTATGTTTGTAACAAATAGTGCTTTATTGATGAAACTTAACCAAGAAAATTACGGTTGGAGAGATTCGAACAAAAATTAATCTCTTTTATTTGATTCGAAGTAAAAGTCCTTGAGTCGATAAGTCTTCCGGACGGTAATTCCCTCGTCTTAAGTTTCCCCAGATTTTCCTTCGGAATATCGACTGGTTTTATGTCAACAATCTCAAGTGGCAGATTTAACAACGTATTAGAAGATATTTTAAACAGCACCAAAATGGTTTCGGAAGCCATACGAACCAAATAAGTTTGAGTTCCTAATCGTTGAAAGCCCTCCAAATGCGGATTTGTATACGGCGCGTCAATTCGAAGCACCGAAATCCGGCGCAACAATAAAAATACACTCGCAAATGCCCAGTTTCTAATCGCCTTAAATTTGATTACATTGCGCAATTCGCCGAAGCCCCGCCGCAATTTGCTGCAATTATTATATTCCGTTTAAACGAAGTCTTAAAACGTGAAAAGCTGAAGGAAATTTGAGAGAAAATCGATGGGGAACGATTTTCGTATTTCTTCGGTTTCTCACTGTATTTTTATGTGTCTAATTTTTAAATACTAATATAAAATTATGTCACAAATGTAAGTTAGAGTGAACTTGAAATGTATTGATTAAGTAACACATTTTGTACTGGAAAGTTAACATTCGTATAAGAATCTATTTCGAAAAATATTCTCTTTAAAGTAGGAAGATTATCCATTCTCACAATGTCACAATTGTTTTTTTTGTACAACTTTTTCTTAGTCTATTTTTCCCAATTCCCTTTTTTGTAATCGTATTCTACTTTAAATCCATTTTTTTTGTGTCACTTGACACTTTTTTCTTTAGTTCAACTCTTGTTTCTGTCGCACATTCTTTTTTAGTCTCATATATTCTTAATCCAATTTTTCTGATTTTGTCATTTTTTTTAGTGCGACTATTTTTATAAGCGTAAGTAACTTCAATCTATCAACCTTATGTGATTTCTGGTCGATAAAATATAATTTAAAACGCTTTGTAATACTGTGAAAATTCAGATAAGTATAATTTATAATTTCATATTTATTATGGATAATTTCCACAAAGTAATAGTTGAAATAATTGATTTAATAATATGTTTTGTCTATTTTGATCTATTTGATAGCTTTAATTCTTTTTGTTCATCATCCTAGATATTCAAATGTGCTCATAATCCTTCATTTTAGTCTCTTTGTATGGTATTAGAAACTACAATAAAGGCAAAATTAACACAGTTGCAGATTAAAGAATATCATGCGACTCTTGATGGTGAATTTGATTGCAATTATAAATTTAATTTTTATCCACATTTTTACACTTTAACGAGCTGTAAATTGACAATTTTGAATAGTGTAGTAATAAAAAATTTAAACTGCATGCGTATACTATATTACAAATTGCCAAATAAATGGTATATATTAATAAAAATAAATAATAATGTCTAACTAATTATAATGTATGGTATTAGAAACTACAATAAAGGCAAGATTAACACAGTTGCTGATTATCATGCGATTCTTATAATGAATTTGATTGGAATTATAAATTTGATTTTTATTGTATCATTTAAACACTTTTCCCACTGACCCTCTTATTTTAGAACCAAAAGTACTAGTGAGTGTCTCACAAATTAATTTTCCTTTATCACATAAATCCTAATAGAGCTTTTGCCGCTGATGTTATTTATATTATTATCTTCTTTTCGGTTCGTTATCATTATTTTATTTAGCATTTAATTAATATTCTTGCGATTATCCCTGACATAATTGATTGTAATATTAACAGTAAACTCGAAAACGAGCGTGACTGCGAGTAACTGTAAACGCTAAATGCCCACCTTTGTCGTCCGTCGGTCTTATCTGCTCGAACGAAAATATGTCATTCATAAAATTAGAGCGCCCGGGGGTTGTTCGAAAATATTTAGATATAATAAATGGAAATGAATTCGTACATCAAAGTTACAAAACGTGCAAAAATATATTAACATGTTCATTGGGCAACAGATGTCCCCCTGAACAAATGGTTTTGATACTTGTAAATGTCCGAAATGTCCCTTTGTCCGATCGTTATCGGCACCGCAATTAATGGCACTTCGTAGTTCTTAATGAATGGATAAACAGCAATTTCATTAAAAAAATTTCGGTGGTCGAACTTTATCCGAGGCAGCATCTCCATTTAATGGACGGCTTGTACTTTTAGTTTTTATTTTATATTTAGAAAACCGTTGGATTTTTTTTATAAAATTAGATTCATTATTTTGGGTAGAAACACGCAAATGTTATTTATTATTAAAATTTACTATATAAATATATGTATTGTAATTATACAATATTTGGAGTTGATAACAAAGAAGTCCATTAATTTGCTCCATTTGCTCGAAATACTTTTTTAAAAGAACGGCACTATAAAATTATGCGTTAAAAAATATAGTTCTCAATGAAGGAGTTACTAGAGTCATGAGTTTAAAAAAATCAACGAAAATAAATTATTTAATTTGCCAAAAATTACAACAAGAATAGTATTAAGAATTTATGTAATAACAGTAATATTAATAATATTTGAATTTTGTTTTGAATAAATTTCTTATAGATATTAAAAGGATATAATACAACAATATTAGTTGGCATTTATGTACAAGATTTTCGAAGTTCTGGTTTTATTCCTGTGAGAAAAAGCATTTCGACTTCGGTCCATTTATCACAACCATGAGCTATTGGAATTTGTTATAACTAAACAAAAATGTTGTTTTGTCATAATTTTTCAAAACTTTTATGTGCATATTGAATTGTGCAGGCATTATTAGATATTTACCTCAGTAAAGAGTGAAAAACTAGGATTTTAACTTTTATTGGATAATATATTTAGAGATAATAATGAACTCAATTTTTTACATGTAAAGAAAAGAAAATTAATAATCTTAACTTGTTGACACCCAGGTGTTAAAACTTAAATTTTGAATTGTTTAATTGTTTTATTTGTTCATATCACCATTATCTTTGTCTTTTCAGTTTAATTGTTTAGATTTTTTACATAAGTGTTGTGTTCCATATTTATAGGTTTTATGAAGTTATGTTCGGTATTTGGTACACATGATTATATTATTTGTATTTTTTGGTTAAAAATTCATAAAATTCTTAGTGATTTGTTAGTTTGTTTATGTTGACTATATATATTTAT
This sequence comes from Hermaeophaga mercurialis, assembly GCA_951812935.1. NCBI lineage: Eukaryota > Metazoa > Arthropoda > Insecta > Coleoptera > Chrysomelidae > Hermaeophaga > Hermaeophaga mercurialis. The sequence goes on along the minus strand of OX638360.1, from coordinate 50,118,974 downwards.
GGTTATATGGTCTATTCCTTTGACATTCCCGAAACCACTTTGAGATTCTTCTATTTGTATATCTATTTTATATTTTAGTCTATTTTCAAGTAATTTTTCCTCCACTTTAGCTACTGCTTTAAGTTGTGTTATTCCCTTTTCGTTTCTACACTCTTTGCACTTGCCTTTTTTAAATATTGGTAATATTATGTGTACGATTATCTTTAAATGCCTTATTAACTAAATTTGTTGGTAACTGATGTCAATGTTTCCCAAGTTTGATAATATTTCTTATATTATTCCTCCATGTCCAACTACTTTCCCCCTTTTTAACTTTTTCACTGTTTCATTTACTATCTCTACATCAAATTTTTCTTTCGTATTTTGACTATCAGCTTTCATTTTCTTCCCATATTCTTTATTTTTTATATTCATTACGTTTGTCATTAATTTCTCTGTATAGATTTTACAGTTTCATTTCTTTTAACATCTAACCATTATAAGTTCTTGTAGGATTTAGAATTTCGTTCGGATTTGATAGATGCCGGAACTGTTTTAAATTGTTTTAAAAGAGCAAATACTGAGGTTGGATCTGTAGCTTTAATAACACTAGAGATAAGAGTACGTAAAATAAGATGGAAAATGCATGTTAAAACACTATCGTAAAGTAGATTTACTAATAAGAGCAATAGTACGAAGAAAAGAAAATAAAGACTAAGAAGGAAATGTTCAATTTCATTTGAATATGATATAAGAGCTTCACCAGTGACCAACAAGTCTTTCTTTTAGGCAAAAAGGCCTTAATCCCTTAATCTTTTGTAGGTTTCTAGGTTTCTAGGTTTTTAGATCTATCTAGATTTAAGATAAGTATTATTTATCTTTACATATTTATTGTGAATAATTTCCGTAAAGTAAGAGTTGAAACAATTAATTTAACTTAATTTTATTATTACTTACCATTTGGACTATGTTGGTCCTTAGGGACTTGAGATGGTATCCTTCCCCAGTACCAAGGAAGAGTCCTGGGATCTGTTGGGGTGCCACAAAGGGCTGCGTACCTGCTGCTGGCTGCCGCCAGGGCCCCAAAATGCGACATAAGGCCTAACCTAGAACAAAAGAATTTCTTTTTAATTATTAATTCCGCTGCTCATCAATTTTTCGCACAACGCTTCAGAGAAAATATTTAAATAATAAAATTTTTATTATATTTTAAAATATCTACAGTTTCCTTTTATTAAAACAACTAGCAGATCAGCAGAAAACGCTTCATTTTCCAAACTTCACTTTTCTCATTTCACCCTAAAAAACTTCAATTATCGAGATGAAGTTTCCTCGAGCTTTTTCATTTTCTATCAACTCTATCAATATTCCGCGCACTTTGGTGGGATACATTTTAGTTGAAAGTTGTTTACTGATCATGTAGCAATATCGAAGCACTTAAACGAGGCTGACTAAGCTTCTTAGGGAATACTTCCCGGAAGTCCTGAACTTTTCTTCCGCTCAAAGAGTTCTCTTCAGATAAGGAACACTTAACTCGATGCAAATTTAATGCCAGATAGACTAAGTTAGTATAGATTGCCGCAAGGGACTCGGAAAATGATGGAGAGCCTCGCCCAGGGGTGGGTCGTCGAGTATCGCACAAAAAAAGGGTTTTACACTGTTTTTTTTTATTTTCGAGAAAAGGCTCAAACAACGTTTTAGTCGACGATTTGTTTGTCTTATACTGTAAATTGGCTTAACAATCATTACGGCCCAAGTTCAATTGAACGTGGAATGTTTAAACTTAATTCCACAAAAGAAAAATAAGAGGCAGGTAAACAAGAAGCGGAATAATAAGATATTTCGAAGAGATAATCTTTCTCGAGACGTTTTATAATCGCCTCAGAGCTGCGGTTGCTCTTCCTTCCACTTTGTTCTTAACTTATTTTGCAAGATGCACAATACTGATATGGTTCTCTTTGTATTGTAACAGTTTTATTTATTTTTTACTTTTTTTATAGGTGTTGATGTTACAGTAATTATGATTCGGTTAAATTTAGAGTTTATCTGATCACTAAATGAAAATTTAATTTGCCATTAAAAAGCACGCTAAAAAAATAAAGACTTTTATAAATCGATAAATCTAATTATAATTCAAATGTAATATTTGTAATCTCCTTTGCTAAGTCCGTCTGTTTTAAGTTTGCACCTAGTAATTAAAATAATTTTAACTTAGATAGGGTTACTTTTCTTTTGTATTGTAAAAACAACATAATTTTCTATATAGATGTAAAACAATTTAATTGATTGTCATACATATAATGAGAATACAAACATAGAGAAATGGAGAATTAAGAGTAGGAAGAGAAATGTAGGAAGATAGAAAAAAAAAACACCAGAAGCATAGAAATCAAGAAAAGCTGTAGCTCTCTTCACATAAGAACATTATTTAAAAAAATCATTCTTTGTATCTGAGTAAATGTTTAATATAGTATTTTTTCTTCGATTGGTATTATTGATTTCCTATTCTTATTGTTTTTTCCCAAGCCAAGAATGATGTAAACCAAGATTAAACCATAAAATTCGCTCTAACTATCTATGAAGTGACTAAAAGGAAAGCAAACTAAAATAAAATAAATAGTAACCAATATTATAAGCACATGAATATATCAAAATTATGAAAGACACAAGGATAAATTTGAATGAAAAAAAAAAGAATAATTCAAAGTAATAGTCTTAGCCCAGCGTTGTTTAGATTATTAAAAAGGAACACCAGTTCAAGAACTGGTCAACTAAAGGTGATAAAAGTACATTACCAATTGCACCTTATAAAAATTGAAGCATTAATGTATGTAGATAATAGTGCTAATAGCAAATACAGAACAAAATAAGAAAATTGATACAGATATTAATAAAATAATGATAACAAATGAAAAAGAAGATAATAATATAATAACGTCAGTGATAAATACTCTGTTAGGAATTACATGATAAAGGAAGATTAATTTGTGAGACACTCACTAGTACTTTTGATTCTAAAACAAGTGGGTCAGTGCGAAAAGTGTTTAAATAATACAATAAAAATTAAATTTATAATTGCAATCAAATCAAATAATATTTATATATAATAATATTTAATCAACAACCGTGTTAATGTTACCTTTATTGTAGTTTCTACTAACTTACTAAAAGACAAAACTGAAAGTTGTGAGCACATAACGGAAAAATAGAATTAGAGCTATCAAATAGAGCAAAAACGTCAAGAGACACACTAACGAGAAGAAAAAAAACTAACCAACGAGATGTTACATAGGATTTATAATATAATATTTGTACCGACAATATTATACGCCAGTGAGTCATTAGACAATAAAGAAGAAATGTATCAGCATGAAAGGCGTAAGAAAATGAGACATCTGAATAGAATAGATAGAAGAAGAGTGTAACAATACAAGAAACGAATAAGCAAATAAGAATAGGCAAAATAAGAAAGAGATCATTAAATTTAAATTGGTGCAAGCACATCATGAGAATGAAACAAACTAGACTAACAAGAAAAACACAATAGGTGAATAAATAGCGCAAAGGAAAGGTAAGGTAAGCCGCAAAAAAAATTAATAAATCAAATAGAAGAGGACGAAACGAGAAGATAAAAGACATTAGAAAAGACAAGTAGGAAAAGAAGAAAACGAATGACTTCTCAAAGCCGGGCACCGGATAAAGTACAAGGATGTGGAAAAAGAAAAAAAGAAGACAATGGCAAAATTTTGACAAATTTTTATAGTTTCAATTAATTTTAGAGCTTGAAAATTTTAAGTATATTTTTGATAATTTAGCCTACTTTGATTTTTGGTTTTACAAACATCTGAAATTTTTTTTCACAAACATGAGTATTATTACAGAATTTTACCAAAACTTAAAACTGCTAAAACATAGAATTGGATTATTGAAACAATGATTTTTTAAATTAATAAAAGAACCAACATTTATATTGTGGCTTGTTTGAATAGACTTTGAGCATAAAGGTTTTTTTAGTAATAGTTAGTGACAGTTGGAAAGATTCTTAACAGTTGGACAGATGTCTGTCTCACTTTTTAATTAACTTATTAACGATTCTCGGTAAAAACGAAAGATAAATCTGAAACATATTTGAACAATCTTGAGGAATTTCGTAATTTTTATGCATATCTGAAATATTTCTAGTTGACATAAATTGGGAAATTTTAATACAACTTGCCAATTTTGATAGTTTTATGGTTTTCCCACTTTTTCGGTTATTCTAAGATAAAGAGGAAAATATTCATTAGCAGTTTTAATATATAGAGTGGACCAAAAGTCTGGAAACGGCCGATCGATTATCTCGTAAACTGCTAGTCCGAATTCTACAAAATTTGGGATAAGCCTATTTCGGGATACGGAGATTCTAGATTAGACATTTGCAATGTTGCTAGATTTGCCGTTTCTCTGATATTATTAGTCACGTTGGTTTTTTAAATATATCCCTGTATATTCTCTTCAATACGAGTTCAACCATATGTAATACTTATGATTTTATGCAGACTAGAAGATTTTAAATAAATAAAACAGAAGTCTGGTATTATATATGGTTGAAGTCGTATTAAAGAGAAGATTCCAAAAATAACTGAATATATAGGGTGATGTATTTAAAATACCAAAGTGACTAATAATATTAAAGAAACGGCAAAACTAGAAACATTGCAAATATTAAATCGGGAATATCCGTATCCCAAAATAGGCTTATCCCAAATTTTGGAGAATTCCGACTAACAATTTACCAGATAATTGGCCATTTCCAGACTTTTGGTCCACTCTGTATCTGACTTATTTTGAGAGATTTCTACCAAAAAATCGAAATTACTACACAATACAGGAAACTGGTACTTTTTTAAGAAAATTGGCTGATTTTGGTAGTTTAAAAAAGTGAAATAGTTAATTTAAAAAAATATCGTTTAACAAGTTTCATATTTTTTGCGTGTTTGACAAATTACAAATTCCATAAAGGAAGATTAATATCTAAGAGAATCGTCAGTTCTATTGTTTCTGAAACAAGTGGGTTAGTGCGAAAAATGTTTTGAGTGATACAATACTAATTTACTTAATAGAGGGTAACAAAATGAAATTTATAGTTCCAATCCAAGAATGGTATGATCTTTAATCAGCAACTATGTTAATCTTGCCTTTATTGTAGTCTCTAATAACGTACAAAGAGGCATAATTAGTTAAGAGAAGGTAAAGCAGAATCTTTAAGTATTTAATTTATATTAATTCTCAAAGCTTTCAACCATTTATTTGGCGATATGTAACATAGTATTCGCAGGAAGTTTAAAAAAATAACAAAATAAATAAAGGGAGTAGGAAAATAGCAAAATCTTCCTCTTACCTCGATAAAACTCCACTATCGGCCCCACTTCCCATAATCCCCGTCTCCAAGATACTTCCTCCTTGATTCCCGGCCAAAAACCCGTTTTTCTTGACCGTCGGATCGGCCCTGCTGAGGATACTCGATATGGAAAAATTCGTGGAACCGCTCGCACTTTTCGCTTTCGCATCTTTCTCGCTTCTTTCTTCATCGTCTGTAGTTTTTATCAGCTGGTACGGTTTGTGTTGGTTGTGGTTGATGAACCGGAAAGTGTCCGGTTCCGGGGAACCGTTCCTGCTGCCCGATTCCGGACTGGAAACCACGTTGATTTCTGGATCGCGGCTTGGAGAGGACATTTTCCAGGGCTGGCGAAAAATACAAGTTAATGAGTGAGTTGGAAATAGAAATTAGGGGGTTACATTTCGTTATTAATAATGAGTAACGAATAATGAGCGTCGAAAATGCTTTGAATCTTGGAAAGAGGGAAGATTTAAAACAGTCAACATACTAATTGGAATGTTCAAAAATGAAACGAATTTCCTCGTTTTTTTTATTATTTAATTATTTGGAAAATGATAAATGTTATAAACATATTTAATTTATTTCATATTTTTTTATTATATTACATTTCTAATTACCTATTTTTTAACACAAAAATAGAAATAAGAATAAAAAATATTACGGATCCCATTATAATAAAATATTTATGGATATCTTAAATTAATCTATAAAATAAAATAGATCAATAAATTAAAAATAACCGATTTTAATAGCTAGTATTTAAATAAAATTAACCTTAGACAAATAATCCTATAAATTTAGAATAAAGATGACCAATAATTTGAATTCGTTTATTTTTTCAATATGTCTACAATTTTCCTTTATTTAATGCTGCTGCTGCAGGAAAACTCTTCATTTTTTTTAATTCTACTTATATTTCATTTTAAATAGCTTAATTATCGAGATAATTTCTTTGGGCTTTTCGACTTAAAAAGTTATTTTTTTAAAGGAAATACAGGGTGTGTCCGAATATGAACTTCAACCATATTTTTTGGCAATTCTTTTTATAGACACTATTCAAAATTGTCAATATACAGCTTGTTAAAGTGTAAAAATTCAACGAAAAATTAAAAATATTTTTAGTTTATTTTCTATTTTATTGTTCATCTTAAGACAAGCTATATAAAAATTGTAAAAATCTACTATTCAAAGTTAATTGTGTTATTTACAGAGAGAGAAAACATTAAATCAACAAAACAATATTTGCCGCAAACCAGTTTTTGATTAGAATATATTTATTGTATTTCATATAAAAATTTTTGGTCATTTCATTCACTAAAATTATTTGCTTGGATAAAAAAGTTTTTTTTTTGCTTTAAACAAAGTATTTATTAGATCAAATAAATGATTTTTTGATTACAAACGGATCTAGCTTATTATTAAAATATTGAACTAAGAACTCAGAAACGTTTACTAGAATCAACAAAAAATTATTTCATGCAAGCGATTTTTTTTTAATAAATCAATTGTGTTTTATATAATTTTTTTTTAATTTATACATATTATTTATTAGATCAATTAAATGATTTTCTGATTACAAATATTTGGTTTATTATTTAACTATTGATCTAAGAAAGAAATAGCAGTGATTAAAGCTCCTTTAGGTTTTATATGATAAAGGAAGTTTAATTTGTGGGTCAATGCGAAAAATGTTTAAATGATACAATAAAAATTAAATTTATAATTCCAATCAAATTCATCGCAAGATTCGCATGATAATCAGCAACTGTGTTAATCTTGCCTTTATTGTAGTTTCTAAGACCATACAAAGAGACAGAATTAGTTAAGACAAATTTTTTAATTTTTATTAATTATCAAAGTTGTGAACTATTTATTTGGTAATTTATAACATAGTATATGCAGGCAGATTAACTTTTTTTTACATACATTATTATGAAATTGTCAATTTACATCTGGTTAAAGTGTAAAAATTGGGATTATTATTTAAATATCGATCTAAGAAAGCTTCATATTCCAAATATAAATTATTAATCCTAATACAATTGTGTTAATGTCAAATTTAAATAAAAATAGTGAGTTGTTTATTTATTATAAAGTAAATGCTTGTTTAGGGGAAATAAATATGTAGTTGAGTCAAGTGAACAAATTGATTTTAGCATTTTTGTCAGACTTTGTAGTTAAAGTTTAAATGTTACTCCTTTGAAATAAATAAAAGTGAAGCGTTTTTCGACAACGAGAATGATGTAAGATAATTAGTTGTTACTGTTTTACATTATTTATTAATTTCGATTATTTTGGTACAAGTAAGCCTAATAACAAGCGCAATTCATGTTTCTTTTATTGTAAAAAAAATCGCAAATTCAGGTGGTACGAGGTGCCAAAAACATAATAAATCATTACCAATTCGCACTTTATAATCACTCGAAGTTCTAACACAAGTAAACCATACACCCACCGCGAAAATATCCACTACGGAAAAAAAAACTATCACAACACAGCACCCGTCCGCGAGTATTTTTCGCAAACAATAAAATATCAGCGCCCCGAAAGCTGGACTATGACAGAATAGGTTGTAAGTATTTAGAATTCGGCGGACCCTAACTAAGGGCGGCGATATCCAGGACACTCCCCTGTATTGGCCGAGAAACACCCCTAAAGTCGCCCGATCTCGCTTTCACCTCGGCGAAACCGAATTTGCGGTCTCTTTTTCGTAACTCTCGTAACGGTTTTGTGATACTTCTCTAACGTGTCGCTATGTGTAAATGTGTTTTCGAGGGGACGGGGTGGGCCGTCGACGTGTGGCCCCCAAACCAGGGGCGCCCACAACTACAATTTTCAAACCGAATACCTAGCACTTCTCTTCCCTTCTAATTAGTTACATTTATACATAAGTTTTGGAAATTAAGAGTAAAGTCTTACTCAGGCTTTAGGCTTTCTATTGTCTGATTAGCATCAAGATCTAGAGATTTGGTTGCCTTAGTTTTTTTAATCAGAGTAGCTAGTTTGGTCCGTTGTTCAAATGCTACAGTTACTACAGGATTTTTGTCCAATTAAAGAATGTTGTGGATAGGTAGTGAATATCTTCAAACTAACACTTGCAGAGATTGAATCCTGCGTAAGAATTGGAAACGAAATAACAGAAAATTACGAGCAAATAAAGAATTAAGCACAAACTTCAATATTATTTAACTATGTACTTGAATACACTATCCAAAAAATGAAGAGGACTACTGTACAATAAGAGGAACAATCTTTGGCATTTATAGAAGACATTGTCGTAGCAACAAAAAATAAATAGGAACTGCGTGAAGTATTGTTAACGTTAGAACAAAGTTTAGAGAAAGTGAAGCTGGGACTTAATAAAAAGAAGACTAACTATATAGCTTGGACTAAAAAAGAACTGGCAAAAGATAAACATATTGAAGTAATAACAGCGGAATGAAAAATATTTGGTGTTAACGAAATTGAATCATTCACGTATCTAGGAGAATTTAGCTGAACAGCAAACATAAAGAAAGAGATAACAAAGAAAAAAAAACAGTATTCTGCTATCTAGAGGAGCAAAACTGCGTGATTACAAGACAATACTGAGAGCAGTAGTATTGTTTTGCAAAGAAACTTGAACAATGAAAAAAAATGAACAAGACATGCTCGCAGTACAAGTGTCTACAAAAAATATACTAAGAAAAAATCGGTATACAATGTGTTTTAAAGATGAACTAAAAAGGAGTTACAATAATTATATAATCAACCGAATCTTGTATACACAGTTAGGGGTAATCGGTTATAATGGTTAGGAACATAGAACGCATAAAAACTGAAAGAATATCTAAAAGAGCGATGGTATGTAGCTTAGAACGAAGGAGGAAACGAGAACAATGGGCGAGCTGCTAAAGAACATGAAGTCTTTAAAAATCAAACAACTGGAGAGAAAAAGCAAATAATAGAAAAAATATAACACACGAAACTACGAGTTTGCTAGACCAGCAGAGTTAATAATATATTCTAGCACTAATAGAAGAGGTCAAGGAATACCTACGTTTCGAGTTAAATTTTTTTAGTAAGATCGTCCTCATTAGTAGAAACTTTAAGCTTTCTATTAAACACAAGCTCTGTAAATTTGGTATTTTTAACTTTTCTAATTACCCACTGTAGTTGAAATGTTTTGATGTTTGAATACTGGAAATGTTGTTGGAGGTGGCTTTTGTCCAATTCAGAAATGTCTCGGTTAGCTGTAATTATTTAAAGATCACATTTGCAATAGTGCCAATGTTTTTAGAACCATTATTTTTGAAACTTTGTATTAGTTCAGCTCGAAGGTAGTTACGAGAAGTTTATAGCTTTTGTGTAAAATAGGAAAGTGAGATATGGAAACTATATAAGAGTGAGAAAACTTATTAGAAATTTTTGAGAGAAACTTTTTGGAGGGCCGAAAATACAGATGTAGCGAGGAGACAAAGAATGAGGTGATTTGGGCACGTATCGGGGTTAAAAGATGAAAGTCCAACAAAATAAATTTTAAGAAAAGGATTTACTGGAAGAAGAAAAAGAGAAAGATCTCATTTGAAGTGGTAGAGAAAGACTTTGAAGAATTGGTAGGAAATAATTGGCAAGGACAAACGACTCTCAGCCCTTACAATTTATATATAATTTCTATAATGAGGATGTGTTCATTTTGCTTCTTATTAGGGGATAGATTACCTTTCGTTCAAAATTATACTCCAATCTTTAGACCAGTTGTTGGTTTTGTTAGTGGAGCTTTAAAGTTTGTATATTGTTCAAGGTCAGAATGTTGAGGGATCATTACCCTAATTTCGTTGTAATTCTTAATTCTAAAAGATCTTTCTCCAAAATATTATTTGGTCTCGATTCCCAAAGAATTGTTAATGAGAGGAAATTATTTCTAGATATATTTTCTTGACAAAAAATCCTGGAATTTCTTTTGGCTAAATGGAATAAAAACGGGACTATCATTATTAGAAGATTTAATGCTATTTAAAGCATTTTTATATCTTTTTCAAATAAGAGAGATGTTGCTTCTAAAATAAAATCTAAGATACCTTATATGTTTTCATCTATTTTATCCAAATTTGTAGATTTGCCGAAAAATATTTAGGAAAAGATAAATGCCCTTAGAAACTTTTGCAAATAAAAAAATGAAATATATATAAAAAAGGTGTTGCACCAATAGTTGTACTTAATCATTTTTTCTGATTATTACATGTAGTATTTTATACTATCATTTACCTTTCGGCTTGTTTTAAATCTCTTTTCATCTGTCATTCTGTTTGTTGCCTCAACTTCTGTATAATTTTCTATTGTTTATTTCCTTTTTTGCAGGTATTCCTTGATTTGCTCTGGAGTTTATAATATTCTCCATCGATTTCTCATTGTGAGATGTTTTCTTTGATGACGTTGTTGTTCTTATTTTTACACTCTCAATCTAAGTTAATCTATCGGTAAGATTTGTTCTTGAGTTTCTATTTTGTTTACAACGTATATTTCTTGTAAGCGTTTCTGTTTAATATTGTTGCAATGGTTTTTCCATTTTCGTTTATATTGTTGAATAAACTTTATCAATATTTCTTTTTAGGCTTTATGTTTCATCATTCATTTATGTACATTTTATTATATTTTTTATTCTCTGTTGTTTTTTCTAGTTTTTTGCTGTTGTTTTTTTTCATTCCATTCTTGTTTTGTACTAAGTTTTGTTGACCCTTAAAAGAGTGTTTTTATATTTATTATCCGTCTTCTATTTTTATTTCTTTATTAGTAATTTTTCTATTTTTCTTTTCAACTTTACAGCAATATTTTCTAAATTTGCTTGTTTTAATTTTTTCATATTTTTTCTCTCTCAAATCTCTCTATTACCACAAAATTATTTCTCACTTTTTTCCCCATTAACTTAGTCGAGCCACAATTAAATCGACGAAACGAAAATAAGGTAAAACCACATCGAAAGCCACTTCCATTTCCCCTCTCATCTCCAATTAACGTGCCGACGGGACCCCCTTATGCAACCCGCAAAACACGCCTTCCACATCACATTCAAGCAAATTACCTGAAATCATTTGTTAACATGTGAGATTACCTCAACATTTACTTTCCAGAAAGCACTTCCTTGTGACGGAATCAACTACTAAGAAACAACAGTTTAATGGGGTTGCCACCTCCCCTCTCCCCCCGGCCGCCCTCTCCGCCCATACGCCGACGCCCGCAACGTCCTCGAACATAGACGCGCCTAAAAAGGGTTTTGGGGAGCCCCGACAAAACAATTTTCCCTATTTCTTTACCTTCGGTCTTTATTCTAACTACCTTTTTTTATACGTTTATTTTTGCTTTATTGTTTGCTCTAATTACATATTTTCTTTTTTCTTGTATCTACTTCTTTCTGTTCGTATTTCCGTTTCCTATTTCTTTCGATTAGTTCTACTAAGTAGCAGGGTATTGAAAGTAATAACTAGTTTGTAAACATTTTGATAAAATTTGTTAGTGTAGTCGTGTTCCACTTGATTCTATACTAGGACCATTATTATTTGTTTGATTAATAAAATTTTGGCGAATTTAATAGGAGCCGCGTGCTGGTTCTTTGTAGCACACCTCTTAAATTCGCGGTTGCTGAGCCATTTCTAAAGTGTAAGAAAAATAGTGAGAACAATCGAAAGCCATCTGTGCCTGATCGATACAAAAACGCGACCAAAGCACCGTGCGCCAGAAAAGGACGGCTCTATGTATATATAGATATAGCTGAGCGGTGGCATGTTAACAAAATCTGGAACACAATGAAGCTATAGCCATTTATCGCTCTAGTATACTGATCATTTCGCGATTTCACTCCGCACAAAGACGACAAATGCAGCGCTCAGAAAGTAACAAGTATCGACTTGAAAACCTCAGAGATGTGATTGGAGGTTGGCGAATCGGCGCGGCGAAGGGGGGGGGGGGACGACGGCGCCGTGTCATTGGCTGGTCGCGGCGGTGGGGAGAAGCGCGGTCCTTCGACGAGCCGGATAATTGAACAGGGGGAAAAGTGGATCCAGATGTTTTGGCGGCGCTCTTGTGGCCCGCTTTTTAGATCTACACGCTACAAACGAATCGGGCTTATCGAGTCGGGGGGATTAAAAAAGCAATTTTTCACTTGTTTCGATAAATATTTTTTATCATCCTCGACGAAATTAAAATAAATAAATAAAAAGGTGAAACTTGTTTACCGGAAAATAAACTGGTTAAGAATTGCCCAAAGTCCGAAGGACTTAAAGAAGCACGAAATAGGATGGATGGGATGAATAAACATTTGGAGAAAAATGAGAATTATTTTTGAAGAATATCAGATATGAATGAACCTTAATATTGAAATGCCTTAAAATTTGCAGCGCATTTTAAACGAAGTTAAAGCAGAAGAGTTTATCAAAAAACAATTTGAAGAAAAAGCAATAAGAGCAACTCTAGTTGTAGAACGATTTTTTGGAGGAAATTAATAAAAGACAAATAAATAAATTAATCATGATAATAAATAGAATATCATCAAATAGATGAATGTGGAATTGAGAAGAAAATAATGGTTAACAATAGAAACATCATACTTTACTAAAAATAAATATTTTTTTCAAGAAAAGTGAAGGTATTTACAACTATTAGAAAACGCTTACATTTTTTTCTTTGTACATTCTCCAAAAATTTCTTTAGAAATAAAGTATATATTAAATGAAAATCTGTTCCAACGGAGCCCCTGTTTTTCCTTTTTTCTATATGTGGCATTATATAGCTTTATTCAATTTTCTTGGTATTTCTTCATCTTCCAGTGCTTAGCAAATTATATTTTCAAATATGCTTCTCTACATTGCAAATTCTCAGTTACTATTTCATTTTTTCTGGTGTACCTATTGTTATTTTTTATTAAGTTAAACATTTTTTCGAATTCTTCTTTTGTGTGCTTTGTGATTTCTATTTCATTCTCTTCAGTTTCGACTTGATTTTCTTCACTATCGAATTTTTCGTTTAGTAATTTAGAAAAATATTTTTTGCATCATTCTAACTTCTTTTTTTTACGCCAATTAAATTATTTTCCTTTTCCTTTAAATATTTTCTAATCTCTTTGAGTACTTCCTAAATATCCTTTGAATGCTTATAGAAATGTTTTATTATTTTCCATAACAGATCTTTTGTATGTTATTTAGTTTCTTTCTTTTTTCTTTTTATATTGTATATTGTTTGAACTTATTTACCTTTCGAAGTTTTGAAACGAAAAATACTAAAAGTACAAACAATGATAAGGCAAAATGTGTTCCAAAAAAAACTTTAAATGAATGTAAAACAATACCAAAACATCAAATAAGTTCAAAGATAGTAAAAAACCCGAAAAACAAATACTAAAGGATAGCAAAAAAATCAAATAAAATTAATATTTTGGCTTTTAAAAAATGTCATTTTCCTATTAGCGAAAAAAAAATAAAAAAAATATTTGAATTTGAAATAAGATAGAAAGAAAATAAAAAATAAGATTTAAAAAAAATCAAACGACTGAAACTCAAACCATGAAACCACCGTTTTGGAAAAAAACCTTTCATGTAATTTTCTTTAATTTTAGCATATTTTCTCCGCATCTCTTTTTGTTCAACACTTTCCTCATCTAGCCAAGTCTGTTTTGAAATGTTTCTTCGATATTGTTCAGTGACTCTCTGTGTTCTTTATTAACTTTCTGAATATTTTACTTAATTTTCTTTAGAAAAAAAAAACGCTTTCGTTCTTTAGACGTGTAATGTTTTGATCTTGATGAATTGTTACTGTAATTATGATAAAAATAATTATTGTTAGTGCATACAATTATGAGTAAAATCTATTCCAAGTACATGCAAATGACAGCTGTTGAATGGTCTCTATTGAAACCCGAATAAATCTGAACTTAAACCGAAGTGCTTACACTCTACCAAAAAAAAAGTAAATAGAAGTCCAAATCCCTGAAAATGGAACAGAATTAGTATAATCTCATCTGTTACACAATGCTAATGGGCCTTATTCAATGCCCAAAATGGGTACTTACCTGTTAAGAAAGTGTAAATGCCGACGCACAAACGTTGGTTTCTAGAAAAGCACTTCTTTTTATCGGTTAATCCCCTGCTCATTGTCACCATATCGCATCAATGGAAATGTGTCCATTTCGTGGGTATTTTCCATGGGCGTTTCGTCGAAATACACCATCACAATTGTAGGGTTCAAATTAATCAAAGCTGTGATTAGAAAAACGGAAAATTTTATTCTAATAGAAAATAATTGGGACACCCTTTATACTGACATGAGTGCATTTATTACAATAAATAAATTAAAGTATAGAAAGAAGCAGGAAATGATTTCTATGTATGTTTATTTGTTTGGCAAAACGAAATGGAAGACGATAATCCACTCAATAAACAAACAATTTTGTTGAATATCCAAATTACCGATTTCCAGTTAGATAGCATGGCCTGCCAGATCACTAGGCGTCACGCCTTTAGACTTTTTTTATCCTATTAATTCATTCAAACGGAATCAATAGATTCAAAAAATCGGAATACTTCAATGCATTCATTAAATAGAATTTTATGAAAAATAGCGTCGGTATCGTGTCAAAGATTTTCCGAAGATCGATAAAATAAATATATACATTTATTACTTTTTTAACAATAAAAATTACATCTGTTATGTTTTGGTTTAGTTTAAATATAAATTTGCTCTTTTTTCTGCCATTTCATTATCTCAATTTTTTCTGTACAATGTTCTATTCTTTACCTATATTGTAGTTTTAAAAATTAATTACGTTGGTATTGTTTTTTATTATATTTTAATAAATGATGTGTCACTGTAAAGCTGAAATGAGTATCTTTTAAAACCATAATGTTTATTAAATAAATTATTAAAGAAACCCATTACTAAACTTTTGTTATTAGTTTATAGATTATCAGCAATAATATTATTGTGTCCTGTATTGGTGTTTTTTACATTTTCATTAAGTTTTCTTTTTTCTAGCTGTTTCGAGAGTTTGTTTAGTAATATTGTTTTTCTGTTGGTTTTTTTTAAATTCAATCAGTTTTCTTTTCATATTTCATTGTAATTTGAAAAAAAAGTTGTTACATTTTAATCTAATTTTCCTTCTGCTTTCATTATTTCTTTACATTGGATCTTTTATTTCTAATTTTTATTATTTTTTGTAGTATTTGGTTTTTCACTATTTTTTGTCTTTGTTGAGATTTTGTCATACTTTTTTTTTCACGACGCTTCAACGTGTAATTTTAAATGTTTTTCTATCTTCTACATTTCATTCTCTTTATTTTCTATTAGTATTTTTCAATTTTCTTTCAAATTTATCTACGTTATTTTTATCTTTATCAAACTTAGTTTTTGATTTTCCCTTCTTTTTTTACTACACATTTTTTACTATAATAACATTTTTTTTCATTTTATTATAATTCTTAAGATTTCATTATTCCATTATTCCATTATTTTTTTGTATTTCTATTTGGCACCGTTTTTTTGGTAGCTTTAAAGTGTATTTTCACCTTTTTTTATAATTTCCACATCTGAATTTCATTGTTGTGTTTTAGTAATTTTTCTCTTTTCTTTTAAACTTTTCTGCGTTATTTCCTCTTTATCAAACTTGTTTATTTTGACTTTCTACTATCGCAACAAATTGATGTTTTTTGCACTTATTTTAGTGTTATTAAGATTTTATTATTCCATTTTTTGTTTTTCTATTTGATATATTTTTTATAGCTTCCAAAAGTCTGTTCTTTACATTTCATCTTCTTTGTTCTCTATTCGCGTTTTTCTTTGAGACTCTTGCCTGGCTTATTTTCCAATTAATATTTATTCAATTTGACACTATTAAACATTAGTTATTTCTAGATCGATCGGGTGTACGCTACTGATCAAGTAAGTCTACACTTGAAGATAATCGTTTAATCTTCGGTGTACAATGGCGAGTTGTTAACAAGCCAGGCGTATATAAGAGATCGTTACTTAGGAAAACACATCCATTGTCACCTTTTGTGCGATCAATAAGGCCTTAAGTACACCTTGGGCCCCGAGAGGACCCCTCGTGGCACACCGTTTCGCATTCACAATGTTCTGACAAATTGCCGAACCGATTCTCGGTACTCTTCTAATTCGAATCGATGTTTATACAAAAAAAATAAATAAACACAAGTTTATAAAATTGTCGTGTACAATGAGTATTATACTAATTTTAGGGTAGAAAATATTGATCAAGTTATGGGGTGAAAATTCATATTTTAGTCTATATAAATGTAAACAAATCCGAAAAAATCGCTGTAAACAGTTTCTTTTTCTAGGACCTTGGCTTCGAGTGTCCTTAATTCCTAGTATTTTCTCTGCTTTGGTTTTCTTTACTCCCACTTTCATTAAATATGTTACAGCTTCAAACCATAATCAGTAAAGAGCAACTGCAGCTCCTCAATAATTACTCTATGTTCTCTATTTTCCAGATAGCGCAATTTTTAGTTTTGCTCCTTTTGTTTATTATTAGTTCCAACAGGTCTTCAAAACATTGCACCCATACACTTACTTAGTAGAAGTTAAATTGAAATTAACCCCCAGTGAACATATTTTTTAAGTATTCGATAGTGGCACGCGAATCTAAAACAATTGTGAAATTTAAACTCAATTTCCTTTTACTACGTGTGCGAATTGTGTAATAAAATTTATGTGAACCTCGATATTTATTTGTTGTATAGAGCGTTTTTTTCTTTTTAATTCCAATTTTGATTTAAATAATCTCCGATTGTTATATTCTGTTGTTTTTATTATGGTCTTCTCTATCCGATTCCAGCTTTACTTTTTGTTGTCTACTAATTCTTCGTTTTCTGTTCTTAATGTTAGCTCCTTTTTTTTTATTTTTTTATCTTCTAACCTTTTATGTCAAATCTTTTTATACAACTACGCCTTTCATTTGGTTTTTTAAGCAGCTATTATTTGGTTTAAATCGATCCCTCCAATTAATCTAATTCCCTATGAAAAATTTACACCTCGCAATTAACGTGAAAGAAGAATGTTTGAGCGGGCTGGCCTTTTCCTTTTCGGTTAGCGGCGTTTCATCGAGAGAGTTTCTCTTTGGAGTAAACTAAAATTTTCAATTAAGCGAGATCTCGTCGAGTTAAATAACATAGAGAGGATGCATTGAACGATGCCGTTAATGGTTAAACATTTAAGGGAAACCGGATTGGGAGCCTCTGCGATACTCTCGGTCGCTTTCCACTTTAGTGTTGACCTGCAGCAATTGGGTTCAATCAGCGGTAATTGATTAAGACCGCCAGAGAAGGCTCAAACTATCCATTTTATCGATTTTCTTATCGCCCGACGAAGTTGTTTCCGCTAAATACTCCCCGCCCAATTTCTCTACGACCACATTTTGATGATTTTATTAAATTAAATGATTTTCTAATAAACAATTACAGATTAAAATTTATAATTTAAATCTTTTGCGCTTTTTTCAATGTGATGTGACAAAATGTATAATAATAATTTTATGGTTGTTGTCGTGTCGGTTCATTTTATTTTAAAGTTAATTAACTCAAAAATTTGATGTACATTTAAGCTGCTGAATAATGAAATTAAATCTATTTCATATGAACCTGCTGTTTAAAATTTGCGGTGATTTTTTTATAAAATATTTTTCATCAGAAATATTATTTGAATAAAGTAATTCGCACTCAATAATAATGATAAAAAAAGGAAGATATATGTAAATACAAATAAATCAAACTACAAATGTAAACAAGATAAATTATACTTATCTTGCATACAAGTATTAAAAAGCTATTTTAAAATATTTGTTTCTGACTAAGGTTTCGCTAAATTTCATCATCAAACATTGACATAATCTCATTTTTTCCCAGAATTGTGTTTAATGTTTGATTTTTTTGCTCTATTTGCTAGCTTTGATTCTATTTTTATAATGCTTCCTAAATATTCAAATGTGCTTACAACTCAAGTTCAGTCTCTGCATGTTTTTAGAAACTACAATAAAGGCAAGAATGATATAGTTGCAGATTAAAGAGTATCATGCGACTCTAGATGGTGAATTTGATTGGAACTCTAAATTATATTTTGTTATCCACTAATAAAGAAATTGTTTATTGTATTATTCGCTAATCCCATTTTTATACTTAGATCGCAGACCCAATTTTTTAAAATAAATAAATAAATTATATTTAAACTTTGTTTAATAACCAATTTATAGAATTGTTCTTATCAATTTCAACGGTAAATTTTATTTTTGGGTGTAAATTGTTAATAAAATTAAAGAAAACACCCAATGGTCTATTACTTCCTGTAAAAGCAGCCAAAACGTCATCAACATGTCTATACCAAAACAATACATTTCTGGAGATATTTCTATAAAATTTTTTTTGTTTCAAAGTATCCTTAAAAATATTTGCAAAAATTGGTGATATTGGACTACCCATTGGTAATAAAAGTAATTTTGGTTGATTAAATAGGTTCACAATATCGTCAATTAAAATTTTGTTAATTTTTTTTTTCTTTCTAAGAATTTAGTTATTAATGGTATACATTCACATGGAGGAATTTTTGAAAATATTACTGTTCAAATGAAATGAATTTTGTGCTTTCATTTAATTTATGTGTATTTAGTTTATATATTAAATCTAGAGAGTTTTTCCTCAAGTTTTGATGTGTAACCTTAAGTGTGTTATTAAGAATCTCTGCTAATTTATTATTTGGTGTATTGACATAAGAAACTACAGGTCTAACAGAAATTATTATTCTGTGATTTTAAAACTATTTCTGAGTCAGTTGCCAACATTTGCGAATTTAAGTGGGATACTGTATATAAGTCCCTTATTAAGAATTCTATTTCAGTACCAGTGAACTGAGTATCAGATAAGTTTTAATGGTAATTACATTGGGTGTAATTAATAAAAAAATATTATTAGTACCGGAAATAAGGGGGAGTGGAACTTGCCCACCAACCGCCCCGTTTATTATATTTTCCTGTTTTCGATTGTAACGTTTCTATTGAAGAAGACAAACTAATGCATAATAGTTGTCATATCCATGTCATCCTACCGGGCAGGATCGCCACAACTCATCTAAACACATTAAAGGATTAAACGATAAAATTAATATGCGTCCGCTCACCCTGTTTCCGCTTCTACTTAAATCTATTATAAAAATGACAACAGTAGACCTGGTTTTCGGGTCTTCGAGCAGCGGCAGATGCGCTCCCATCAAAACCAGGGACTCGATTTTTCGGTATCGAAATTTTTCGGTTAACTTGCGCGTCAAAATGTTTTACAAAAATTTTGGAATTTCATAAAGGAGGCCCGAAAACAAATTGTTCTGCGTTTGCGATTTGCGTTTAACCAAGTGGAATGAATGCGTTTGTTCTAGTTTCTACCAAGGGCGTACTTTCTTTTTCAATTTATTATTTGGGGATTCTAAAATAACCACTAAAATTGCAAAAAATCCATTGAGTGTTAATTTTTTGTATATAAAATAACTATTAAAATTTCAAGAAATCTACTGGGTGCTATTTAAGGAAAGAATTCGTCCATAATATGACCTTAAAGAAAGTAATAAATTTATTATTATTTTAATCGGTCACTTCGAAAAATTCCTAACAATGATATATTTATAGTTTACGATTCTCTGTGATGTGAGAAAATTAATTGATCGTTTTAATAAATCGATTAATAAAGTAAAGCAAAAAAGGGCGGCCTTTAATGTATAATATTTAACTAATAAAATTTATATAGATACTGGAGAAATAAATATAAAAAAAATATATTATACTTATTTTGAGTTTCCAGTCTTCCAAGGCTATTTTAAAAATATCAGTGACAATAATTTAAAGAAAATTGCTTACTTTCCTTTAATTCATAGCTACTTGTCTTATGGCATTTTACTCTGGAGCAATTCCAGCGGGTCTCACAAAAATGAAATTTTCCAATCAAATTCACCATCAGGAATCGCATGATACTCTTTAATCAGCAACTATATCATTCTTGCCTTTATTGTAGTTTCTAAAAATATATGCAAAGATACTGAACTTGAAGTTGTGAGCAGATTTGAATATTTAGGAAGCATTATAAAAGTAGAATCAGAACTAGCAAATAGAGCAAAAAAGTCAAACATTAAACACAATTTTGGGAAAAAATGAGATTATGTCATACTTGGAAAATGCAATTTACCAAAACTTTGATTAGAGGAAAATATTGAAAAAACAGCTTTGAATACTGTGGAAATTCGAGATAAATAAAATGTATTTTTTACATTTTATGTATGGATAAATTCCATAAAGTAAGGGTTGAAGCAGTTAATTAAATTATTGCAGAAATAATTCAATAATTTTAAGATAAAGTTGGTTATACGTTTTAAAAGAACAATTAATCAAAAATATAAATTTAAGAATAAAAATATTCGCGTAAATTATAAATATTCAAATCAAAGAACGATAAATATAGAAGCAATATGCTAAATATTACAATATCGAATTTTCGGAATTAAACTAAAATTACAGTATAGAAATACAAATTTAACAATTTATAGAAACATGTTTACAGGAACTTTAAAATTTTGTTTTTCTCATATTTTTACCGAAAAACTTCATCCAATAATAATGAATCACTTGGCGTATTACAATATATTCTTAGTAATAATTTCTTACTACTATTTTGGTACATTTTTCTTTCTACGTTTTAAAAATACCAAAAACAATAAGGGGCTTAGAATAGATTCTTGTTTCAAACAAATTTTAGGCGAGTTTTCCTTGTATCGTTCCTCTTTCTACAATTTTCTTTTCCTTCATGTCAAATGCTGTTCTCAGGTCTTTAAATACATTTTCTTCCATTTTGTTTGCGTTAGAGAAAATACCGAACCCTTTGATACGCCTTTGGCTTGTCAAAAATCCCGATGTCGAGCGTTTATTTCGCTTAAAGGAACACAAATGATGGGAAGGTTTTTGTTTAAGAAATCGCAAAGTCTGGAAGCGAGCGCCGGCCGAAGAAGTGGTTCTGTTTTAACTTCAATTTTGCAGGTAATAGGAAGTAACCCGAGGATTAGCCGGATTATGGTAAATGTTCATTTTTCAGTAGTTTTAACACGACTCTTAGTGGCGCCACCGGAATCAGACTGTCTGTCTTCGATACTTTTTGCTATCAAGATTTACTAAAAATTGGTTTTCAAAATCTTTTAAAATCACTAATAAATAAATAAATAATTAATCGTCTCATTCGCTTTGGTCGCTCGGCTCATAATCTCAGACGCGTACGATAAAGATAATTCGCCACAAAACTTTTGTTGTTGAACTTGAACTTTTAATTTATTTGATACAAAATAAAATTTTTTTATATTTCTGTTTTTTCCAGGTACGTGAGATCCATACGGGCCAATTGAAAAATAGGCGATTTTTCTCTCAAATACAGCGTTTTACAAAAGATATGCGATATTTAAACAGAGCACAAAAAATATAAATTCTCTTTAGTCGTGCGTATAAAATAGATCTAAAATTGCTAGTAAAATTAGTAAAATTAAGAAAGGACGTGGCTAATCCTCCGGCGAGTTGTTTTTTATTATTGATGCATGGGGAAAATCATTTCACAAATTTGACATTATAATAAATGACTAATTATTTATTTGGTAATACAAATACAAATACTCTATCGATCTTTAATTTAAAAATTTACAGTACGTATACAGGGTATCCGCGAAAATAATTTTTAAATGGTACGTATGTAGAATGAGTTATTTGCAACAAAATAGTTTACACTAAAATTCAGTTTCAACATTTATTCGAAAATTTATACGTGGCAACACCTCACACTTTTAATAAAAATATGCGTCATGTAACCGAGGAATATCTACCTGATGAATCATAAAATTGTGTTAGTTTGCAGATGATTCGGATCGTTTAATCGATTCAAGTTTATGGTTTGGTAAAATAGTTTCAATAATTCAGTGAAAAATTGTATTTTATTGATTATCAATTAATCTAATCCGCGATGTTTTGTATCAGTGTCCCAAAGATTATTAGAAACGTGTAGAGTTTTACTTAAAAAAAGTAGCGGTAAAAATCGTTCGGATGTGTAATATTGCCGAGAATAAATTTTTCACTCTTCAACATCCCCTGTAATCGACCATTCTAAATATCCAAGTGTACTAAAATAAAAACTTTATACTTGATTGAGTTATCGGTGTTGCCGGGTTTAGTTGCTTTTCGGTAAATAATATTTGAATAGATCTAACATGCAAGTATTTATTTTTATATACCTTCTGATTTTCAGTTTTAAGGTTTAAATACCAATTAATTCATAATTATTTAAAAAAATTAAACCAAGAAATAATACAAAATCTACACTGAATTGCAATAAAATAATCCCAGAATTGATAAGTAATTTTCAGACTAATAATAAAATATTAGAAAGTTTGAAAAAAAAACAAAATTTAGAAAAAACACATTGCATTTATTGATTTGAAACAAGCGTTTAGCCAATTACCAAGAAACCAATTATTAAAATATTTCAAAGATATTATAATAAAAGAGAACAATAAAGCTCAGAATGAATGATATATATATATATATATAAAGAGTCATTAAAAATAAACACTTCATTATCATTTTATTTTTATTAAACAAATCCGGCAACAAAAATTTCTGCGATTCTACATTTTTATCCCCTCCAACATGAAACGTACATAATTCCCGGTATCTTTACGAGATTTCGGGCAAACCGTGTCTATATCATTTCCTTTATACACACGTCTACAGCGTCTAATCAATATTCATGCATTGTTATCCTTTTAGGATTTATCCTGTGCGCTTTTTTCTTCAGCTACACCAGATTTTCAGCTTAAATGGAAAACATATACCGACAGAGGCGCACCCAAAACAAAACCCACTTCATAAGGAAAATATTACAATTTTCTTTTTAGACCAATTATATTTTAATAACGTAAATAATAATAGTAATAATGAGTGAATTAATTGAAAAACAACAATCATATTCCCAAATATAAAAAAAAATGTGGTTTGGCCATTCACCATTAAAGTATTTCGTTTTTCTAGTGAATCGTTCTGTTTAAATGTTGAGAAGTATCGGCCCCAAAACCGGACCTTGTGGTATTCTATTTTCTTTGATCCACTGACAACTTGGGTTCTACCATTTAAATTGTTGTCTCTAATTTTTATGTTTTTATATATTGTAATATTATATTTTGTGATGAAAGAAAAAAATTATTTTCAACAATACCAATTTCAGCAGGAATAAAAGAAAATTTATGAATTTTGTTTGGCGCGCTCTGTATATTTTTTATTAGATTCATGTTGATTCTTAATAATGATATTTACAATACAATATATTTCTTATAAATAAGTTTTTTACTTTGAAAATTTTTCAAAACGAATTAAACATTGAACTTGCTAAAATAAGACAATTTTTTTTTGAAATATGTCAACTATAGGCGGGAAAGTGATTCAATAATTGAAAAATTATTTTCATCACTCAAGAAAATCCATTCATTTCACAGTTAAGGGTTTTAACTAATTTTAGGTCACTATTATTTGTAATTTTGCTTTTATAACGGTTTATGTACTTAAAAATTGTTTGTCGTTTTTTAAGGTTATGCAAGTTCCATAAAAATGTAATTAATACAAAAATTATTCTGTTACGTACTTAATATTAAATGTATAATGATCACTTTAACGTATTTTATATTATTGCACACAAATTATTATCCATGGAATATATTTTAAATGTTTCTATTTATTCTACATTACATTACAATATTTTAAGGGTAGGTCGTGTCAAAAGCTCTTCTAAAACCGATACACGAACTTGATTTTCCTCATTTTAATTACCGTCATTATTTTACTTAATTAGTGATAAATATTTTACAAATAAGCTAGCACGTTATTTTTTCAAATTTTATAAAAATATATTTCGTGAACCTTTTTGAAAACGTTTGGGTTGCGCTAATGGGCGTTCTGTCTCTTCGGTAGTCAATCACGTTTATTCGTTTGGTTCATCTGAATATGAATTTCCGAACCAAATGCGCTTTTCAAAATTTTCGGCGGTTATAAAGAACCTCAAACCGGAGAGTCTGACGGTGTATGGAATTACTCTATTCATATTTGATGGGAGAGCTTTCTTTCAAATATGCTTTTTTTGTATTTTTTCTGCTTCCAATTTACTTTTCCGATGTTATACGTAATGTACATTTTTAGATTAAAGGTCGATTGAACTTTTATCAGCCGATACAATATTTCGTCTTACCAAACAAGTATTTATATATAATTGTATATTTTATTATTTTAAATTTATTGGATTCTTTTTTTAGTGTATGTGAAATTGATTATTTAAATATTATTCATTAAAGATGGTATTTATTGATTAATTTTTATTTATTAAGATTCAATTAAAACTTATTGAATATAGCAAACCATACACTAATAAATTCAAGATTTTTTTTTTGATTTATGGTCTAATCTGTTTTGTAAATGATCCAAAACTGGTAAAAATATCAAAAACTGTTCTCAATAATCCAAAAACTCTTCTAAATAATTCAAAAACTATTCTAAATTAATCATAATTGATTAAAGAATCGAAAATTATTTGATATAATTTAAAAACTATTCTAAATGATCCAAAGACTATTGAAAATGATATAAAGTGATAAAAACATCAAAAAACTGTTCTCAATAAACCAAAAACTCTTCTAAATAATTCAAAAACTGTTCTAAATGATTCATAACTGTTTAAAGAATCGAAAACTATTTGATATAATTTAAAAACTGTTCTAAATGATTCAAAAACTATTGTAAATGATCCACAACTAGTAAAAACATTATAAACTATTTGAAATAATTCAAAAACTATTTTCAATAATCCAAAAACTGTTCTAAATGATCGAAATCAAGAGATCATAAATTAAATCCTCGATTTGGGGTTTATAAATAATTAAAAGTTTAAACTTTTTCCAGTTCAAAGTTAAAAAAGATCCAGAAATCGATAATTCAATAATCAATAAAGATACAATTTTTTAATATGTGGTATCAAGAATATTGTAACTAAAGAAAATTATGTTGACACAAGAAAAATGTACTTAATTTTTCATTACTTTCCACTTTATTATTATTATTATTTCTAATTAACAAATTATTGGTTGACGTTGTTGATGTTTTAATAGGATAAAAATAATTTATTGTTACGATAGAATGTACAGAAATTTAGTCAAATATCGCTCTGTACATAAAACTTATTTTTTGCTTAACATTCTGATAATATAATATTTACTATTTATTTAATATTACGTGAGCGAGAGTTATGTTAAATAAATATTTTTAGTAGAGTCATCTAAGTTAATATAAACATTAAGGTCTTCTTTGTTGGAAAAATAAAAAGATAAAAAAAGTTTGGGTTCTCGGATGATCGAGAAGTCGATAGTGCCTACCCCTGCTATTAAATATATTGGTTATTTTAAAGTGTAAGTTGCCCTAATATTTTATATTAGTTGTTTCTATAGATAAATAATTTTTTATTGTTTCACTTAGCCTGTTTAATTTCCTTTAACCAAGTTACATAATGAGTTAAAATAGAGATAATATTAAGAGATTTTTTAAAGATATTTATTCGGAAAAAAATAATCCAAAACGTATTTACGTTTATTTCGGTTAACCATTGAAGATTGCATGCATTATTTTTACGAGATGTTTTTCGGCCAATAGTTGATGATTTTGTGTGTTAGACGTGTCTTCGTCAACTATTGAAAAAAAATAATATTGTCTACGTGCCTTTTGCACTCGGCGAGCACTTTGTATAAGGATTTTTATTGAGATTGAACAAGACAAATTTCCATGGAGATATTTCGCCGGTGTCTTCGGCTACGTTGAGTAGTTGAGTTACGAGTGTCCATCTCACCTCCTCCGGAACTATTAATACGAATGAATAAATCTAATAAGCGATTATTGCTTACACTAAGAATCGTTAAAACGTATCGATCTAATCGGCCGCATAGAAATGCTTTTTCTCGGCGTGGAAACGGTTCGTTGTGGGGAGCATAAAAGTTGGGATGTTCCAATAAAAAAAGAGGAAAACTAAAATATTTAATTGGGCCTTTCTAGCCGGAGGGGCATAGAGATCTCGCGATATAATAATAACTTTGTACACAAACGGTAAACAAGGAGGCATCGTTTACCAGCGTCGTATTGTTCGGCAACAAAGCCAGACGCCAGACGCTACTTGCAAGTCTTTTCTGATTGGGCACCGTCTTTTGTTCTCTTCAATAAAGGATTACTTACGCCTTCTAGATTTGTGTAAATTTCGATGAATCCACCCGGCGCGGCGCTTCTCTGACGTTTAATATTAGCCGAATTGTCATTCACAGTTTTCACTATATGTTTTGTTTTCTTCTTTTGTTCTCGTTCGTTTCAGTTTCTTGACGTCCGTCGTGCGAAAGCTTTTCTTTCAAAATTCAGGCCAATCGATGATAAACTCGTATCTCCGATCGTCTTGAGATAGCTATTAACCTAATAAGTCTTTTGGACAACTTTAACAAGTTCGATAAGTAACACAGGTCTTATAGAGGAGCTGAAAGAAAATAATAAAAAATAGGAAACAACCCGAACAAAAGGAAATAATAAATCACTACAAAATAGAAAGATTAAGGAGGAACATGATGTGGAAGAAGAATAGAAACTTGTAAAGGAATCAGAGAAAGATTAGAGTATACGATAGAGTAACGAATGAAGCGATAACTGGTTGAAAGTAAAAAAAAACAAATCAAAAGTTAAACACACAAGAAAAATATATAAAAACAGTTTCTCTTTCGCGAAATCTTTTTTAGTTTTTGATTTATCAAATGTTTTAACCAAAAAAGCGATAATAGAGAGAATGGTCTAACATATATTCTAAATGATCCAAAACTGATTAAAAGCAACGAAAACTGTTTTAAATGGTCTAAAATATGTTCTAAATGATCCGAAGCTAATTAAAAGTAACGAAAACTGTTTTAAATGGTCTAAAAGATGTTCTAAATGATCCAAAACTGATTAAAAGCAACGAAAACTGTTTTAAATGGTCTAAAAGATGTTCTAAATGATCCAAAACTGATTAAAAGCAATGAAAACTGTTTCAAATGGTCTAGAATATGTTCTAAATGATCCGAAGCTAATTAAAAGTAACGAAAACTGTTTTAAATGGTCTAAAAGATGTTCTAAATGATCCAAAACTGATTAAAAGCAACGAAAACTGTTTTAAATGGTCTAAAAGATGTTCTAAATGATCCAAAACTGATTAAAAGCAATGAAAACTGTTTCAAATGGTCTAGAATATGTTCTAAATGATCCGAAGCTAATTAAAAGTAACGAAAACTGTTTTAAATGGTCTAAAAGATGTTCTAAATGATCCAAAACTGATTAAAAGCAACGAAAACTGTTTTAAATGGTCTAAAAGATGTTCTAAATGATCCAAAACTGATTAAAAGCAATGAAAACTGTTTCAAATGGTCTAGAATATGTTCTAAATGATCCAAAACTGATTAAAAGCAATGAAAACTGTTTCAAATGGTCTAGAATATGTTCTAAATGATCCAAAACTGATTAAAAGCAATGAAAACTGTTTCAAATGGTCTAGAATATGTTCTAAATGATCCGAAGCTAATTAAAAGCAACGAAAACTGTTTTAAATGGTCTAGAACATGTTCTAAATGATCCGAAGCTAATTAAAAGTAACGAAAACTATTTTAAATGGTCTAAAAGATGTTCTAAATGATCCAAAACTGATTAAAAGTATCGAAAACTGATTGAAATAATACAAAAAATATTCAAGATGATCTAAAAACTGTTCTGAATGATCCAAACTGATTAAAAGCACTGAAAACTGTTTGAAATATTTCAAAAACTGTTTCAAATAATGTATAAACCCTTCTAAATTATTTAAAACTAAATAAAAACCTCAAACACTATTAAAAATATTACAACACTATTCTTAATGATTCATAATTTGTTCTAAATGATCCAAAACTGATTAAAAATGTTGAAAATTAATTGAAAGAATATAAAATGTTTTTTAAATGATATAAAACCGTTTAAAACGATCAAAAATTGGTTTAAAGCATCGAAAATTGTTTGAAAACTTCAAACAATGTTCTAAATAATTTTAAACTAAATAAAAGGATCGAAAAACTATTTAAAATAATCAAATTCAAATTCAAAAACTATTCTAAATAACTCTAAACTCTTCTAAATTATTCAAATCTGATATTAAAATAATCGAAATAAATTAAAATTGTTTTAAATCTCAAAATTGTTTGGAAGTTCTGAAAAATAAATGTCACAGTAACTCAATTACTCAACGTAACCAAATACACATTTCACCTCCCCAAGAAACCGTTTATAACAAATATTTAAAAATATCTCCGTGCAATTTCGTCCTGTACATTGCCAATAAAAATCCTTATACAAAGTGTTCGAGAAATTTATATTTAGAGCACTTTGCGGTATACTGAAGAGCACTCAACTTGGCTTCGATCCTCGTGTTGAAATCCTTAATGCCGTAATGGCTCTAATCTTCGAAATATAACGGCTCAAGTGCCGCTCAATTGTTACAAAGTGAACACAAAGAGTCGGTATGAGCCCTCGAGGAATTTGAGTGTGTTTCAACCACCATCTTCATTCTCGGTAACGATTTTATCTGTACACGGAAAATAAGGGAATATATATAAAAAAAATAGAGTTGCATTAAAAATATCTAAAAGAATCAAGAATTTAAAAACGCAAACACACGCGCACATTTTCACAACGTTTCCAAAATTTATCTGATACTTAGTTCACTGATATTGAAACAGATTTGTTTAATAAATAATACAATATACTACCCTAATGCATAACTAATATTAAAAGAAATTTTAGCAACTGACTCAGAAGTAGGTTTAAAATCACATTCTAATAATTACGAAAAATAAAAAATTTGTAATTTGATTAAAAATTTGAAACCTGTCAAAATTAGGAAATAAATTAATAGTGATATTTTAACAGTTACAAAATCAGATTTAATATTATGACATATAGATTTGATCCATTTTTGCAACAAAAAAAAACAATTACAAAATTAGGAGATATTCTTAATAAAACTTTAACTAAATACGATTACATATCAAAATATTCAGTAAAAAACTCTAGATTTAATAAAATAATCATACTGGAGGATCAAAAGAAAATTCTTTCATCACAATTAAACGATCAGTTACGAAAATGTTCAGTCTTCTTGAGTTTCAAATATTAGTGTGAAAAAAAAACACTTCTCTACATAAAATTTACAATGTATACAAAGCTTTATAATGTTAATCACGATTTTTTAAAATATAGAAAGAATGTTATTCGACACAAAGTATATTAGTTATTAATCGAAGTAAGTCATGTATTTTATAGTAATGTAAGTTTACACTTAGCAATAAAATTTTTTTATAAATTTTTATAACTTTTTCATTTCATGCCCACTGTATTCTTTCTATCAATTTGCTTCCTTATTATTTCTTCCACTGTTAATACTACTTCTTATTACCCTTCTTTACCTTCTAATTTCATTTAAATCCTCTTATTATTTTTGATACGTTTCTTGTATATAAGTGTAGCTAAATACTTTTCGAATTTCCCATACTTTAACCACATTTTCCACTACAAAATGGATCGTTTTAATTTATAATGCCCGTGTTATATTTTCGCGTTCTATTGTTCAGTTTCGGGATGTTTTCCAGTGAAAAATATCCAACGCAAACTCTTGATCAACGAATTGGCAGACTACTTCTTCAAAGTTAAAATTAAATACCGTTCAAATACAAAGTTTGCGATAAAAGCCAAGAAATGGATGATTTTATATCAAAAGATGAACCTCTTGAAAGCAGACACCATTGATGGAGAACCGGAATTTTCTCCCAAGGGAAACCAACTTCTAACAGGTGATTTCAAGAGTTTTATACTAGTTTTTATTTGTTGTAATTTATATAAAATGAATTTTGATTGACAAGATAAATAGAATTCACGATTTAATTAAATTATTTTATTGTACAATCAAGGTTTATTTCTGGCCAATGATAATTAAACGACCACTTACGAAAATGTTCAGTCTTTTTGAAAATCAATAATTCAGTTAATTTCATTTTTCCAAAGTAAAAAGAAAAATTCAGAAGACAAAAAAAAATGAAAAATGTTGATTGTTCTCACTTCAAGGTGAGGAAAAACACTTCACTATACAAACTGATTCATAATAATAGAAATAGCAAAGAATAGGGTTGTTAAGTTAGGTTAGGTTAGGTTAGGTTAGGTTAGGTTAGGTTAGGTTAGGTTAGGTTAGGTTAGGTTAGGTTAGGTTAGGTTAGGTTAGGTTAGGTTAGGTTAGGTTAGGTTAGGTTAGGTTAGGTTAGGTTAGGTTAGGTTAGGTTAGGAAGAATGAGACTAGGAAAATTGGATCAAGAAAAATTAGGAAAAATTGAAACTTAGTAAGAATGGGACAGAGAAAATTTAGAAGTAATAAATAATGAAATTATTAAAGAATGGAACTAAAAAAATGGAACGGAACTAAGAATAAGGAAGGTCAAAATAAAATGTGACTAAAAACAATGAAAATACCAAAAAATGGGTCTAGGAAAAAGAAAATGCGACTAAAAAAGAATAACCATTGAATTACCAAATAATGGGAAGAAATAAAAAGAAGGAAATAATAGAGTTTAGTAAAAATAGGACACGAAAGAATAGAGATAATGTGATTAAGCAAGAATAGAATTAAAAAAAATAGATTTAGGAATCATAGCGATAAAAAAAATGTGACTTAGAAATGAATGTGACTAAAAAAATGTAAGTAGAAACAATTGGAGTACGAACTAGGAGAAAGAAATAATGGAAAGCGAAATTATGAATTAATTTGAATAGACAATATTGGGACTGAAAAATGAATGCGACTAAAGTAATAGGTCTAAAAAAAAATTTAACAAAAACCAATTGGAGTAGCCAAGAACAGAACTAAAGAAGAAGAAAAAAATGTCTATGAATGATTGAGACTAAGAAATAATAGAACTAGGAAAAAAACCTGATAAAGAAATAATAATAACAATAAGAAAGAATAAATAAAAAGCGAAATTACAAAGGACTGGAGCTAGGAAAGAATATACTAAGAACGAATTTAAAAAATAGAGAATTTAACTAAGAAAGACGTTCTATTAACAGACACATGGACAAATGAATTAATTATTGTAATAAGTAATTAATTTAATTATATTTAATAATAATTATTGTTATTAATATTGTTATTATTATTATTATTGAATTAATTGGAATCAGGCGAGGTTTGGAAATTCCCGGCACTGAGCACCTTTTGATACATACGTCGACTAATCATTTTAATTTAAACAGAAACTTCTTAACGTCGGTAATTTGCAAAAGGAGAGGAAAACGAGATGAGGAGATGAGGATGATCTTCATTTCCGTGCAGCTCCTCGGCGCCCATTCAAAGATGATCAAAGACTTTTCAAACGGACGACGATTCTCTGTTAATTTTACTTTTGATGTTTCGTTCTTAGTTAAAGTTGACGGGCAACTTGAAAAGATATCTCGAAAAGCAACTCCTTACTTAAATTCTCGTTTCATCGAACTCATTTGGCCGACCAGCAGCGAAGATATGACAAATATAAGAAAGAAGGATTAAATCTAAGTTTCTTGCTTGCAGTTTAGTTTATGTTGTTAATTATATTATTTTACTCGTGTTCTGTATCAAACTAAAACTAATCCTCGTAGATTTGCGAATATAAAAGGGGGATTACTCGGTCAAATGTCAAAGAAGCGCTTCGACGTTTCGAGACTGATTAAAAAGTGACATCAAAGCCCATTTTACGAGAGTAAACGACAATCACGAGTCACAATCGCTCCCCAATTTACCCCCATTGTTGTCTTTTTTCAATCGATATCTACTCTTATTTTTAGACTTTCATTTGTTAGTATTTTCAATTTGGCGGAGGAAGAGGCACAAAGGAAAATTGCTAGTTGCGTTGATTCGGTAACGAGCTCGACTCGTCTGGCCGTTTGGATGGTTAAAAAGCGTCTTTGTTTCGTCTCCTACTTTATTTTTACACCAGGGGCCTCCAGTTATCAATAATTGGTTCGAAATTCCGGATTTCGTATCGGCGAAACTTTTCACCAATTACCCGGATTTATTTTTCTGTTGGGATCTCATTGTTTCTTCCACCGACGCCGAGAGAATCAATTAATTTTATTTACGATATCAATCAATCTATTTATTTAACCAAAGCTATTCCTAAACCGCAACATGGTCATTTTTCAATTTAATTATTCAAAAACTTAATAGAGTGCACTCTAAACCAATTTTAGCCGTTCCGGAGTTCCTCGGGGAAGCGATTTGGGGCCAGTAGTATTTATCATTTTATAAAAAAAACTAGTTGTGTTGCATTCTAGTAGTTTCATTCAAATTGAATAATTTAAGTTATGGAATTTAATTAGTTTCATTAAATTTTTAGTGCGAAATGTAAACAATTCAAATCTGTTTTATATAAATCATGTTGTCAATATAGAATGAATTTGATAAAGTTTCAAATGGGTCGAAATGTATTGTGGGTATCTTTAGAATTTTGTAACAGTGTATTTACAATTTTAAATTGTATACAGGGTCTTACATTCATTTCGAAAGCTTTTTGGATCATTATAAAATTTTTAAGGTGTAAGATGATCTAAGATAATGTTCTAAGAGTTTGGAAAATGTTTAAAGCTTGTAAAAAATTTTTAGAGTTTGAGGGTATTTTCTTAAAAAAAATATGATTATTTTTAAATAATTTTTAATTAACATAAATCGTTGTGAGTGGTTTTAAACACGTTTAGTAATTTCACAACATTTTGGATTATTTTTGACAATTTTAGAAAATTTTGAACAATTTTTAGAGCTTATAAATAATGTTGGATCATTCTTAGAATTTACAGATAATTTTAATAATTTTTTTAATAATTATAAATCGTTGTACCTAGTTTTAAACGCTTGTCAGTTATTTTACAATATTTTGAATTGTTTTTAAGAGTTTTAAAAATGTTTGGATTATCATAAATTTTTCCAAATTTTTGTGCATTACATTTAGATTAAAATTGATGGGTTCGAAAAATTTTGGATAATTTTTAAAAAATTTTGAATTGTTTTCAATTGTTCTAAAGCATTTTTGGTTCGTTTTGACAATTTTAAAATAATCTAAAACAGTTTTCTAATATTTTTGGATAGTTTATAGAACTATTAAAAAAATGGGATCATTTTTAAAGTTTGCGAACAGTTTTTGATCATTTTTGAAAAGTTTCGATACCTTTGAATCATTTTAAATAGTTTTAAGTGATTTTAAAATTTTTTAAGTAATATCATAATACTTTGGATCATTTTTGAGTATTTTAGAAAAATTTTGATGGGTTTGAGGAATTTCAGATTATTTTTGAACAGTTTAAATTTTTTTGAAATGTTTTAAATGGTTTTTGGTTCGTTCTGACAGGTTTAAGATCATTTAAAATAGTTTTTAATATTTTGGATAATTTTTAAAGCTTTTAAAGAAATTATTCTTAGAATTTGCGGACAATTTTTGATCATTTTTGAAAAATTTTGGATAACTTTTTAATAATTATAAATCGTTGTAATTAGTTTTGAGAGTTTTTAAGTTAATTCACAATATATATCTTTTTAATATTCTGCATTAAATTTAGATTAAATTCGATCTGTTTTTAATCATCTTTGAAGGCTTCAGATTCTTGTAATTTATTATAATAATTTTGAACCATTCTGAAACATTTTCGTTCGTTTTGAGAGGTTATTAGATAACCTAAAATAATTTTCTAATATTTTGGATCAATTTCAAAGCTTTTAAAAAATTTGTAATCATAACTTTTTAATCATTATAAATTGTAAGTGGTTTTAAATGCCTTAAGTAATCAGTATCAGAACTACGGAAATAAAATTAAAAGATTAAGGAAGCCTCTGATATGGATATGTAAAAAATGGTACAACTGTTATACGAATATTTTTATGAACTATTCTGCAAAATTAAACTATGCGCGTTTAAGATTTTTTATTAATTCACAAAAACCGTACGAGAAAAGGTTCGCAAAGAAAAAGCCCTAATTAGCTCCTGCGTGCTTAAAAGATGAAACGACAGTTGTAAAGAACAAAGCTCGGCATCAATTTGGACGGAAATACTCCGTCACTAAATTCATTTCTCGCCATAGTCATCAGATTTCTGAAATTCGTCCTCGTCAGACGACTTCCTAATTAATGAATTAATGTAGCTCCTCTTCTAAACAGTGTTTATGTCGCGGTAATTACAAGAGTTGCCGCCGCCGGATCATCCTCGAAGTCGCTGCCTCCAAAGGCGGCACAATCCACTCACCTGCAGGATACAATAATATAATATTGTCGTTACTAAATCAAAAAACGCACGAGTTTGTTCCACTGTTAAATCGTTGTTGATACAATTTTTGAGGTTAGATTTCTTTATGAAAATAGGTTTAATTTAACACTAATGGTTCGTATTAGTCAGTTAACAAGGTTTTTGAACTTATTATTTATTATTTATTTATTGGAAAGTTGTTAAACATGATTTGCCTGTTTGGCTCAGATTCCTTTCTCTGAGTATATGTTTACTCGTATCTACCCATTATTTGTGGGATTCTTTTTTTCTCCTCTTTTACGTGTGGTTTTTCTTAGTCCCTCATGGTTTTGGGACTTGAGCCCATTGAATAGCTTTATCCCTGCCTCATACTAGTCTCTTCCATTATTATTGGAAGTCACATGTGGAGGGCAATTGTTTGTTTTCTGCAATTTTGATATTGTTACGATAGTATGTACAAAGATTTAGTTAAATATCGCCCTGTACATAAAACTAACTTTTTATTAGCATTTTCAAATATTAAATAACAATTAGTTTGTTAAGTTTACTATTTAATTATTCTTATTATTGTAATTTATTTTCGCGTGTAATTTGGAATATACTTTAACTTCATATGTTAATTTTTATTGAATTTGTAATTTCGCTGCGTTTAAACATTTTTTGGCCTGATGATGACTGCTAACAGTCGAAACTAGTTGTCGATTTTATTAAAGAGTTTGTGGTAAACATTCATAGTTTTCTTTGGTTTAACTAAATTATCAACCATCGAATTTGTGGTCTTAAAAAAAATACCGGGTTTCCGTCACTGGAAATGAGATTTTCATAAAACTCTCCCCTTCTTCTCCGCCCGTTTCATCTCTAAAGCACCTCCTTGCAAACATGAAGAAGCCAAATTGAGCCTAAGGAGAAGTTAAGGCGTAAAGAATGAATTAAGGGATATTTCACTTAAAATGGGGAACGAAGGGTACGCCGAGCCGGGGAAGGAAAACGCCTATTCCACTCACTTCTTAATTAGAAAATGCTGCTAATTATAATTCATTTTGTCGTCGTTTGTTAACATAAAGGAGAACACATAAACAGAATTTTCGCCTCTTAGGCCGAAGGAGGTGTTTAATCCGTCAGAAATGAGTTATAACTCATTTGCAGTAAAAAATATTTAAAAAGAAGAAGACGTTCGTTGGAGAGTAAAATTCTATGGTCGATTATAACTGTTGGGCTATAAATTATACGTTTAAACAAAAATATTATTTTTTGGTTTTTTTATCCAAAATATTAACGAATTTGAACAATAATCCTCGGTTTGGGAATTTATGATGAGGTGACAATCTTGAACTAGAGCTTTTTTTCTGCAAGAGAAGAAAATCCCAAAACTTCTACCTCTCGCTCAGCGTTCACCAAATTTTTGTTTGCCCACTATTTTTACATACATTACATTCGTAACTAATCTTTCCTGTTGTTTGAAGCATCATTCCTACATCATAATAAAACATTTTCATTCCCAAATCAAACGCAAAGATATATCTGTTACCTAAGTTTCAAAATATCTTTGGATATTTTTCCTTGTATTTAAAAAAAAAACAATTACATTTCCAGGTTTGTAAACTTGAAATATTTCTAAATACTTTTATAGAGATTTTGCATTTCTTGGAAGGTATTAGAATTATTAAATTTCTAATTTTTTATGTTCGTACTTGAGACACGGAATGGCAATATGAAAGGTTGCTTACATTTTAATTTGCTGTAAATACATCGGTATTTAACAACTTATGCGTTGTTTCATCAAATCTTTCATTTGTGTAGACAAAATGACTTTCTTGTCGAGATGAAGAGAAAACCACAAACCGACAAATGCTTATTCCAGTGGCTGTTAAAGTAGAAACATAAATAAAAGCCGGGTGATAAAACAAGCAGGACCATCATTTTATTCGGTGTAATGCGTAGGAAAAAGGCAGACCATTCATTTATTTTGTCAACATCGGTGATTTAGTTAGAGGCGCAGCCTGCTCAGCGCGCACATCAAAAGTCTATTAGGGTTTTTATGTCTACAGCGGTCCTGTCGATTTTTGCTCGTCCGCTTTTATAGTACAGTCGCCAAAAGATTTTCACTCCATCCTTCCATGGAATCCCATCTAAAATTGGATTGGAGCTCTTAGAATGAAGGTGGTGGTGGTTCTTTGTGGTGAAATCCGATGGTTGTTATTGGCTTCCATTTGGATTTGTCTTCGATATCGTCATCATGGTGCAATCCGCTGGAGGAAGAAGATCTTTTGCCTATTCTTTTGTCTAAACCAAGTTGATTAAAAAGATGGAAAAGTGATGGACCAAAAAGTCAAAATATACATGTATGAAGAGTTGAGAAAGAGAAAAAGTGAATAAGAGAAGTAGTAAGCGTGCTATCTATTTTTGTTGGTTTTTTTCTGTGGAAGAGAGAATATCTTCAATTGGACACTAAGCTGCAAAATAGTCTTTGATTTTACAAATTAAAAAATCGCTGCTTTTGCTCATTTTGAAGTATTGGTATGGTATTACTTTACCTTGCACCAACTAATTGTTTCTTCCATATGCTTATACGTTTTTTATTATAACTACTTCTCATCAACCCTCTCTATTTCATCTTTAACTCTTTCTTCTTTAATAATCTAGTAATCATTTTTAACACTTTGTACCATATTCCCTTATCTGGTACCAAGGATAATCTACAGGGTATAAAAACTAAATGAAACAGCTATGAAAGAGTCTAGCACAAGGACTCACTCTACAAATATTAAATAGTCCAAAAAGGATACTCATTGTACTTTTAGTAATTTAAACTGCTGATTCCATTGGACTAATATTTACTATCTTTAACCAGCTAAAGTGTTTTTAACTGCTTATTTGATTTACGTTTGGTCGTGTTCGTGGCCCCGCACTACGGCGGTTCTATCATCAGGAATTGTGCTGGTCCCCATTCCGGACTATTAGGATAAGGTAGTAAATACTGCGGGGCTCTATTAACTCTAACTACCGCAGTGATCACCCTTGAGGGAGAGGGTGTAGCCCGGCGACATGTGAGATAATAGGGGTGGAAAATAACCTCGTTGGAGTTATAAGAGGTGACAAACTTTCGTTTTATTAACGGAGAGTGCTGGTTCTGATTTCAAATCGGGGTCGGACTTATCTCGAATCAGGCGGGTTCTAATTATTGCTTAAACAATTCGAGGTTTTTTATTTCTTAAAAAAGTTTGATTAGGTTAAGTTGGATGAAGTTGAATTAGGTGAGGCTCCATTAGGACACTGGTTTTAGTTGGAATATTATTGTTGAAAAAAATTCAAATTATTTTGACGAAATACAACATGATTTTTTGTGAGAAGTTTCTTATTCTTCTTAGCTACGTAGCGGCGATTTGTAGGCTTTGTTGAATTAGTTTTTTTTTTTTAACAATGTTAGTTCAATTTTTGTGCACTGGCTTCTTAAAAATTGTTATGGAGATGCAACACGTTCGAATTAGGACTTTTTGAGCTACTAACCCAAATAATGTGGTAAAATATTGCTTAAATCTATCTCTTATGATGATTCTGTTAATTATGGTTATACCACATATTTCTTTGGCTTTATTGATTCAGATTTTTTTAAACCAGCTCGATTTAGCTTCAATCTCTTCTCTTTTTTAGAAAGTAACAGATTTCTGTTACTGTTTTTTTTTTATATATTTTTGTGCATGTCATGATATTTTAACCTTGTAGTTAATTAATTCTTCAAACTAATCCAGGTCATTCATCTTCTACAACTAGGAAGGCCATAAAATGATTAACAAAAAAAATAAAAGATTATGGACTGTTCATGCAGTATCTTAAATTTGGCTCCGTGCTAAAAACAGGAAAACAGGAAAACTTGTTGTAAACGCATTAACTTCTTTACTTTCATCGAGGTTAAGTCAGGTCAAATTCAAGAAATTTTATCGACAATACTTTTTAAATTGGTTCTAGAAAAACCAAAGAGTAGTTAAAAAATTTTATGAAGAATTTATATTAAGAAAAATAAAGGAAATACAATAAAGGAAAAGTGAAAAAATTGAAATTCGTGGTGGAAATGCTTACTAACAAAAATAGAAAGGAAGTGGAAATAAATAAAAGATTGATGAAGAAAAATAGAAGAGTGCAAGTTTGATAAGAATAATTAACTAGATTAGAGAAAATTAGAGTTTTCGGAACTATAACTAGGTCGACTGCTAAATATGGGAGCAAACATAGGATTTAACAAAAAATAAGAAAAAAAGTCAGGTATGCGGTAAGGAAAACTACCAAGGAAAATTTTTGGAGAAAACAGCAAGCGAAGGAATGTGGAGAAGAAAAACGAACCAGTAATTAGAGAACTTGTATAACTACCTTGAAATAACACGGATTACTAGAGCTCAAAGAATACAATGGATGGAACATGTAGAACGAATATCGCAAGGAAAACATACAAAATATAAAATGGAAGCAATAAAAAGGAAAAGAAAAATAGGGCGTCTTAAAATGAAAGGATATATTTAGTTAAAGACGTTTTTAAACAAGTGAAAACAGATTGGAAGAGGATAACACAAAATCGTAAACTATGGAAAAAGCTAGTAAAGACGATAGAGGAATAATTAGAAAATCTACAAGTTTACAAGCCTTAAGTACTGTAGTATTATCTTATGTATATAGTATTGATGAAATAAAAATATCAATTCATAAACGTTGACACCAAGATAACATTAAAAGATCGATGGATAATATTTAAAAAAAAATATCTGCATTTAGAAGTTTATAAGATACAGTTGACTCAAAAGTCAAAACCAAAAAGATCAAGTGTTAACGGGAAAAAAGAAAATATATTTTTTTCAAAAAACAATCTTACATCGAAATTAGTAGAAACATGAACAAGGAGATTTGCTCAATAAGTGGTAAAGAAAATCCAAGACTTTATTAGTCAAACGATTGTATCCAGAAAAATTAACTGCGTGTTGTAATTTTGGGAGAGAGGTGTGATTTATTCTTATTTTTTTTGAGAATGAAACTAACCGACTATTTGTGGAATACATTGAAAGGTAAAAGAATGGAGAACATGTGGATGGTGCCATTTAGATTGGAGAAATTGACAGAAAAATTTTTGAAGAAGATACACCATTTTTCTTTATTATTATGTGTACTTCAAATTCATATAAATAAAAATGCAAATGTTCGTTCGTTTAAAGTCTTAAATATTCCAAAGTTCTTTTAATGTTTCGGATTGCATTCTTGAATTGAATTTTTATAGAATTCTATTTATTTTCAGTTTGTCTTACTGATTTCGTTTTGATGCTCTATTTAACCAGACTGAGCCACAGCAACGCGTGGCCAGATACAACTAGTAAAGTAATAAAATTATAACATTTGAAGTGTTTTATTATTAAATCAAATCGGAAGTATAAAACTGGACATTTTGTACAGCAGACCATTTATTGTGACATTATGATATTGATTTTTTGGCAGTGGAAACAATCACCACTTGGTATCGAAATCGGAATTGGCAAAACCCTCGGGGGTGCTAATGATCGCGTTTAAATCCTCCCTAAAAATCCACACTCGTCAGTGACAACCGGCGGAAGAGCAAACAAATTAAAGGGATGTATCGTGCCTG
The DNA here is from genome assembly GCA_951812935.1 of Hermaeophaga mercurialis. Lineage (NCBI taxonomy): Eukaryota > Metazoa > Arthropoda > Insecta > Coleoptera > Chrysomelidae > Hermaeophaga > Hermaeophaga mercurialis. The sequence continues at coordinate 50,078,568 of OX638360.1, read as the reverse complement.
CCACCGGCCATGGCAGTATTTTAATTAATTAATGCATAATTAAGCCGAGGGCGGAGCGCAATCTCAGATGAGGCTAATTGAAGTTGCCGGTACGGGGTACAGAGCACCAATTACCATTTTAAACTCGGCAGCGCCTCGGTCGGTTCTCCTAAGTACGCGACAATAATAGTTTCGGTTGGCGCTTTACTGGATTTCCAGAGGCGGAACTAATTTCCCCGAAATTGCATACATACATACATAATAATAATAATGAACGTGCGGTCGGACGGTTTTTAAGCGAGCAAACAAGCCGAGAAAATCCGAAAATTAAGAAGCGAAATCTGATTAACAGAAGCGAGATTATTGCTCGGCGGGGGGTCCTCGTTTCTAATGTAAACAAAAACAACAAAAGGGGCGCAACAATGGAAAGATCCGAGGATGTTTGGACGGGTCCGACGGATGAGAGAATCTCTATTGAACCGATCGGCTTTTTTGAATCACTCGAGCGTCGATAGTTAAAAAATATTCAACAAAAAGTTGTTTAAAACTGATTGTAGTGGCTCTTCAAGGTCGCAGCTCACTGCATTTTAACCTAGAAAAAAGCAGAGTTTTAGTAGTTTCGATTTTACTGAACGAATGAAAACGTCAAATTTTCCTACATAAAAGTTATATATTTCAGGAATTAAGTCCCCAGCTTTTTATTTGTCCAGCTCTAAACAAATACTCATTGAATTAACTGTTTCCAGTGATTGAAGTTTACAGTTTACTCTTTTGATAGTTGTATCCAAGAAATTTATAGAACTATTCTCTTCAATTTCATTTGTACATTTTAATAATAATAATAATAATAATAATAATTTTATGGTTGTTTTGGTGGCGGTTTATTTTATTTTAAAGTTAATTAACTCAAAAATTTGATGTAAATTTAAGCTGTTCATATGAATCTGCTGTTATTTTTTGAAATTTGCGGTGATTTTTTTATAAAAAATTTTTCATCAGAAATATTATATGAATAAAGTAATTCGCACTCAATAATAATGATAAAAAAAGGAAGATGTATGTAAATACAAATAAATCAAACTATAAATATGAAAAACATAAATTATACTTATCTTGTATACAAATATTACAAAGGTATTTTTAAATATTTGTCTCTGACTAAGGTGTCGCTAAATTGCATTATGAAACATTGACATAATCTAATTTTTTCCCAGAATTGTGTAATGTTTGATTTTTTTGCTCTATTTGCTAGCTCTGATTCTACTTTTATAATGCTTCCTAAATATTCAAATGTGCTCACAACTTCAAGTTCAGTCTCTGCATGTTTTTAGAAACTACAATAAAGGCAAGAATGATATAGTTGCTGATTAAAGAGTATCATGCGATTATTGATGGTGAATTTGATTGGAACTCTAAATTATATTTTGTTATCCACTAATAAAGAAATTGTTTATTGTATCATTCGCTAATCCCATTTTCATACTTAGATCGCAGACCCAATTTTTTTAAATAAATAAATTAATTAAATTTAAACTTCGTTTAATGACCAATTTATAGAACTGTTCTTTTCAATTTCAACGGTAAATTTTATTTTTGGGTAAATTGTTAATAAAATTAAAGAAAACAACTAATTGTCTATCACTACTTGTAAAATCAGCCAAAATATCATCAACATCTCTATACCAAAACAATACATTTCTGGAGATATTTGTATCAAAAAGTTTTCATTCCGATTCACCAATTTTGGTAAATATTTTTATGTTACTATTAAAACTAATAATTATCTTGGTAAAATGTAGTGAAAATTGTAGATTCGATAAATTTATAACAGTTATTAAATAAAAGAATTGTTAGTTACTAACTATTCGAATTTTATATTATTATATAAGAAAAGCAGGTATTAAAAATTGGAAAAGGACCAACTATTACGCATCTAATTTCTTTTAGTGTGACCAAAATTTGTGACTCGAAAGCTTTTTCGTTAATGGGAAACCGGATTATCCGAGCTACTAATGTACTTTGTTCATCCGAATGTTTATTTGATTTTCGCGTGATCTGCCTTTTTCAAAAAGGTCGTGCTTTATTATTTTATCTTTTTATCTTTGCGTTAATTATTTTTATGAATCCAACCCACACTGACACGTATAATTTCGCCTCACAATCTCATATTCCACATCTACAACATACCCCAAAATACAGGGTGATTAAAATATTATCCAAGCCAAAAATAAAAGTAAACTTTTACTGCACTGGACTGTAATGAGAAATTTTACAGAAACACGTTACTATAATGTTGATAATAATGCAAAATATTATGGAAGAATCGTATTTAATTTGTAAATGTATTGAATATTAGTTTTTTTTTTCATCATAACAATTTCATTATGAAAATCTGGTCATCGATACTTATAATTTAATAAATAGTGATTATTTAAAATTCGTAATACATTAGCTAATTAAATTCATTGAATTTAAAAATTATATGAATAATATATACAAACAAATTTAATAAAAATTGTAGGTAATTTTCGCTTTGATGAATATTAATTAATAAACGATAATGCTTTTAATCAATTGATGTATGCTCAAAAAAGGGCAACATACATAAATAAATTAATAAAAACTAACAAAAATTATATTGGTTAAAAAGTGATGCCATTAATTCATTGATAATGGCAAAAGATCAAGAATATTACTGAATCAATAAAAAATTATTCGAAACAAGTAAAAAGGTGATAAATTTTAGAAATTTCTCTAACCACAAGGACAGATGTCATCAAATTAAAAACCGAAATAATAATTTGTTAAATTGCAAGAGCAACTATTAATTAAGTTTAACTAATGCATAATCAAGTACTTATTTGAATTTCTAAATAAATTTATTCGTTTTAAATAATTTTTTTTTCTTATCATCCATATTTTCGGTCCTGCTGTCCACTGGTTTCTCCTCCTGGTTGTACTACTAATAACTAAATATATTAATTACTAGATTATATTAAAGACTTGTTTTAATGTTGTACTGCACAAAAAAAAACTATTTCAATAAAATATTAACGAGATTTGCCGGTTCTGAAGCCGGAACTAATTTTAATCAGAATATTTAAAAGTCGCGATTAAAATTATAATCAAAAGAATGAAAGTTTTTAAAAACTCGCAGCAACAAGATTCGGATGTACTTATAATTAATAAAAAGCTTTTAGCCGATAAAGGCGGATGGTTTTAATGGAACATCTCGACAAAAAGTTTTTATAAAACTATTTATTTAATACAGATGTTACAGGGTCTCGTATTACATTTTTATATTTTCACAAACATTGTTTCAAAATTTGTCTGTATTTCACAAAAGTCATCTAACATTTTAACAGAATTTTCATAAATGTTGAAAAAATGTAATTTTTATTAAAAATATAAATATAATACAATGACTAAACGTTTAGAAAATGTATAATTAAGAAAAAATAAATGTAACAAAATGAGACTAAAGAAAAAAATAACAAAGAGAGAATGAGAATAAGGGAGAATAGGACTAAAACCAAACAGTACTAAAAAAAATGTAACTAATAAACAATGAGATTAAAAAAATGAAACTAAGAAAAAATGGTTGATCTAAAAACGAATAGGGCTATAAATGGGAATAAAAAAATATGAAATATAGAAAATACACTTTATTATTAATTGGATTATTTCCATTAATAACACAGTTTCTCTTTCCTTACAATTCCCCACTAGAAATAACGTACTTTAATCTGATTCGTTCAATTTGAATAGTGAAACCATGTCCCATGGCCGCATTCCCGTTCCCAGCAGGTAATTTCCAAACAAATTCTCTCAGCGAAACCTTCTCAATAATGAAATCAACTCCCATGATTAATTCAAACAGTAACAATTAATCCTCGGAATAGAAAAAAAAATGAGGAGCGAAATTCGGAGCCTTCGGCTCTTTGAAACAACCAAACAATGGGGCGGCGTGTATCACTAGAGTATCACAATACCACTTAGAGCCAGGAATGATTCTTACCTACGCGTGCTGATCCCTCTCGTAGAACACTGCCCCATCCTAATTGGACCCACTCACCGGCTATTATCTTTCTCTATACACGTGGCTCATTCAATAAACCTCACGTATTTGGCCAGGGCAGGTTCGGGAGGATCGAGGAAAAGCCCTCAAGAAAACAGGAGAAGCAGTAGAAGATTTGGCAGAGGGGAATTGCACCAAACTAAATGGGGTAGAACAAAAATTTAATTCAATTGTTTTATAACCTCACTTTTGAGGTACAAAAAAATGTGGATGGCCACGAGGAGAAGCAGTGGAAGATTTGGGAGAGGGGAATTGGAAGCACATTGCACGAAACTAAATAGTAAGGAAAAAAAATTATAGTTCAATTGTCTACGTTTGTTGTCAATAGATTATAGCCTCATAAAAACTTAGGTTACATTTAGAAATGTTGTGTAGTGAAGTGTTTTTCCTCACCTTGAAATGATTTTTTTGGATTTTTGCCTCCGCTTGTTTTGTACTGAATGATGTCATGAATTTCGCAAATAGAACTTAATTGTACAATAAAATGTACACAAAATGACAATGGGGTCGAAATCTTAGGAAAAATTGTCCAAAAAGTTGTGAAAAACATTAAATAATTGTAAAAATTTTATAAAAATAATGAAATAAAAAAATATACAAAAACTGCTAAACAATCTTTAAAAAAATGATAAAAATTGTCTAAAAATTGTAAAAGTTAGTTATTAATTCTAAAAAAGTAGTAAAAAACTATCCCGAAATTCTAAAAATTAATAAAATTATCCGAAAATTCAAAAAAATGCTAAAAAAACTGCAAAAAATTTGATGAAGAATTATGCAAAGAAAATAAAGAATAGAATAATTGTAAAAAAAAACAAAAATGTAAAACTGTTTAGAAAAAAATTAATAAAATTATCAGTCATAATTTTTTTTAAACAAATTTTAAAAAAATGTTATGAAAAATTGTCTAAAAAATAGTGAATAATTGTAAAAAATTAATCAAAAACTATACAACATTTTAAAATCTTGAAAAATTTATGTAAAATTATCGAAAGGTCTCAAAAAATTGTTTATTAAACTGACTGTAAAAAAAATGATGAAAAATTGTCCAAAAAACTGTGAAACAGTGAATAATTGAAAAAAAGTAATCAAAAACTGTCATAAAATGGTAAAAATATTTAAAAAATTAATAAAATTATTAAAAAATCCCAAAAATGTGAAAAACTGAAAAATGAATATATCTAGCTTTTTCGAAAATGTACTTAAAACCGAAATTAAGAAAAAAAGGAAAGTGCAATAAATGCGAAGCGGAAGGTAAAAATTAAAACAGAGGTTCAAAAATCAAATCAGCGGGCAAAAAATCGGAGTGGAGGGTAAAAAACTGAAAAGGAGGATAAAATACATGAAGTGAAGAACAAAAAACCAAAACCAAAGCGAAGTGTAAATAATAAAACCGAAATAAACGACAAAAAGTATAAATCGGAGTACAAGAAATCGAAGCGCAGAGCAAAAAACCTAAATAAAGACAAAAAAACCGAAACGAATCGAAGAAGAAGAAAAACCGAAGCGGAGGACATCGTTTTCCATTTTTCTTTGGATTTTTGCATCCATCTCCTTTGTATTGACTGAACTATAAATCCCTAGAAGACATCATTAACATTTTTAATTCTTGAATGCACTGACCACAAACAGAACTTGTATAACAAAAATATGGAAAAAATATCATCTACGGGGACAAAATCTGAAGAAATATTTGGCTGCAGGAACCAACACCCTTCTCTACATCCATATTGAGAGTTTTTGCAGGAAGATTTTTATATTTTATTAATGGATCCGGTCCTGTTCGGTAATTTGCAGGAGTCCATTTATGAAATTGTATTATGTTCAAGGGCTTTTATAATAACGAGCTTATCTTTTGTGTAGTGTTAATGGTAAATACGTCTATTTTCGGTTTAATTTCCAGCTTTGTGGTCACATCAGATTAGAAATGATGTTAATGTACTTTTTGATTTTTTCACGAAAAAACGTTGACCTGCTCTATTGTAATCTTCAGAAAATTTGTGTCGAAGTTTCTGAACTAATTATATGAAAAACTACCCTCGATAAAAAAGAACATAAAAATATGATGCGTAAAGTAAACAAAAAGTAAACTATCAAACAAATAATATATTCAGAAAAAAAATGAAAGTGACTTCACCCAAATATTCGTATTTTTAGATAGAAATGAAAAGGGGGTTTTCAATGAAAACAGACATTTATTAATTAAAAATAGGAATTGTCTGCGATAAATTGATATTACACATCTTGGAATTAAGAGCGGTTGCTATGGCAATTGTTCAAAAAAGGAATAAAATTTTTACTGTTTCAATGTAATTTTTAAAATTTGTGTAAACCAAACAAATTATCAGTATTGGAGAATATATTATTTCAATAAATTCACATATTTTTCTGATTTACGATTGATTAATCCAACAAATTCGATATTCATCAATTAATTCTATCGCAAGAACTTACATGCTCCGCTCGGCATAAAATAATACAAATATCAGTAACGTGTAGAAAATCAAAGCAAAAAACCTGATCCTGCATTGACTTTACTCAATTTTCAATTAAAAACATTTTAGATTTTATCTGAAATATCTTCTTTTCCTATTTTAAGAACACAAGGGTGTTCGGACACGAAATAACAGACAATGAAAGAAGTGTTAGAAAGAAACAAAAGCAATGGTCGATGTAATGAACAACAAATATTGTTTTTTTTTTAAGTTTTGTTTTAACTTATTTTGTTATTATTTATTTTTGTGAGGCATGAAATTCTGAAAGGTAATCAGAGTAAAAATCGTGATACGCACGTAAGAGAGGTTGAATCGCATCGACGGAAAATATATAAAATCGTGTGTGGCAAAAGTATAAAGCTACAAAGGGAATCAGCACATTTCAATGTAAAAACCTTTAGCGGGAGCGGCCATGACAGCGGTGCAAAGCTCCTAAGCCGGCGGCGGCTTTAGAGAAGAAAGACTGCTAATAGAGCTTTCCGGAGCTTTTGCCGGCTGCCGTTGAAACCCAATTCATGATCCAATAACAAAAGACAACTATATTACCGACCGCTCGGACAAAGAACGCCGTCTCTCCTCCCGTCCCGACGCCCGCCGTCGGCACCGCCGCCGCCGCCTCTTCATGGTCCGAGATTGGATCTGGTTTGGCGCGGGATACATCTAATATTTGCTCGGGTTCAGTTATACGACAAATCGATGGATGCCAATACTAACGACAATAGTAATTGTAATAGACAATATATTGTTACGATAGTATGTACTGGGATTTAGTTAAATATCGCCCTGTACATAGAACTTATTTTTTCTTTAACATTTCCAAAATATAATATTTACAATTTATTTAACATTACGTGAGGGAAAGTGATTGATAAACATTAAGGTCTTCTTGGTTGGGAAAATAAAAAGATATTACAAAAGTCAAGTTTGGGTTCACGGATGAAGTTGATAGTGCCTACCCCTGCGATTAAGGTTATTAGTTATTTAATGTGCAAGTTGCCCTCATAATTTAGTTGTTTCCATTAGATAAATAAATTGTTATTGTTTTTACTCAGCCCCATTTATTTCCATTAACGAAGTTACGTAATGGGTTAAACCCCCTCGAAAATTATATTTAAATATTTTCGTATATTTATTTATTCAAAAAGAACCCAAAACGTAACAATATTCCTTCCAGAAGGTGGCCAGTGTCAGTAATCTAGAAGTCACAATAAATGATAAAGGGAAGAAGAGGAAAGAAAAATAGCTGAAGAGAAAAAAGTATGGGAGGAATGATGATTTTTAAACTAAATTATTTTATTAAATTCGATATTATTTCATGTAAATATAACGCAAATATTTATAGAATGTATGTTTCTAATTTCTTAATAGAGTATAATTAAAACTATTTATTATCAAATATTTACTTACAAATATACATTAAAGGAAATAATAACTATATAGCTGATGCTTTGTCAGAACCAATTAATGATTCAGTAATTTCTTACGAAGGAACTAATATATCAAACAATAATTAAACCATTAATTACACATGAAAGTAAATTAAAGAAAGAAAAGCCATTAGAAATTTATGAAAGAAAAATCCTAAGGATAATATGTGGAAGAAAGAATAAATGTTATTTGGATAAGAATAAAAAAAATGAACTCGAGACACTTTTTGAACGACTAAAAATAACAGAAACAACAGAATACAAAAAATAAGCTGATTGAGACAATTGACGAGATTAAAAGATTAAATATCAACAAGATTTAACATGAGGAATAATTCAAATAAAAAAAAGAGGAAGACATCGATTGAAGTAGTTACAAATGGTGGAGAAGGACTTGAAAAAGTTGGGAGGAAGAAATTCGAGAAGAACAAACAACAATAAAAAAATGTATTATCAAGCTATCGGCCTTTTTGGCTCACATAGTTGACGATATATATTTCTAGAGGAATTAAGAGTTGCTCATTGAATGAGTTTATGTAGTGGGTGATTCTCTTACTCCTCTTCACCTTCTCATGCTTCTCCATTAAGGTTGTTCCGCCTCTTTACCTCGTATTTTCCTATTTTCTGTTTTATCTCTCTAATCATTTATTTCCATGCTTTTAATCTTCTGAATTACTTGGCTCTCTTATCGTATCTTTGGTCTTGCACTTGGTCTATTACTTTGTGGTTTCCATTTTGTAATTTCATAGACCGTCTTTTAAATAAGATAATTGTTTTCATGTCATTAGGATTTATAAATAAATTGTTTTTATTTTTGAATTTAAATTAATTCTAAACTAAATTCCGTTCGAATATCTAATTGATATCCAAACTTAATCCAGTTTAATTCGTTTAATGACTTTATAAAGTTACTCCATAATACTTCTAATGCCGACCGCAAGCCCGAGATGATGAAATTTCCTAATAAAGTAGTTTATGTATGCGTAGATCTAATGAAAAGGGCCTCCTCGGCCCGAAAGATATAAGAAGCAGCAGCTAAGGGGGAAAATACCTTTAAGGGTGTAGGTTTACTTCCTAATAGGGTGAATTAGTAAAAGATTAGGGCACTACCCTCTTATTTCAACTCTCTGATATCAAAGATGGCTGATTTTTGTTTAAGGGCAAGGGCGACGAAAGCGAGCGAATAAGTTTCCTAGTGTTTCCCAACCCCGCAAGAGGTTAATTGAAGGGATTTTTTCTTGTAGGGCTCTACAAAATTAAATATTAGAGCGAAAAAATGATTGAAGAATGTTGCATATTTTACGGTTTAAAGCTGATGAGAGTATTTTTGAAAGATGTTTATCGGTCAAGAGTTGATGATTGAGTAAGTGTTTTCACTTTCAGTTATCGTGTCCATCGATAACATTTTCGAAATTTAAATTTATATATCGGAACAGTAAAATTTTCAAGTGAGAAATTTTTAATTTTAGGTTAAAACTCAGAATTTTAGTAATTCCAAGTCAAAATTTCTCATTCGAAGTGAACATAAACAATAAGTCAGAATATTAGAAAATTCTCATTTACTGTCAAAGTTTTACAAATTCCATTAAAAATTCCAAAAAATTTCATTTTAACTTTAAGTGAGAATTTGTTAAATTTCGTAATTGAAAAATCCAAAAATTTGAGAGTAAATATGATGTTTTAAAAATTGCGATTTAGAATTTCTTAAATTCTTACTCCAAATTTAATAATATCAACTTCTAAATAAAAGTTTCAGAAATTCTGACTTTAAACGCATTTTAAATATCCAACAATTTGATTTAGAATTTTTATAATTTGAACTTTTACAAAATTTTGATTCTAAATCAGAAATTAAAAAAAAATTCTGATTTTGGAATCTTTATAATTCTGACTTATAATTTGAAATTTGAAAAATTCTGACTGTAAATAAGAAATTTTAAAAATTATCTTTTGATTATCTTACAATTTCTACTTATAAGTTTGAGTAACCAACATTTTCATTTTAAATATTAAATTTCGAATATCTATAATTCCGATTTATAAGTTGGAATTTGCACTTTTTTTTTTAAATAAGTATTTACCAAAACTTTGATATTAAATGACAATTTTCTAAATTTATGACTTAAAATTTACCAAATTTCAACTTCGAATAAGCAATTTCAAAAATTTTGACATGGAATTTACAAAATTTTGAATTTAAACCTGGAACTTAAAAAATCTGAATAGAAATTTTTATAATTCCGACTAAATTGAAATTTCTATACTTTTAACTTTAAGTGAGAATTTTCTAAAATTTGAAAAATTGAAAAATCTAAAAGTTCTAACTTGAGATATCTCTAAATTCGATTTATAAATTAGAATTTCCATATTTTGAATTTAGAAGATATATTTCCAAAAATACTAATTTGGAATTTTTATAATTTAGTTTCATAAATTCGAATTTCCACAGTTTTAACTTTTTAACTGCAAAATCCAAAATTTTGAATTTCTAAAATTCTCAATTGGAATTTTCCAATTATTAAAATCAAAATTTCGATTTATTACTTTATAATTTTCAAAAAAAGTTTGAAGAATGGGATTCGGCATTTCTGCAATTCCGATTTATAACTTAGAATTTCCAAAATGTCGAGTATAAATGGGAATTTTTAAAATTTTCGACACTTATTTAGAAAAATATAAGAATTCATTTTATTTTCGATATTCTTCTTTTTTCTTTATTTATTTTTGCTTTCATTACTTCTCTTTTAATATTAAGAGTTGTTGTTTTCTTCGGACTTATCTTTTTATTTCATTATTTCTTTTCTCATTCCTTTTCATTACTTTTTTTTCATTCTATTAAATAATTTAATAATCCTTTAAAGAATGATCTTATTGGACTATTGAATATTAATTTAATTGTTTTATCCAAGCCCTAGAATTAAAACCATTAAAACGTCCTTTTTCTAAATCAATAAACATATTTCCATTATCGTTAAAAATTAGAAAGAAAATAAACGAAAACGGACAAACGAATACGAATTAAAACCAAACGAAAAATTCGTTGCATTTCACGTTGGTAAACAATTTTGTTTAACTACCGAGGAAATTTAATATTTTCCAAAATTAACAAAGGGAAAAAGAAAGCTCCTCGTTAGCCTGGACGATAAAAAAGTTCAGTCCTAAAAACTGAATATTAACAAATCGTTTTATTAGAATAAAGGGGGAGCTGTTTTTTGATTATTTAAAGAGTGTAAGAATGATTTTAAATTATTTAAAGTTTGTTTACGGTGGAAGATGCGTGGAATGGCTCTCTAGAGCACCAGATTTTACTCCTTTAGAATTATTCTTATGGAATTATTTTAAGACTTGTGTCTACTAAATCCAGTGTGAATCCATAGAAAATTTACAGAGTGTTTTTAAATTTAATTTCGTCAAATATGCCGGAATTAGTGGATGACATTAAACATCCCCTTCGAAGAAAATTCGAAGTGACTAGATAAAGCGAAGTTTCGAAAAACCTCTCGTACGTTTGTTCGCATGAAAAACGAAACATAATAAATTCAACGGATACTCTTCTAGTTTGAATAGAAGTAATGGATACCTTCTGAATAATTTATCCCTTCAAAATAAATGATCGTCAAAGTTAAAACGACGTACTTCGCGATTCATAATCATAACAATGGATCTTCTGTTCGGAACGGTAAAAGTGCCGGGGCAACTTTTGATTCTAATTTTATACAGAGTATGTACATACGCGGAACCATTGGCGTTACAGAATGTAAAAGAGAAATAAATCTACAGCAAGAAATGGCGTATTTTGTGAACGATCAATCCGAACTAAGCTACTCCCCTCTATTTCTAATTTTGCTACCGCGCATCCAATTTCTCGGTGGCGCTACTGTAATTATTCGAACTAATTTTTTAAATATTTTTTATAAAGCCGGCCCTGTGTGTGTTTGCGGCTAGAAGAGATCACCAAACGAGTTATTTTGCATAAATAATGAAACGTATAAACAAAAGAGAAAACGGAGTATTTTCAAATGAGAAAATTAAATGTATAGAAGATTAAATGGATGAACAAGTAAAAAGCAAGAAGAAGAAACTGTGACTGGGAATTTCCAAAATACTGTCTGTGAAACTTAAATTTCATTTAAAATTATAATTTCCATAGTTTTAATTATAGAAGAATTTTCCAATATTCTCAATTTAATAATTCAAAATTTTGACTTCAAATAAGATACTTAAAAAAATTCCGACTCACATGAGAATTTTCTAAAATTCTTTACTGGGAAATTCAAATTTTTTACATCAGATATTTTAAAAATTCTTATTTTGAATTTTCTAAATCGGTGTTTTGAAACTAAAACTTGTAAAAGTCTAACTTAGAATTTTACTAAAATTGTTTCATAAACTAAAATTTTCCAAATTTATCAAAAATCTAACTTAATTTTCAAAATTTTAAATTTATAAATTGCAATTTTGATTTAGCATTTCAACTTATGAATTACGACTTATAGAACGAAATTTCAACTTATAAATTAGAATTTTGAAAATTTTAACTTTAAGTGAGAAGTTTCTAAAAATTATTTCAGGAAATTGAAAATTTTGACGTTGAATAAAATATCTTTATAATCTGAAGCTTAGAGAAACCTTACTTGAAATGTTTGTCATTTTGACTTTTAAATTGGAATTTCCAAAATTTTGACTTTTATAATGAAATTTCTATAATTTTCACTTAGAATTTCCCATTTATTGAAATCAAAATTTCGATTTAAAATTTTACATTATTCAAAAAGACAGAATACAAAATTTTTCAAAATTTTATCTTGGAATTTCTATAATTTCGACACATAAATTGGAATTTTCAAAATTTTGAGTAAGAATAGAAATTTTCTAAAATTTGAACTTTTTTCAATTTTTGTTGTTTTTATTTTTTCTAATATTTCCTTTTATATAAATAAAATAATAACAAAAAATTAGTCGTTTAGATAAAGGTGTTGCCAAAATTTTTAAAAACTGCAAATTTTATGTACTGGTAAAACTTCCCTGTTAAAGATTCATTTGAATTTTAAAGAGAAATGCAATTTTCCAATTAAAATTGACCATTTCCAAATCGAAAATCATTTTGTAAGCAGAAAAGGGAATACGAAAAATAACCGGTTTGCATCAGTTGTTTAATTTCGAAATAATTTCAACGCGAATTAAAACAAACTGTGAAGTCAAATTAAATGGAAATAATTGTAAAGTATTTGAAATGTTTTATTTAAAATGTATTTATTATTAATTTGCGGAAATAGACCGGTGAAAGCATTAATGATTAGCGAATCATTGGAAAACAAAGGGTTGGACGAACCTCAACAGAATCGATGGAATTTATTACATAAATTTAGTGGAGCCTTCATTTCCCCGGATTAAATTCATGATGATGGAATATTTTAAATTAACAACTTTTTAAAAACCTTCAACACGAGAATTTTAAATTTATTATTTATTTCTGGACCAAAATATTTATTACAATTTAAATTGAATAGAATATTTTTGTACCAATTTAAATAAGTTTCAGCTCAGTCCAAATTTAAAGAAATTCCAATGTTTAAATCGATTTTAAAATATTATAATTTCGAATGTAAATTAATTTCCTCTTTTCGTACAAATTTATAGTAATTTCGAATATTTTGATAACGATTTAAAAAAACTCCAGCGCTTTTAACCCTAATTTAAAGAAATTCCAAAGTTTGAATCAATTTAAAGATTTTTCAATTGGATTTGCTACTTTTATATTCAAATTTTAAAAAAATGACACTCTTTTGTACAAATTTATAAAAATTTCGAATATTTTAGTAATAATTTAAAAAAATTCAAGGATTTCCGATGTCGAATTTAAATATATTTAATTTTTTAAGTCGCCATAATTTCAAATTTAAATGATTTTTTTGCTTTCCGAATATTTTAAGTCTAAATTTAAAGAAATTCCAAATTTTAAATCGGTGGTGAGATTTTTAAATTTTGAATTCAAATGAATTTTATTCTTTTTTTTTTAATAGACACTGTATGTCGAAAATTAATATTTTTAATGTCTAAATTTGTAGAATATTTCGGTGCTCTACTGTTGTAATTCGTTCGGTGGTTTCTCTAGCGCCGGAAATAATTCCGAATCATTTCCATTTTCCTTCTTCTTCTTCTCCCAATTAAGAGAAAGTTTCGGGTTCAATTCCAACGAAGTAGTTCGCCATAAGAGAAAACGCAAGAAGTTCGCTTGTTCGTAAGTAAGAAGAAATTAGGCATGTCGAGAAGCGCCAACGAAGTTGGTTAATAGAGCGAAATTTTATTATACAACTTCTACATGACCGGCTTCAGTACCGAACGGTTACTTTATTAAAACCAAACAAAACGGGCAAGCGAAAACAGAAACAAAGCGAAAATAAGAGAAAAGAGCCAGCGCAATGTTAAGAAATTTAAAAAGATGGAAGAACTATTTCAAAACAAGAAAATAAAATTAAATACAGGATAAGAATAATATAAATCTATAAATCAATAGAAGGAGAGAAAAAATGATACAATACATCGTGATTAAAACGAGAGAAATAAAAGAAAATATTAGGACACGGAGTGAGAGAGAAATTCTGTTTTAATTTTTTTAAGAAACGTGATCAAGAAAATCGCTAGAATTTTTTTAAATCATTTTTGAAAATATTTTTTAGTCTATAGTACAGAATTATTAAAAGAAAAATGATGGAAATATCTTTGTTCCTAAAATGAGATTTTTTCAGGAAAAGTGGTAGAGAAAAATTGCTGAAAATACTTAAAAAAATTGCTGAATAAACTTTTAATTTTCTAGTATGAAAAGAAATTATTTTTTAAGGAAAGTAATTAAAACAACAACAAAAGTATTAAAACTGCCTAAAATACTATTACAATTTCTATTATATAGCAGGAATATTTTTTAAGAAACGTGATCAATAAAAATTAATAGAAATTCTTTTTAATTTCTAGTATAGCACATTATTTTTAAGGTGTAAAAATACCTAATTCTTTAAAATATTTTTTTAGAATATAGTACAGAAAGATTTTAAAAAAATAATAAAAATGAAGGAAATACTTTAGTTCCTAAAATAGGTTTTTCATTAAAGTTTGTTGAGAAAAATTGCTAGTAGCAGGAAAATAACTAGGAATAACTTTTTAGAGTCTAGTACAGCAGGATTTTTTTAAGTGGTAGAGATTTCCTAATTCTTGACAATATTTTTTAAGTTATAGTATAGAACGATTTTAAAAAAATTATAAAAAATAGTAGAAATACTTTAGTTCTTAAAATAGAATTTTTTTGGGAAAGGTGGTTAAGAAATATTCATGAAAATACTTTAGTTTCCAATATAATTGTTTTCTTTAAACGCTAAAAAAAATATATTCTAGTATGAAAGAAAACATTTTTGGAAATATTTTATAATATTTTATAAGTGTTAAAAAATGCTGGAAATGCAAATTTAATTTCTAATCTAGCAGTAACATTTTTTAATAAACGTGATCAAGAAAAATTTCTAGAAATTCGTTATAATTTCTATTATAACAGAATTTTTTTAAGTAATTGAGAATACTTTTTAGTGTTTAATATAAAAGCATTTTTTTAAGAAAAATAATTAAACAAAATGGTGAAAATACTTCATTTTCTAATGCAGGAGTTTTTTAAGATAAGTGATTGAGAAAAATTGCTGGAAATACTAATTTCCAATAAAGCAAATTTTTTTTTAAATGTTAAAAAAATAGCAATATTTTTTTTACTTTCTTGTATGTATGGGAGGAAAATACTTATATATTATAGAAAAGTAAAAAAAAATGTTTTTTATAATATAAGCAGAATTTTTTTTGAATGTTAAAAAAATTGCTGGAACAGAAACAATATTTTACTTTCTATTATAGAAGAAAAATATTTTTTAATAAAAGTACTAAAAAAATTTCTGGAAATCTTTTTTTAGTTTCTGATAGACCGGATTTTTTTTAAACGTGATCACGAAATATTGCTAGAAATATTTTTTTAGTTTTTAGTACAGCAGGAATTTTTTTAAAATAAAAACGATCAACAAGATTTCTGGAAACATCTTGTTACCCATTTTTTGGTAGATTTTTTTTCATTTCTAGTATAGAGAAAAATTGCTGTTAAATAATAAAATTAATTTAATTTGAAAAATGTCGGCTTCCTGATTAAATGAATTGTACCAAAAGAGTTGAATAGGAAAATTTTTTGGTGAAACCGTCTCTGAATTAACGACATCTTCGAGACGTTTCGTTTCCATTGAGCACTAAAAGGCCACTAACTTCAATGATCCTGTTAGTCGGGCACATCTTTCTTTTCTCCTTATAGTAAATAGAAAACTAAACTCGATAATAAAAGGTGGGAGTGTTTTCTTCGTCTCGTTCAAACACTCGACTTTTTTTCTTCACTTGATTTTAGAATGTACGAGTCGAAATTAAAGTATCGAACAAAATTATTTTTTTTAAATTGTTGGCTTAAGTTCTTTATAAGCTAAAAAAATTGATAACATAATGTAAAGCAGTTTTTTTAGTTTAATTCCTCAATTTTATAATTTGCAAATTAAATAAAAGTTTTCAGTAGTTAAAATATTTTAAATGGACTAAGTATTTTAAATTATTTTAAATTAATTGTTTCAATTATCCGAATATCCCACTCTGAAGTACCCTGCATTATGTAATAAATGCATATGAGTAAATTTTGAAAAAATAATAAATTTGGGCTTCAAGCGTCAGCGGCGTACTCTGTGAAGTTGTTGCAGGTGGTCGTTTTAGCTAATTTGTAAAAGGCCAAAAGAGAATAGACCGTCAAATATTATTTTTCTTGACTGTGAAAAGTATTGAGGAATTTACGGGAAAGATTAATCAGTTCATTGTAATCATAAAAGTGAATCAAAAAGGAAAAAGCATAAGAAAATATTTTTTTTAATTCTTTTTAGTTAAACTAAACTTTACTACCTGGACTTTTTTCTCATTCATTCACTTGATTGATTAGAATGAATTGATAAATCTTACATTTATTGTTTTCTAAGTATCTAGTTTATGATAAAATTTGAGTTCAAGATACTTCCTGAAGTTTGTTACTTGCTATTCTCACCCTGTGTTAAATCCGGCTCGAATTGGGACCACGAATGCAACTGGTGGTTTTCCAATGTTAAAAAAAATAGAGAGAATCTAAATTATTATTTAAAAAAATATATATAATGTCATCATAGTAAGATATACAATTGAACTGGGTCAATTTTTAATATTTTGTCCTTATATATTTTCAAAAAGAGTGAAATGAAGGAAGAACCCCTCTAGTTAATTCCTCATTTCATTTCGAATTCTCTGAAGTATTTGTCTTTTATTCGAACCTTCCTTCTGATTATTGTAAATATTTTTGATTATTTGTTGAAGTTTTTTTGTGACTTTCAGTTTTGATAAACAATTTCACGGTTTTCTACTTTTCATTAAATCAAATATTGTTTTCACATTTACAGCCCTTTTCTTTGTCCATTTGTTGTTTTTAGTACTTTTCTCATTCTATTCCTGTCTTTGTTTAATCTTTATGAATGCGCAGCCCTGTACGTTTTCTAGTTTTTCGTCAACTTATTTTTTTTTTGGGTAATTTACGGTTCGTTTATCTCCATTCCTCTACACTTTATTAATTCTGGTGATATCATTTATTTCAACTGTTTTTCCAGTTTTAACGATTTTTTCCTTGGCAATTTTTTCCTTTTTTTTTAATGTTTTGCTCCTCATTGTTTTCAACTACATCTATAATTTTTTCAGTTAAGTACTGACTTGGATTATCTTGAATTTTTTTTTAGTACTATTTGCTCTATAAACCCTAGAATTCTTTAGTATTTTCAAGAAACTTTATTGTGCCGTCAGATCATTCTTTTGTTTTCGTTGTATTCATTTTCAATTTATTCATCAAATCTTTTCTAATATTTGTTTTTTAAACTTACTATTTTTCTTTGTTTCTTATTAGTCTACGCATTTTGTATTCTGTGCTTTCTGATGCAAACTATTTCTTCCAACCTTTTTTCTTAGTTTTTATTTTTATGATGTTTATCTTAATTTTTTCACTAACTGTTTTTTTTTTATTTCCGTTAATTCTTCGTACTCCAAATATTTGCTTTTCTCATTTATTTTCCAATTTTTTTATCGTGATATGTTCCCCTAAATTTACATATTTTTTAATAACCTTTATTTATCGTTTTTTGTTTTCTTAATTTGTAACTCTTCTACCAATTCTGTTGATAGTATTTATTAATGATCAATGCTCATTTCTTCTTGCCAAAATTTGTATAAAATTGTAAATGATTTTGTTTAAGAAAATATCTCGAGGGAAATACGAAACTCATATCATTATCAATAATTGATTAGTTCGTCGGAGTAGTTTGAAAAAGTAATTTTAGAGCGAGCGGCCCAATTAAAGTTTCCGTATCCATCTTAGTTTGCGAATGAAATTAACTAAACGAATTCGAAAATCAAAGCACGTTTAATATCAACACAATTTCTCCCGTTATGTAACGGGACACGGGACGCGAACTTCGAAATATTCAACCAGTGATTTCTTTGGGGAAATACAAGTTTTGATTATGTCTGGTCGTTGTTTGAATATCAAAACGCACCTTATCGGGGGAGTTTGCTTTTAACAACACTCCGCTTATTCGATATTTAGACAGACTTATTTTACACTTCGGTTCATATGAAATTCGAATCTGCACTCGCTTCAATTACTTCAGATTATTCCTTTTTTTTTTTTTTTTTTTTTTTTTTTCGTTAACCCGATATTCACTTTTTTTTTTAGTTTAGAGAATGATTGATTAAAGGCAAGAATATTAACTTTCTATCATACCAATAATTTTAAATAGCAATGTCTCTTTTCTATTACAACAATGCCAAGTTGTAATGGGCCATACAGAGTGTTTATTAAACAGCGGTCAATTTTCAAGATGACAAGTGAAGAAGCAAGTGAAGCTGAACTCACATTATAAATTATTATTAATATGACTGAAAGAAACTATAGAAAGTCTCAAAAATGTTCAAATTAGGGAAAAATACTACAAGAAAATTAAAAAAAAAAGAGAAGGACGATCTAAACTACACTAAAAGGAAAAGTGTAGAAAAAGAAGGGGAAATGAGTATTGATTATTAATAAATACTATCAACAGAATTGAACGAAGAGCTACAGAAACAAAGAAAAACAAAAGTTTAAAAAAACAAATATTAGAAAAAGATTTGATGAAAAAATTCAAAATGAGTACAACGAAAACAAAAGCGAACAATAAAGAATCTTGACAATACTAAAGAATTCTTGAGTTTATAGAGCAAATATTACTAAAAAAAAATTCAAGATAATCCAAGTCAGTACTTAACTGAAAAAATTATAGATGTAGTTGAAAACAATGAGGAGCAAAACATTAAAAAAAAAAGGAAAAAATTGCCAAGGAAAAAATCGTTAAAACTGGAAAAACAGTTGAAATAAATACCGTCACCAGAATTAATAAAGTGTAGAGTTATGGAGATAAACGAACCGTAAATTACCCAAAAAAAAAATAAGTTGACGAAAAACTAGAAAACGTACAGGGCTGCGCATTCATAAAGATTAAACAAAGACAGGAATAGAATGAGAAAAGTACTAAAAACAACAAATGGACAAAGAAAAGGGCTGTAAATGTGAAAACAATATTTGATTTAATGAAAAGTAGAAAACTGTGAAATTGTTTAACAAAACTGAAAGTCACAAAAAAACTTCAGCAAATAATCAAAAATATTTACAATAATCAGAAGGAAGGTTCGAATAAAAGACAAATACTTCAGAGAATTCGAAATGAAATGAGGAATTAACTAGAGGGGTTCTTCCTTCATTTCACTCTTTTTTAAAAAATATAAGGACAAAATATTAAAAATTGACCCAGTTCAATTGTAAAGCTTACTATGATGACATTATATATATTTTTTTAAATAATAATTTAGATTCTCTCTATTTTTTTTAACATTGGAAAACCACCAGTTGCATTCGTGGTCCCAATTCGAGCCGGATTTAACACGGGGTGAGAATAGCAAGTAATAAACTTCAGGAAGTATCTTGAACTCAAATTTTATCATAAATTAGTTACTTAGAAAACAATAAATGTAAGATTTATCAATTCATTCTAATCAATCAAGTGAATCAATGAGAAAAATGTCCAGGTAGTAAAGTTTAGTTTAACTAAAAAGAATTAAAAAAAATATTTTCTTATGCTTTTTGCTTTTTGATTCACTTGAATGATTACAATGAACTGATTAATCTTTCCTGTAAATTCCTCAATACTTTTCACAGTCAAGAAAAATAATATTTGACGGTCTATTCTCTTTTGGCCTTTTACAAATTAGCTAAAACGACCACCTGCAACAACTTCACAGAGTACGCCGCTGAAACGCTTGAAGCCCAAATTTATTATTTTTTCAAAATTTACTCATATATATTTATTACATAATACAGAGTACTTCAGAGTGGGATATTCGGAAAATAATTTAAAATCCTTAACCTATTTGAAATATTTTAACTATTGAAAAGGCTTAAGTCTTATTTAATTTGCAAATTATAGTTTTTTTCTTTCAAAATCGCCGAATTTAAATTCACCATGACCGATATTTTGATTAAACTCATGGAAAATGATTTATTTTGCTATAATTTTAACTGAAGGATTTTTATTAAAACACCCTGTAGAGAAGGGAAAAACTTCCATTTATTTCGAACGGGTCTAATCCATGTCGCCCGAACAAAGAATTGACATTTTTAAATTAAGATACAAATCAGATATAGGAGAAATAGAAAAGTGCGATGGGTTGTCAGAAGGTGAGAGCATGAAAGTTCGCTCTCGAACGCCCTTTGGACCATTATTTTTCAAGCCAAAACGTGTAAAACAATTATTTTATTTATAATATAAAAATTAACGTGTACAAAATGATATATTATTGTTTTTATGTAAATGTAATAACATTTGTTTATTTTGTTGTGTTGTACTTAATTTTCTGGATTTATAGCTATTTTTAAAGATTATGGTGGTTGTTATTCTTCAAACTAAGGGAGTGGTTCTGGTCTATAAATGCTAAACTACAAAAACATTTGACAAATCAAAATCTTACAATACTAATGAAAATCCTACTAAATTATGGTTTTGTTGTTCTAATCTGAAATTGGTGAAATCTTGTGAAATCAGAGTTTTGCAGTATTCATGTTGAACTAGAATAATCGTGTTAAATTAATGTTAAACTCGGGGATCCTGCAAAATTAACATTATTGCCTTGTTAATATCCAACTAAAGAAATCCTACTTTATCAAGATCTTGCAGGATTAATGTGAAACAAAATTTCATTTATTTTTTACGTTGGTTTTTTGAAATTTTATGTGATTGTTTTGGATTTTTACTGTTGTTTGACTTTATTAAAATAATTATTTTACATAATAATCTTTTTTCCTATAATTTTTTATATCTATCTTATTTATCTTTATTAATATTTTTTGTATGTGTTTCCATATTATTTTAATTTAATTGCTTTTCATTTAATTTTATTTCCCATAATTTTTAATACATATTCATGATTTATTTATTTTTTGGACGCTTCTACATATTTATTATTTTGTACAAAATTTATTTTACTTGTTTCCCTATTATTTGGAGTTTATTTATTGTAGTTGTTTAATTATATTCCATAATTGTTTATACCTGTCCATGATTTTTTTATCTTTATCCAAAATTTTTGGACATTTTTATACATTATTTTATTTTTTACAAAATTTCTTTCATTAGTTTCCGTATTATTTGAGGATTTTCCTTAATTGTTGGGAGTATTTCTTAGAATTTTTAATATTTTTTCTGTTTCTAACATTATCAATGTTATTATTTTCGTTTATTTTTTCCTCAAAATTGTATTTACTTATCTATAATTTTTTAGCTTTCTCCATATTTTTAGGATGTGTTTCTTTCTTATTTTATTATTTAAAAAAAGTCTCTTACTGGCTTCCTTATTTTTTTCTCTATTTTTTTTTGTATTTTTTCTGTTATTTAACTTTATTAAAATCGGCTGAATTATAGTTCTGTAGATCTAATTTCAGCTGCTCTAAACTATTCACTTGACTTTAGAACTTTAATCAGAGTTCCCACCCTTTCTTCACTTTGGTAATCTTTTTCTCCTCATTTTTTTATTAGCATTACCTACTTTTTTATGTTGTATTTCCCGTCTTCTTCTCATTTAATTTCCTCTTATTCTTTCTCAATTGCCTTTTGGTTTAGCACCTTTATTTCTCTTGGTTCATTCTTTACCCATATTCCTTTGCTGCTCCTTTCAACTTTCGGAATGCATCTTTCACTCCTTTGCTCTATCCAATAAAACATAATAATTACAAAACAAATAAAAAGAATACAGAGTGCGACTCTATCCCCGGCCACTGTAGCAACTTCCGGTTCCCCATAATCGACCAAACGGCAACCGGGAACGGGTTCCCCAGGGAAATTCACCTTCCGCGCTGTAGGTGCGAAGAAGAAGACAAAGCAACAAAGCAAACTTGAAATATTAGCCAAGTTTTCGTGTGGACGAACGCCGCCATTTGTTTTATGTAAATACGTATCAAAAGTTTGTCATTTATTATTTTCGCCAGTCGCGTTGCGCCTACTTGTCGCCAGAAAAACAGCCAACCGAAACTTATTGCCCAAAAGAGGAAAAAACTTCAATTTATTTTTCAAATCAAAACTTTTCCTTCTACAAAGTAAATGCGAAATTCAGTGTCGAAAATCGAAAAATATTTATTCTACCAAAAATATTAAGAAAAATATGACTCAAATTTTCTATTCTAAATTGTATAACCTCAATGATATTGCGATATTTCACTATTTAAGTTCGATCTCTAAAACGCTATATATAAAAAAAATAGTAAAATTAAAATTTTAATAGAACAATCCTTAACACGCGCTGCTGCCTGAGAACTTAGAAGGGGAATTTTTTACTCTCATAGAAACTCAGCTAAATACTTGAATAAATGTATGTGCGATTTATTGAGACGAATCGATTTGGCCGACCGAACTTCACTACCTCAGATATCAACTAATTATACGAGGTATGTACAAGGTTTTTACAAAAAGTGTAGGCAGTCTTGAGATTCACATTTTAAAATTAGTCCCAAATATACAGAGTGTTCGGGAACGCAGTGCCAGGCAAAAATTTTGTTATTTTAACATTTTTATTAACCTCTTGCCGAGCTATATATATATATATATATTATGTTTAATAAAAGATCTACAACTAACTGAAAATCACATTTTTTTGAATTTAGATGTCTGTAGCAGCCAAAGTGTTGAAAATCAATAAAAACAGCTTACATGTCCCTATCCTAACTGTTCAATTTCTATGCTAAGGTATACAAAAATATTTGATACAGAGTGATCAAAAATGTGAAATCCCATCTGAAGATCAGTCCGCTAATCGTACTTCGACGCATTAATGCCGCTCCCTGTATATTATCTAAATGCCCATAAATTCTCAACATTTACAAGCACTTTTATTGAACGAACCACGAAAACGGAGTTTAAATGAAAAAAATAAAATATCCGTTTGTTAGTATTCTTTTTCGTTTAAAGTAAAATCATATCGATCATATTCGAGGTGTGTGATAAGTGTTTCTTTCGGTCTAAAATAGTTTCAATGTCGCGGTGACGAGGGTCCTCTTTCCGGTAAGTGGATTAAAACGACCACTCAATTATGGAACCTTTGAAATACGATGGTAATCTATCTAAAAGACAAAAGGCCACTCCAATAAAGCGTTAATTAGATTAACTTTTAATTTCCCAACTTTGACACGCGAGATAGTTTTAGTCCGTGGGCGCGGGTTCTCACAAATCGAAATCTAACTAATCTCAACTAAGAGATAACAAGTCATTTGTATTGTTTAAATGAATATATTAAAAGTTTTTTATTAAATAAAATAATTAATTATGTCTTATTCCTTATTTGTCATGTTTTTTCCTACCGTTCTGTATCGCTTAATTATTTATTACTCACAAATCTTGGTACAATTTTTATGTTCTTTTTTATCATTGTTTAGCCCAATTTTTTTTAAATATACACTTTTTTAACCAGTTTCATCCGTATCTTAGTCTCATATCTTTTTTAATACCTTTCTTTATTTGCCTTTATTTTTAAGCCTCATTATTTTTTTTATAAAGTAAAGTGCATTTTTATTGACATTTTTTATTCTTATTTTTTTGCAAAACAATTTGTCTTAATTTCAATATCTTTAATGACATTCTTTCCTAGTGTATTTCGTTTTAAGTCTATTCTTTATTTAGTAACACTCTTTCTTAGTCTCGTTACTTTTTTATTCCATTTTATTTTAGTCTCATTCTTTATTAATTATTTTTTTTGTTACCATTTTTTTATACATCATTATATATTCCTTACATATATATATTTTCTAATTTTCATTTTATATCAGACTCAATTAATTTTAGTGCCTTTTCTTTTCCTGTTTGTCTTAGTTTCATTTTTAACTTCATTTTTTTCTAATAAGACACTTCCTTAATCCGATTCATTTTGCATCTTAATTTCATATTTTTTTTACTATAATTCTTTATTTTTTCTTATTCTTTTTACAAAACAATTTACCTTAGTTTCAATGTTTCTTTTCTAATCTAATTCGTCTTAAGTCTAATTCTATTTTTAGTAATATTCTTCCTTAGTCTCATTTATGTTTTGCCTAATTTCATTATTCACAGTTTCATTTTTTCATAGTTCTATTCATTTATTTTAGTTTCATTTTTTATTTTTGATACTTTTTCTTTATCTATTTCGTTTTAACTTCTATTTTTTTACACTTAATTCCATTCATCTTTGTCCCACCCTAAATTTCTTACTTTTTTGTCACTTTTTTCTCAGATTTACTCTTTTTAGTCCGATTCTTTTTTTCATCTATCTTTAGTCACACTTTTAATTAGAATTCTTTTATATCTCATTATTTAATACTCACGTATTTTCCTAGTACCTCTTCCTTTATTTTTATTTAATTAATTAGACTTATTTCATCTTCGTGCCATTCTTTTTTAATTTTACACTTTCTTATACCGATCCGTTCTTTGTCTTAATTTTATATTTTTTAGTTCAATTATTTATTTATCCTAATTTTTCAATCCCATTCTTTCTTAAATACATATTTCTAATTATATTTTATTATTTCTCATTTTTTTTGCGGTCTATCTTAGATTTAATTTTTCTTAATCGCATTCTTTACCAGTTTCGTTCCTTTTTGTAATATTTTTTCCTAATTGCATTATTCATAGTTCCAATTTTTTCTAATTTTCTTCATGTATAGTTCCGTTCTTTTTTAGTCATATTCTTTTAAAATTTCCTTCTATGTTAGTCATTCTTTCTTTATCTGGTACGATTTAAAAAATTTTTTTGCTCCCACTTTTGTAAAGAGAACGTAACTCTTGATTCTTATTCTTTAATAGTCTACATTTTCCTTTTCTTAGTTCGTTTTTATTCCATTCTTTTTACTGTTATTTCTTATTCGTCGCATTCTTTTTTGTCCCGTTCATTTTCAGTTCTTTCTTTTTAATTCCATTTTTGTTAGTTGTATTTATTTAAATTTCATTTTTTAATAGTCGCATATATTAAATTAATACAAGACTATTTCACCACAATAATTTTTTCTTATTCTTAAATATAATGTTCAAAAAATATTTATTCCGCTAAATTGAAAATAATAATAATAATGCAAATCTAATCGAGTGAAATTCAGAACTAGAATTTGAGCTTGGAATATAAGTTATTATTATAGTTCAAAATTCAGTGAATTTTAAACAGAAAAAAATATATAATAAAAATTTCTAATAGTTCAAATTTCTTAATCCATAAACAAAATTACAAAATTATGACAAAAAAATATTTTTCAATGAAGCAATATTTTCTCAATTTTTATACTGATAATAATTGAAAAAAATCCCTAACAAAGTAGTGCAGAAGGAAAAACCATTAGAATAGCAACAAAATATAATACCAACGAATTTAAATTATCAAACATAAAAGATCGAATTGTATAATAATGTAGGAAATTTACAAACTTTATATAATAAATTAATATTGATGTAGAAATCCTGGTTCTCATTTCCTTCTAAAGGTTCTGCAATTAATACGAACCATGATTCGAAGCATCTAATTTCATCAAAGACATTTGCTTTCAATTATTATTAATATGTATAAAATGTACCAATGGAATTGATTGGGATTAAATCTATTGATTTATTTTATTGTATATATATATATGTTCAAATTTGTCTTGGAGAATGACTTTACCTAACCTAACCAATTCTTCTTCTTCTTCTCGTTGTTATTCAAATTTGAGGCCTCAAGCTATTCAGCCAATTATTCTTCAGGAATAATTTCTTCTTTTTAAAATGCGAGGTCTCAGCTACCAGGCCTCTCCGGCCAAATATTGCTTAGGATGAAAGAGCGACGAATAGAAGAAGAAGAAAAGGTTCGTATTCGAGCTCAGGTACTATTAATTTGGTAAGTCCGGCACGCGAAACAGAATTTTTATGAAGAGCACTTTCGAGCTATCTTTTTACGATTATCACGAGAGAGGCTCGAACACGCGATCTGTCTGTTAATTCTTATTGTGTCCGAACAAAACGTTAATTTCGAACGAATTCGCCCGATTGGTCGAGAGCGCTTTTTAGCTAATGGCTCGCACAAAACGGGCCAATCACGAACAACTTTAGATATCGCTACGCTACGCTACAGCGATTGCCATCGGTTTTCCCGTATCACCGACGCGTTTTAGCTAAACAATGTTACATCTCTTTATCTAGCTCCGACCTGGATTCTTTCTTCTTTTTTTTTTTATTTTATTTTCGGGTTGGGTGTGGCACCGTAATTTAGTGCCGATACGAGTTGATTATTTCGCATGTTTGACATCGGATAATAAATATATGGGGGGGATTTGTCCGGAGCGTGTCACAAATTTAGGACGGTCGGGATTCGATTTTCTTGATTAAAACAGCTTTTCCGAATCGCGATACTATAGTTGACTTTCCTTAATATACTGATAAGAAATGGTTCTCTTAATTAGAACTTTACGATTCTGGTAAATTATCGGTTTAAGGTCGTAGTTTCGCTGCATTTTAATAATTAAGAAATACTGGTTTACTAGTTCCAACTAACTTCTAATTTTACTGAACTAGTGAAAACAAAACGCCCAGTTTCTAGAATTAAGTCTCCGACTTTTTAATTGTCCTGCTTTTTAAACAACATTGAATAAAATCATGCGAAAACAGTACAACAAATGATTTTCATTTGTCAAGGTCGAGCATCTAGTTTGTTGCATACAAAGCAGTTTATATCAAAATGTGACCCTGATCAAGTAATTTAATGGGGACTGCTATAAAATAAAATAACAAAAAGATGGGATTGTACAGTGGGCCAGATAAATAATATCAGTAGAATGATATTATTAAAAGGACTGATTAATTAATAAATGTGTGTTGGATGGTTAACGTTTAATTCTTCTACCCGTTTCTTCTTTTTTGCAATTTTCGAGTGTTTCGTTCGTTTAGGAGTAAGTATTTTTATTATTATTATAAAAACTCTCATTTTTTCAGCATAACAGAAATAACAAATAGAAAATATTATTTATATATTTTTTAGACAAAAATGTTGCTGAATTTCTATATGTAAAATACCTACGTCACTGGTATCCATTTTTAGAGACCAATTCAGTAGAAATATCCATTACCGTTCAATGAAGTAGGGAGGTGACTAATCTTAACGCTGCGTGTAAAACGTGTTTAATGAATTAAAAACCACAAATTAATAAGTTCACTCTAATTACTTCATTACGCTTATTTCAACCGTAGAGATAAGATAATTGCATATGTATTCACGATAATCATATCTAGTGTTTAGTTTTTGCAGACACAGATCATCAGGTCTCACAATATTTCAAATTTTGCTAAATGCTAAAAAGTATGAAAAGTTTATTTATTAACAAACATGTAAACTGTGTCAATGAAACATAACCTTACATTTTTCTACTATTTTCTCGATTTTTTTTCCGTCGGTTTTTGCATTAAAAATTCTATTTACTTTTATTCAATAACTACAACAAATCAAATTGTTATTAACGATTACATTTTATATGAAGAAATTACATTCAAAATTCGCTATTCTTCTTTTTCTTCTTCGATCTCAGTTACCAGATTATTCGGTTTCTTTATTATTTCTTCTTCTTTAATCCTTTTATTGGTTTCGTTTAGAAGGAAAGTATAACCATTAGTGTGATGTTAATTTACTTCTTTCTTTACATACTTAAGAGTAGGGTTTTTTTTTCCAACGATTGTAAGGTTATGTTAATTATGATTATTGCTAAAGTCTATTACCATTTGCTGGGATGTACCTACTACTTAAATATGCGTTTTAACCAAAGAAGGAATGTCAAAATATTGATAAATAACAAGTATTTTGGCAAGATCCGTTTGGCAACGTTGTAAAGTATTGCCAACTTTAAAAATCTATTTTCCCCTGTCTATTAAGTGTAAGTCGCTTTTATTCATAGTTTTTTTTTTGCTATTCCGTTGACCATAAAAATAACTAAAAATGACGTCATTTCAAGTTTACCGTGAAAGATCTATATTTCTCTTCTTCTTTTTCTTTTACATCAAATTTGAGACTTTAGCTACCAGGGCTATTCGGCCAGGTGTTGACTGACAAGTGACATTAGCCGCTCTTTTAATTTTTCCCGATGCTTTGCGATTGATACTCCAGTTGGTTATAAATTTTAAAATTGTAACGAAATCGAATGTGACATGTGACGTGATTTTAGTTAATGGAGCCGAAAGTACGGTCGTTGCCAATTTAACCGGCGATTGAGGTGGAGGAGGAGGAGGAGGAGGAGGAGGAGGCGGTGTGTGGCCGGCGAACCATCAAACCAAAGTATCCTCGAGAGGACGGCGAACTTATTACAGGCATTAGCACCGTCTGTTAGACGCACATCTGTTAATTCTTTCACCCCAACCTATTTAAGGGTCTAACGAGAATATTACCGTGGCCCAGCGGTGGGGTTTCGGGGGTATGAACAATAACTAAAGACCTATTTTTATTGTTCTTATTGTTCTTAAGTCTTGTAAAAGTAAAAGAAGAGAAAAAGAGAGCTGGGAGAATATATAACGAAAGTACATAAGACGAATAACGGAAAAATTCTGGACACAAATAAAAAGATTAAGAGGAAGCAAAGACAACGAAATAAGAGCAAGAAAAGTCAAAACTAGCGAAATATTAATAGAAATAAAAGAAATTTTAAGAAGATGGAATAAATATTAAATTTTAACATTCTAACTATGGATGAAATTATAAATGGAGAAAAACAAGATCAAGAAATAACGAGAGAAGAAATTGAAGGGACCAAGCAATTGATGAAAATAGAAAAGTCAAGTGAAGAAGATGGTACAGAACTGGAGATGATGAAATGAGTGAGAGAAAACGAAAAAGAATGGATTTGAACGTAAACACCTCGTTGATACTAAACATAAACCTACAATTAATAACGCAATGGAAACAACAGTGGAAATACTTCGTATAAGTAACAAGAAAGAAGAACTTGATTTATTGGAAGAATTTAAAATAAAGAAACACCTAAAATATACTCAAATACAGTATTGAATGAATAATTAAACCTGGGAAGTTCAATTATCTTAGATCCACTTTTGAAGTAAAAAATACTAAGCAAATATATTTTTCGAAAAAGAAGAATATGGCTTAATACTGATTGGTTGTCAGGTTTATGACATGAAACCTAGGCCGATTGAATATAACTTAAAAAGCTATGAAAAACTGTGGAAATTCAAGATACCTAAGTATTATTTGTCTTTCCGTATTTAAAACGGCAATATATTTATTCTGAGAAAAGTAATTGAAAGAAAAATAGAAGAAGGTGAAGAAATTCGCTTGATGTTTATAGATCTGAAGACAGCATTCGATACTATAGACAGAAGTGAAGTGTGGAAAAGACTAGAAGAAAGGAAAGTATCAACTACACTTACAAAACTTATCAAAAACACATATAAGACAGTAATAGCCAGTATACATATTGCTGACATAAATAAAAAAAAATCAGAATGAATAGAGGGTTAAAGCGAAGGGATAGTCTGTGTGCACTACGGTTTGAATTAATTATGAAAATGAATAACAAATTCTAAAAATACAATGCAAATAAATAGAGATTGATAATTTCATTGAATCAAATCTTTGTAAGACAATAAGAACAGTTTTTTTTTTTTTTTTTTTTTTTTTTTTTTTTTTTGAAGAAATAGTTATTAACATCAAAAACATTTTTTTTAAATGTAGTAATCTCGTTTTCAATTTAGACTGTTATCAATCTTACAATACGAAATAACATTATACAAAATGTATATCAAAATCAATGAAAAAACTCTATAATTCACACACCGTGCATATAACTTTAAGTAGTATAATTAAATGAAAATTGCATTTGTACAAAAGTGTAAAAAGTTTTGAATCATCATTACAATTAACAGAAAGTTGGAAATCCTTGATTTTATTTCTGTCCCCATTGCTGAACATTAAGATGAATCAGTACTTGAACAATCCATTTACAAAAAATTAAGATTAGAGTCCTCCATTTTTGCTCATGGTTCTTCGAGCCGGATTATCAAGAAAGTATAGAAGATCAAGAAACACCAGGGATTAACCCTTGGAACTAAATACCGGTTACTCATACGTAAAATTTACATATTAGCAAGAGGAAAATAAGAAATTACTTACTTTAGAAATTAGAAATAATAAATCAGAATCCGATATTTTTTTTAGGAACAAACTTTTACCATGATTGCATTCAGCAGAAATTAAACTTGCCTTTATTTTCTAGTATACCCATTAATGAATTTCATCTTTAATGAAGATAGATTTAGCGAAAAGAAATGGTTACGATATAAAAATAATTGATACACTAATTAACAAGCATACGCATAAGAACAAGTTGGGTAATTTTACTTTATTGAGGAAAAAAAATAATCGTAAGTGTATTTCAATTCTTTATAGTCATTATTGTAAAAAACTTAAGAAAGATTTCAACACTACAGGTTTGAAAGTAGTAGTATAAGTCATCAAATAATTATTCGGAAATCTAACGGACACTTGGAAAAAAAGTGGAATAATATATTATAATATATTGCGATAAGAATAATGTTGGGAAAACACAAAGATTAATACGTATTAGATTTAAAGAACATTTAGCTCATTTAAGATATTAAAGAACTGCAAAAATTCTGTTGTCGAAAAGGCTCTTAAAACTGGTCATAGAGTAACTCTAGTTAACTAAAAATATTAATGATTCATACGAACATACAAAAATATTGTTACGGTAGTATGTACAGGGATTTAGTTAAATATCGCCCTGTACATAGAACTTATTTTTTAATTAACATTTCCAAAATATAATATTACAATTTATTTAACATTACGTGAGCGAAAGTTATTGGACAAGGCCGAGAACGATTGTTAAATAAATATTTTTAGTAGAATCATAAAAATTAATAAACATTCGGGTCTTCTTAGTTTAGAAAATAAAAATAGTTTAAAAAAGTCAAGTTTGTGTTCTCGGATGATCGAGGAGTTGATAGTGCCTACCCCTGCGATTAGTTGTTTTCTTTAGATAAATAAATTGTTATTGTTTTTACTCGGCCTCATTAATTTCCATTAACCAAGCTACGTAATGGGTTAAAACTCCCTTAAAAATTATATATAGATATTTTCTTCATCTATTTATTTTATTTATTCAAAAATAATTCAATACGTAACAATATACAGAGATAAAAATAGCTTAAAAAGGACAAAAATATTTTCCTTTCAATCCATTGCAGTGTTTGGTCAAGGATAATCAACTTTTCCTAGTTCACCAAACATAGCAATAGTATAAATAGTTAAGTGCAAATTACGACAAAAATTTAAAAAGTATCTTGTTCTGTTTTGTGCATAAAAAAATCTTTTAAATTTCACCGTTTCTTCCTGTCTGAAACCGTCTCTTTTCAGTCATTACCTGCCAAAATTTTTAAAATTTCCTCTACTGAAATTACCCATTCCCTTTTCGGTCTTCCTCTTCTTTCCTCCCCTGTTATTGCTCCTCTTAATAATCTCTTTGTATCTTTTTCTGCATTATTTAACTTATCTTAACTTTCCTTTTACTGAAAATTTGTACTACAAATCCACAGCTCCGACTTTATCGGTTCTTTATTATTGGTTCGAGATTTTTTTTTGACCGCCACTGGTAATCCTCCGAAATTCCTTAACCTCGCCGTCGTCACAAAAACACACTCCAAAATAACTCCCTTTCGGGATCCCATAATCACCCTTCCGTAAAGTACATTTTATAAACTCCATTTTCGGTCTCTATTGAACCGAGATCGTCGCCCCTCTCCGTTTGGACGGTAAATATAAAGTGATACATGTAATTAAAATGTACTCGGTGTTTTGACAAGCCCACCCCATCCATTATTTTAACAAGAAATATTAGGGCTCGTTAATTCCGAGCCGTTCTATAGATTTATCGAATCTATGGAGAACAGAGAAAATCACTAATTATTATTAATTTTGTAATTTTTTTTATCTTAAAGGTTGCTGTTATTATAATAGTGTTTGATTTGAAAGACTCTTCTAAGTCAAAATAAATTTTAATTAGAAAAATTGTATCATTCTATGAAATAGTTGTGTAACTATTTATTAATTTATTAAAAGAATTGAAAATTTTAAACAAAACTTGTCACGTTGCGGTTCGAAATAAATAGATTTTCATTTTCTCATTAACTTTTAACCGATTAACGTCTCGCTCAAATATTCATTCATAAAGCGTCGAAACGGTATTATTATTTTAATCTAAATAATTTTTATCGCTAATGTTGTTTATTGATTCAAACAGATTTTACTATGTAAATAAATAATTCGTTTGCTCATTGAATAATTTATAGTTCATTTCAATTTTTTGGATCAGAATTGTTTCCAATATACATGATTATCTGTTTAATTTTGTTAGAAACGATAAATTGTATCTATCTGTGCCAATATTTTCTAAATATGATGTAGACAGAAGTTAAAAATTTCATTTTTATTAATTAAGAATGTATTTTTTTCAGTGTGAATAAAAAAATTAACTAAAAAAAAATAAAAAACCGAATTGCAAGACATATTGTTAAAAGGTTGCACATTATTTTAAATGAAACGAAATTTTAACGTTTGTAATACGATTTTGCTAATTTTTGATAAATTAACAAACTTAAATTTCACAAAATATTCGTTTAATTCAAATTTCAGTATGAGTAGAATAAATCGTAATCATTAATTTTCCTTATTTCAAATTTTATTATAAATTGACACCGAAAAAAGAAAAAGAAAATCAAAAACAAGCGACAACCCACTTTTCACATTTGACAAGTTAAATCTGATAAATGTGAACACCAATTTACAAAACTATTTTTTTTATTTCTGGTTAGTTTGTATTAAACAGCACAACAAAAATTTATCCTTACAAACAGAATGGAGGGGGTTTCTTATTTTTTAACCAATCAACCAATCATTGAGTGGCAGTGGTGTTTTTATTATTAGTCAATAAGGTATAATATTTGCATATAATGTGCACAACCAGTGCAGTACAGTTAAGGATTTATAAACGTAGTTCATGTTAAAAAATTAAAAATTTTAACACGGTTTGATTAATTTAATGCACAGTTTTTAAGAAAAAAGTTTAAATTATTAAGTTCTAACTAAAAATTCTTAATTTGTTTTTAATTCACCATGTGTAGTAGTTATATTTGTTGATTTACACTTAAAAAACAGGTTTTATTCGTGTGAACTTCTGCCTAAACTCGCTTTGCAATACTTATGGCTTTATTCTTACGTCGTTGTATTTATTTTTGCCAATATATTGTAAAAGGAATTTAGACAGCAATTAAAAATTTCAAAGAAATTAGAAATGTCGAAGGATGCCACTTGTTTTCTTTAGTGTAAACAAATAAAATTAAAGATAAATTAACAAAGGGATTATTAAGAATTTGTAACTATTTAATGTTTTTTTTTTTTTGAAACTACTAAATTATTCATTTGAAATGTTTTCAAATCTTTATGCTTATTTAAAGCAGGGAAAAGTTTTTTAAATGAAAAATCCGTTGAAAAATTGATATGTTTTTATAAAAATAGAAAGGTTTTAGTAAATCCAGTTGGACCTTAAAATTTATTCGAAAGTCTGTCGTGATTATTAACTAACAACTTTAAAACAAGAATGTTTACCGTACTTTATGGGTGAATTTAAGACTAAATATTACATTTTACTAAAAATTGATATTTATTTAAGCCAATCCGTAAAAATTCAATTGACACAAAAACAGTCGTCATGTTTATCATTCATTAGTTCAACATATGTTTTTATAAAAATTGTTTTCGATTCTGTTAGTTTCGGTAGAAAACCAGATGTTGAATAAAAATCAAAAAGAGTAAACAAAATCCAGTTGATGTTAAGAAAAAAGCGAGGATTACCTGAGTATTTTCTACAAAAAAAAAGGAGGGAGTTCAGCTCGCAATTACTCAAATCCGTATTCTCTGGGCAATATCGGGATAGAATAATGTTGGCGTATACGCGATTATGCACAAAGGGCTCTTTTCATGAATCGACGACTTCTAATCGGCCGTATCGAGGCCCTAAATCGTCTGCACCATTGTCAGAATATACGTCCAATCTACGTCAAACGTATCCAAATCGGGGAGATGCACATGCACCACGAAAGCCCCCGGCCCCCCCCGACCCCCCGACCCTCGATTTTACGATATAAAACAATATTTTTTGCTATCTACGGACATAGATAAATATCGAATTTTAGTCATTTAGTCCTATTCTTAAATTCGCCTATAAAATATGATAAAACATTTTTATTTTGAAATTGTTAAATGATAATAATTACGGTCTAAAGAAGTGCTTTGAATAATTTTAAAACTTTTCGAAAAGAAATACGATTTTATTTGTAAAAAAAAAACTTTTGTTCAAAATTATTTCCCGAAAAAAAAAGTTGTCTGTATATTCGTAATATGGGGCAAATAATTAATTTGAAATGAAATTAGCATCCATAACTCGACTTTTAATAGTAATTCTCAACTTTTGAATTCCAATTAAAACCAATGACACCTCCGTAAGAAAAATTAGTAATATGATTATAATAATGTTTAATACATTAAAATTAATGTATTAAACAAAAAATCTAGAAAATATCTTCATCAGTAAACGCAACTTCCACCGTTTTTTAAAAATATTAACCCGATTTGAAAAAATGGTGGATGCTCCTCTAAATGTTTTGCGCTTCCGCCAGATTTTTAAAATTATAAATACTCATTTTATTTTTCACTTTTTTGTATTTATTTTAAAAAGTATTTCGTTTATAAATAACTATATGACATAAAAATTTAGACTTTCTTACTAAAATCGGTGTGGAAATCACTTCTGGAATAAAATTATTTACGCATTATTTCTGAGATTTTTAAAATACACATTAACTTTTCAACTTAATTATTTATATGTAAAATGGAAGAAAACTCGAAATCTTTACGACATAATTTTTTTTTAATAAACTTGACAACTAGTTTCGACTTACGAAGTCATCATCAGGTCTAAGATTGTAAAAATTGTACAAATAACACATAAAGCAACCATATATAAAACTTACCACAAAATAATTTTAAAATACAGCAAATTTCAAATATAAAACTAACAAAAGAGAATGAAGTAATAAATTAATGTTAATGTTAATTCAATTGTATTTTAATTTTACTTGTAGTACAAATTTATTCATGGGCCAATATGCATCTGATGTATATTTTTTTTGTTAATAATATACTTCCAGTTTAACCATAAATACCCTCAACGTTTTTAATTTAAATGGTACACCCTGTATATTTTTGCAGATTTTGAAAGAGCTTGTTATTTCTCGAATTTGTGCATACTGGGTTTAGTGAAAATAATTTGTAAAAACGAGAATTAACTCGCTTTTAATTGTACAAATAGTTAATTTATTTACTTTAGACTAATGAGAATAATAATTTAAATAAAATTAATTTAAATGTTCGAAATGCTCTCCGTTCACCTCCTGACAATATTCCAGTCTATTAACAAATTCTTGAGTCACTTTTTCCAAAACTTCTCCACGTATTTGTTCACATTCATCAATAATTCTTTGTCTCAATTCCTGCAAACATGTTTGTTGCTCGTTTAACGTAATCACGCGATTTTAGATAACCCCAAAGAAAAAATCTAATGGGCTTAGATCCGGAGAACGAGCAGAGCAATCTATGAATCCTCTACGTCCAATCCATCGATTTGGAAAATTTGCATCCAGAAAATTCCTAACCCGTCTATCAGAGTGGGGAGATGCTCCATCTTGTTGAAACAAAACATTTTGTGGTAACTGCTCATTCTGTTGAAGTGCAGGAATAATTTGGTTATTCAGTAAATCTAAATAAATTCAAGTTCCCGTCTATAAAAAATGGGCCTATAAGCCTATTTTCGACAATTCCCATCTATACATTCAACTTCTGTGGATGCTGGGTATGTACTTCATTAATTCAATTAGGATTCTCATGTGACCAAAATCTTGAGGAGTTATGGCGGTTAACTGTTCCATTTAAACAAAATGTTACCTCATCGAAAAACACTACATTAGATCCAAAATA
This sequence comes from Hermaeophaga mercurialis, assembly GCA_951812935.1. Classification (NCBI taxonomy): domain Eukaryota; kingdom Metazoa; phylum Arthropoda; class Insecta; order Coleoptera; family Chrysomelidae; genus Hermaeophaga; species Hermaeophaga mercurialis. The sequence goes on along the minus strand of OX638360.1, from coordinate 50,041,843 downwards.
TTCGCGAAACTCCAGCCGTCGGACAAAATCATCGTCTGACAATTCTTGAACCAATTTTATCTTATACGGATGATACTTTTCACTTTTCAATATTTTCCCTTTCAGAACGTCGACTTATACCATGATTTAGTGCCAAATTTGTGGTACAAGTTTGAGGTGATTCCTCTAAATCAATTGCAACGTTTTGTCTAATAGTTTCGTTCGTTGCGGTCCACGTTTTGGCAAATTTTTGACCATCCCAATATAATTAAAACGTTGAAATGTTTTAGTAACTGCTTAACGTGATATGGGATTTTTTCAGGATGCAAATCATTAAAAATATGACATACTTTTTCATGAGTTCTAACACGATCACCATAACCGATCTTTTTTCCGGTATTTTCAACTTCGCTGCTTACACCTCCAAGCGAGGGTAACAATCACCCCAAAATATTTAAATGGCGTTAGGGGTCGAGTAAGGCCCTTTCAATTCTCTTTATAACAGTATTTAAATTTTAACTGTACGTTTTCGAAACAAAAATGTTATTTTATTGTAATACAATCAATCAAAGCAAGCACTTTAAGTATTCATTCAAACACTAAAAAATTTCAATCTGTACTTCTTCCTTTAGACAATAAGTTTACAAAAATATATTAATCGTTAATTCCCTTGAAAAAACAGAATACCAACTTTTTTAGGTTTACATAAATCATCCCCGTATATTTTTATTTGTCTACAATTGAGTTCATAAATCTTTAAAATTAGAGCGAAATAATTTTATTCCGGAAGTGGTAAAATAGTTGAGGTACCTTTAATATAATTGTTGACACAAACTTTGAAACAGGTCTTGTCCCAAGAGTACCCTGTATAAAGTCCCTATAGTATCCCCTATAAACAAATTTCCATCTACTCTCGACCTAAATGGAACGAAGAAAACAAAATTGGCCACTAAATTATTTCGTCCTAATTTAAATAAATAATTTTGGTTTTTAGTACGTAATCCTTTAGTTTAGCATTAATTAAAAATAAAATTTATTTGAAATAGAAGTTGGTTGAAACAAACTAATAGTAAACAAAAATCAACAATAAAAATAAAATTTTACTAGAACATACAAAATACTATGACATTAACTTAGTTAGAAAATATCAAGGTTAATCGAACGAATAATCGAATTTTTTTTTAAATCAAATTAAAGGATAAAAAGACCTATTTTAGAAATATGTTATATTATATTAATTGTTTCAACTCTTACTTCATGGAAATATTCCTAATGAATACGGAAAGATAAATAATACTTTTCTTGAATTTCCAGTCTTTCAAAGCGTTTTAATATGTATTTAAGGTCTACCCAGGTTTCGGTATCTGATAATTTCATTATTTAAAAAAACCAAAATGACTAATATCAGAGAAACGGCAAATCTAGCAACATTGCAAATGTCAAATCTAGAATGTCCGTTTCCAGACTTTTGGTCCACTCTGTATATACAAAAAAATATATCGTATTATCGTTGTAATTGCTCTAATGTTTTCTCTTCTAATGTAATTTTATTTTTAGATTATCATTACTAGTAATTATTTTATTTTTTATTATAGCGGATTTACTTACTTTTATACAATCGATTTGAATAAAATTTTGAAAAAAGTTTTCAAAGCGGAAAAGATAATCTAAACTAAACCTCAAAATTAAGCAAATACCATGTTTTTCAGGAGAAAAAATTAATTTAGGAATTGTATTGACAATTTGTTTGCCTTAATACAAATGAATATAATAATCACACAAAAGAATATGTACAGGACAACATTATCTAAATAAAAAACAAGAACTGAAAAAAATTAAAAATTTTAATCTAATCTAAAAGATTAATTAAATTGATTTTTTATAGGATGGGGGTTGTTTTAAGATCTGAAAACTGAAAAAATAATTATTCCTGTTGATTTAGTAAAACATTACATCATTTTTAAAGTAGTTTCATATATTAGAAATAATTGACATTAAATTAAGAACATTTATTATTTATTAATTATAAAAAGCTGTTACAATAAACATAAACGGAACACAAATATTTATAGAAAATTATTAAGAACTAACTTAACTAAAATATTTTTAACGTTTTAAGTATGTCAAATAATACTTACATTTAGTGAAATAAGTGAAAAGTAACGTTACACAAGAATTATTGTGAAACATTCAAAACTAAAAAAAGCAAAAATGATATTTTGCAGAAAGTTTTATAACTAAAAATATGAATATTGTTAAAAAATGAAACAAAAAATAAAACTTTATAATTCCACGTCCTTACTGGCTTGGTAAGTATAGATTTCGACCGTCAGATCTTGCAGACTCAGTAGAGTCTGACAAGGCTCATACTTTTCCATTGTGCAATAAATATTTTTCGCTTCTATTAGCAGTTCTTCCAGAAATATTTCGTTTGATTTACTGTCGCTAAAATTAATTTGGACAACTTTATTTTCGAACTCTATTGGCAACTGCCTACCAAGCGGTAAATAGTCCCATGTGGCCCAGTTCAACCTGCAGGCCCTACAGTCACAATCGAAAAGGTAATTTTTCTTCAAAATTGCTTGTCGCAATTCTTTGGGTGTAGTAGAGAAAGACACTCTGTAAATAAAAATAAAAAATGGGCTCAAATACTACTTATAAAAGAAATAAGTTTTTAGTTTTTTACATTATAAAAATATTATACGAAACTTTACAAGGGTTTATTTAAAGTAAAACTTACCCATAACAAATAGTTACTTGTTCCCCCTTTTTTATATTCGCTTTAGCTCTGGTTACTAACTGAGTTCCGTAATGGAAAAATTCGCTATTAGGAACGCAAGAATGATTGTATAAACTTGAAAAAGCGTACAAAGCAGTGCCGACTCTCTTTGATTTTATATCAAAATGTGTGTATCGAATTTTTTTTATATTAAACGGATTAAAAGCATCAATCATGTACGCTTTGTAAAGAAATGTCTTCAAGTTTTGATCATCTTCATCAGAGTCGTATTTCTGAGTTAAATGTTCATTTTTTTTAAGAGCATGATAAGCCATACAAGCAGTGATTGCGGGAATACAGAGATTTAGAAAATTACGTTTCTCTTCATTTATTGCAAGTCTCATGATTTCTTTAAAAGAATCAGATCTGAACATTTTTTCTGGCTGTTCATCATTTTCTATTTTCTTCGAGACTTCCTTTCCTATTGAAATAATCGCAATTAGACGTTACATATGAAGTAATATATTTATTATGGTTACCCAGTACAGCTACCTTGATGAAAAAAAATAGAAGAGAAAGCAATACCGTCAGAAGTTTCATGATTCCTTTAAAAAAATCAAATCCGTAGATTTCTTTAAACGAATCAGGTCTGTAGATTTCTTCAGGTGGTTCCTCGTTTTCTATTTTTTTCGAGTCTTCCATTCCTATTGATATAATGGCAATTAGATGGTACTTATGAGAAATGATATATTTATTTTGGTTACCTATTACAGCTTGCTTGATGAAAGTTATTCCAGGAGAAAGTAAAATTTTGGGAAATTTGCATTCATATTTATGATACTTTTCATAAGATTGAATTTTACATTTTTCACTGCAGTACAAAGCGTTTGTACAGTTTTCACATGGAATCATATTGTAACAAATTTCCAAACATTCATGACAATGTAAAAATTTGCTTTCTGGGTGGATCACATGGCAAAAAGACTTTTCTGCAGAAATCACTTCACCTATTTTTATATTTTTGGTTGCAATTATGTGTCTGCCATACTTTGCATTGTATTGGATTTTTATGGAATCCGAAGCACAAGGTATTAGAGGATTTTTAGAATCTACAACTGGAGGTTCACTGTAATATTTGACTGGTTTTGATTCAAGAATCAAACTTTCTGCTTTAATTTTTCTATTTAGTAATTTTTCCTTTAAGTTCTCTGGATATTCAAGTGACAGAGCTCGTTCTATATCCTGAAAAATATTTGGTTGGATTTTAATCCTGAATACTTAGTCTACTTTTTAAAGAGATGTTTTTAACAAAATTTTATATGTACATATAAAAGAGACACCAACAGAACAAATAAGTACAAAAATTAGACCGCCTTTCTAAAAGTTTTCTGGAAAATTTTTGATTTTTCAAATATCAGGACTTTGCTGAGCCCTGTCGTATTTTAGATTTTCCATAGAGATTTTTTAGCAAGATTTAGAACACACTCTTCACATAATAAAACAAATAGTAGTCATGCCTCTTGGCAAGGGCCGTTAGGAGGTAAACTCCTTAAAAATTAATGATATACTTGAAATATCTTTTTGAAATTTTTTTTGTACTATACATGTACCAAATTTTGTTAGAACTCCCTTCTAGAAGTACTCTAGTACCTAAAGCTGAAACTCAAACATTCTTTGATAATTAAAAATGAACAGAGGCTGGAAGAATTTTAAGCACATAGAAAGACAAGATATAAAAATGTTTTAATTATTTATTTACCTTCAAACATTCCTTGTAATATTTTTTTTCAAAAAGGACAGCAGATCTGTTTTCATATCCTAAGGCCAAGTAATTTTTATCTTCAGCAAAAGCAATACTCTCTGTATATTTTTCCAGAGCATTTAAATATTTTTTTGAACTAATATAGTAATCATTGCCTTCTTTTCGTAAACTTTCTGATTTTTTATTTGATTTGGGGTTCTGTGAATCCACACTTGTATCTTCAAACTCCTTACTTTTCTTAATAAGCTCATATACCAAATCAACACGCTCAGAACACTCCAAAATTTTAAAATAGTCGCCTTTAATTTTTGGACTGATTTCTTTGAATAACAGAAAGGCCTGTTTTTCCAAAGAATTTCCTGTTCCTGTTCCCCACATTTTTTAACAAATACGTTAAATTTTACAAAAAACGTTTAAATTGCATTGGATATTTCCTGGAAATGTATTCGTCTCTTTTTTATCTATAGTTACTACTGGGCCGTATAATGATAATAACAAAAATAACTTATTATCAGTCATATAATGAAGATTTTTTTATTACATTCTCACTTGATACTTTTTTGTTAAACTCCAAATAAAACTTCTTCTTCCTTGGATTTATTGGCTCTGTTCGTTAGAACAATCTGCCAGCTCATTAAGTAAATCGCTGTTAGTCTCGCTCTAGGCGACACTGCGATTCTATTTTTTCTTGACTCTTCTAGCTAAAATAACTATTTTACGTGATTACTGGTTATTACTAGTGTATGTGTTTACTACTGGTGATTTACACTGACAGAAAAATAGCACAAACATAGGTATAAACTAAGCTCACTTTTTTGAAATGAGGTTAGGTTGTTCTTATTCTTCTTTTCGTAATTACTTCTTGAATAGGGCAATCCAAGGAACTGTCACAATCAGCTGATTTTCATACAAATATGACCGCTTGAGATAAAACAAACTATTGAAGCTTAGGAGAATTTTGTATATTTTGTGTGTTTAAATAAATAAATAAAAGACCTTCATCTTGCTGCGTGATAAACTGTAGGAATATAGCAAACCGTAATAGGGTGAGATTCTTTAGATTTCCTGCTATTCATCACTTTAAACACAAACTTCATTTAAAGGAACTTTCCAAAATTAGAAGAATAAAGTGGATAGAGGGGATTAAAAGGAAATATTTATTAGCAGAAAAACTTAAATTTGCTAGAATATGTTTGAAACATTTTATAACAGGTATATGAAATATTTGTATTGTAAAAGTAAAGTATAATAAAATAATTTAGGAGACCCTCCTTACACATAACCCTTACGTTTACAGGTGGTTGATTAATTCATTGGGAATGTTTCACCTAGAATAAATGAAAAAGGTAGAGTCAAAATTAATATATAAATACATATTAATAGATTTATCAACATAAATCACAGCATAAAAAAACAAAACGAGTTTATAAAATAGTTTAAAAAAGTATCATACCTTTCCCAACTAATTAAGTGACAATATCCATATTAGTTACTGCAGGAAACTGCTGACTTCCTTAACAATTAATTGAAATAAACGTAGTATGAATCAAACATATCTTATTTCAAAGGGGAACCACTAAATTTTTATTTCAAATTCAGATCACTTACATTTTCCTAATTTCATTGATATAATATTTCTCTTATTATACAGGTTATTTCAAAAGATATCGATGTTTGTAAAAAAATCGTACATAAATCAACAGTCTTTAGATCAAGAAACAAATGATTGATTATTGAGATTTTGGAGTATCATCATAATTTTTCGTTATTGATGTATTATCTTGTGGTTTGTATACAGGGTAATTCGAAATTTGTACCTTTTATTTTATTTCTGGTTGTAAACGAAATATGCAGTATTTGATTTCTTTAAACTCCCAATTTCTAGGCATATTAAAAAGTGGTTAAAGCCCTTCTCTGTATTTGAAACCGTTCAAACTTTAGAGGCGCCCTCTCTTAACGGTTCTTTTAAACACACGGTTTGGTTTACTTTGCAATCTGTAACTACAATGTCCAGATCGATTAGCTCTCTTGTAATGGAAACTGTAATTGTACTAAAGAGAAAATAATATAATAATTTTAGGCGAAATAGGTGGCTCTAGTAGTCTTGAAAATAAAAATTCCTCTTAGGGAAGAATTAGTAGATTTCTACTTCATTTTTAGCGAGTTTCACTCTAGTTTCGAGTATAAAATGCGGGGATTCACTAGTTTCAACCACGATTCAATTTTTTACCCATTTTTACCCATTTCTCGTCTATATAAAATTATTCATAGGTTTCTAACATCTCACTATTAGGCAACCAACAATACAGTTTTCTGTATGGTCTGTTGCCTACTTTATTTCTAAGTAAGTGGTTGTAGACTGAAGTTAAAAAGATGGTCTATAAGAAATACGGACTTATAATAATAATAATAATAATAATAATAATAAATATAAATGTTTTATATTTTTTTATTTCAGCAAAAAATAATCTACATCTTTTTACTTGTTAGATTTTCCTAAAATTTTATACCACAGTGTTGCCGATTTTTAAAATTTGTCGAAAATTACAGTAAGAAAATGGTCTAAATTAAATATTGAAGTTTACAGTTGACTCTTTTGATATTTATACCTAAGAAATTTGTAGAACTCTTCTCTTCAACTTCAACGGTAAATTTGATTTTTGTTAATAAAATAAAATAAAACATTCAATTGTTTATCACTACCGGTAAAACCAGCCAAAACATCATCAACATGTTTATACCAATAATTTGTATGTTTTTGTCATTTAGATTTTCGTTAAAGTGACTTGTTAAGGTAAACTTAATTATTTTGGCATTCTAATAACCGTATAAGTAGACGAAATTTTATGAATAATCGTAGGTGAAGTATTTGACTGATATATAATGTCTATATCACTCTTTAACTCTGTATTTCCCTTAAATAATAATATACTTTTATTAAATAATTAAACGTATATACCTAATTGATACAAAAACGTAATATTATGCTTGTACAAAAAAAATCTAAGAGTGTAACGACCGTTAATGAAGACGTTTCATACACGTAATTCGAACAGACACAAAATCCCGAAATAAATGTTAATAATTTGTGAAAGCGATGCAAAATTAATGACGTTTATCACTTCAGACAACACATAAATCCATTTCGATTTTCATGCGAACATAATTTTCGCTAAATTAAACAAGATTTAAACAGTTGGCATCGAAAATCTATTAAAACGCACTCGAAATATAATATTCGAAATTATTCAAACTATTTATCAAACACTTTGGGAACTATTAAAATAAATAGCGACTTTTGATGTGTTTCGTACTGAAACATATTTATTATTATTCAAACTGGACAAAGTGTACACAGGGTGATTAAAAATTTAAAAAACAAAATTTGTCAGAACCGTCACTTTAATATCTCTTATTTTAGATCACGAATATTTTAACTTATATTAATTGTTTTTTTTTTTAGGATTTATGGAAATAACTTTCCTGCATGAAATATTGGGGGACTAAATTTGAGATAAAAAAACCCCCTTCAAATATGAATTTAAAAAAATAAAGCCTAATTGTTGATCTTTTTTGCATACGACCGCTTTTTGCTAATCCGTACTAACATATTTTTAATTTTTTTCAGATCCAAAAGACCACAAGCTAAGTACGAAGCATACAGGATGTTCCATTTTTACACGGAAAATTTCACTATTTTCTATAAGGTCAGAACCATATCCAAGTTATATTTTTTTAATTGTTTCAGAAATATTTACGATGCGAAAATTCACTGGAGCAGAATTGTTATTATTATGCAAATTAAATAACATTATTTTTTGTTTTTAGTTCATCTTGTTAGTTAACTAAATTATGATTTTTTTTTTAAATGGGGTCTAAATGGAAGTTAGCCACTTATTAGACTTTTGTCTATATGAAAGTGTTGTGATGCTAATTTCTTATCTCAAAATGTGGATATGCGGATATTTACGATACGTTTTTACGTTCAGATTTAAAAATCGATGATTCATCCATGTCCATGTCCATGTCCATCCAAGTGAAGTGAAGTGAAGTGTTTTCGATAGTGGTGATTTTCTTAAAGTGAGTAATGATCTTATTATTATAAAAAAATATGAATAAAATACTATTCAAACTTGTAATTAAGTATGTGATAATTTACTATGCAAATGATCCTGGAAAGTCTAATAATGAGTTAATTAATAAAAATTCATATTTTTTTCAAAAATCTTTTATTTGGTCTCTATTGTCTTATCGAATTTTTCCCAACTATCTTTCTTTGCGCCTTTATTGTGTCTGTTATCTCGCTTCTATTTTCTCTTTTCTTCTAGAATTAATCTCTGTACGAACTTTAATTCAATTAATCTATGCAGAGCCTAGTTTTGTATCAATAAATAAACTTCTAATTTGTATATACAGGTCGAGCCGTGGTGATTTTTGATTTTTTTTTTCTAATTATTTGTTGCCACGTCAAAGTCGATTTGAAAAATATTTCGATTGGAGAGAACCGAAGATCGGCACATCTTCCAGATAAAAGAACAGGAAGCGATCTCCGTATCGGTGTGTGGACCATGAAATTCGACGGTGCGAACTGCACTAATTAGTTAATTAGGACTCGTCCTTCGACCTCCCTGAACTTGATTGATTATCTGCCGATTTTTAATTAAACACGTCTATCGAGGGGAAGATTTCGCTTCGGTGACGTGAGCTACATTTTTTTTTGTGCCACGGAATTTTTCTGTGCATGAAACGATTTTTCGCTATCTTTGACTGACAGATGGACAAATCGAAGGAAATGACACGTGGTTTTTAATTAAGTGTGCTATTTCGGAACTTTTACCATTTCGACCTTTTGGTCCTTCGCGTTTTATAATTAAGAAATGGCTGAAACTATTTTTCATTTATATGTGATTTAATAGATAATATTGCCTTTATATTGGAGAAAAATGTATATTTGAAGCAAATATATTTGTAATTTACACGTAAGTTTTCTTGATCTGAACGAAGTCTCAAAATTTAGTCGATTTAAATAAATTTAATGTGTATTAGAAATTTAGAAACTTTGTCATTAAACAAATTTTACGTCGCGTCAAATACGGGACGAAATTCCAATGAAATGGCTCTGGTCGTGCCGGGCTCCGAATTACTTCGATCGATACGAAATTTATACATAAAATTATTAATATTTCACTTTCGGAGAATATTATAATATTTATAATTTTATATTTTATTTTCTTTTACAAGGAATTGTTTTTTTAATGATTGTATTTGCTCATTTAAAAGTAAAATAAATTCTAAATTTTAGATATAAATACGGGATGGTCCGAAATTGTTGAGCAATACTTCTAGAGGTGATACTTGATCTAAAAATAAAGGTATCTTTCTATATACACTTTTTTCGAAAGTTCAATAATAAGGAGATACAGGCCTCTAAAGTTGTATAAAAATAAAGAGTTTTTTTTTTAAATATATTCAAATTGACTCATAAAAAAGTTTCAATTTCCAGATATAGAAGTTTTACATATTTAATTTTATGTTATTAATCATTTCATCTCTTCTGATTAAGGAGTAGTTTTTGGCGGTAAATACCACTCTTGACGGAATATTTTTTTAAATACATAAGTATTAAAAAAATATTTGATAATTAAGATTTCCTGACCTTTTTTACACAAAAAAGTACTCTTGATACGTTTCCATAAAAGGTACCTTTTTCGAATAATTTAAATTTAAAATAGACGTGCAATTCTCAATTAATAATAAAAAAAGTGTCTAATAAGACAAGTAGGCTTTGAAATCACCAATTGAGGATATTTGATTGTTTGTCCATTAAATATTCTTGAAATTTTTGAATTTTAATTTCTTAAAAACGATCAATTTTGGGGTGATATAGAAAAAACTTCAGTTTATTAATACGTAAATAGAGTTCAAGGCATACTTGATGCGCTAGCCATCCATTATGATCGATTTCAAAGCCTACTTGCCTTATTAGATACTTTTTTGTTATTATTTGCAAATTGCACGTCTACTTTTAATCTTAAATTATTCGAAAACGGTCCTATTTATGGAAACGTATCAAGAGTACTTTTTTGCGTAGAAAAGGCCAAAGAATCTGGATTACCAAATTTCTTTCAATATTTTCAATTTTTCATAAATTTCTTAACCAAATATTAAATGTAAAATCTAGAATAGAAGATCTTTCCTCGACTCATTCATCTTCTATTCGTTTTTAAATTGTTGTTTACTCTTTGATGTTAGTAGTAAATTGTAAACGTATTTGGAATAGAAAAATCCCCCCTCGATTCCTTCATTTCTTATTCGATATGAAATTGTTCGTTAGTTCTAGTGTTTTAGTGACTTCTAAACATGTCTAGAACAACAGAAAAGCCGTTCTGGTTTCATACAAAGCTGTCTTTATTTCCGAAAGCGAAGAGCAAAAAAAAACCTCGGAACACGTTATTTATGGATTATGAGAGCCGTCCTAAAAGTATATATCCACGTCCAATTACCTTCGGCAGTTAGAAAGTCGCGCTGTAGTAATTTGGCAATTTGTTAGTCGTTAAAATTCCCAGCTGTCTGGATCTGTCATTTGACGGTTGGCTGGTTCAGAAGTCGGCCGCAAACATGTGTCGTCGACTCGACTAAATGAGATATTCAAACTCAGAAATAAACCCGCTCTATTTATAGAAAAACCAAACGTTTATTTCGTTTCGATTCGTTCGCGCGCACCTTTCGAATGTTAACAACGGTCGCCAACTTTACAGTTACGTCATCCGTTCGCCTATAAACGCAGTGTAACCAATAAATCGTGTGACGTCATAGCGTCTGTGCATCATCTCTAGGAGCCAATTAGAGAAGCGATCTAGTAAAAAATCTAAGCTCGGCATAAAAACGGGCGCAATTTGCAGTAAAAAAGCAAGGCCTGCTAAAAAATAAAAAGCGCGTCTCGAGTTAAGTAGTCGTTCGATTTCCCGAAAACGAATTTAAGAGGAGTCTCTATTCAAGTATAAATATTTAAGGGGTTCATAACAGTTTGCAGTTCGGCGGAATCCCGCGTGGCCGGCCGCCATGTTGCCTGATGGTCGAATGATGATTGTTTGGTAAATATTTGATGAGCTCGCGCGCTCGAAACGTCGGTTCGCTCAAATCAGAGTTTATGGGACATCATAATGTCTCTATGTTTTATAGATGGTGTTATCTTGGCGGGTAATTTGCGAAATATCATCCTCGGAATGGCGTCGGTGATGAACGGCGAAGCACTTACATCTTTGGAATAAAAATCGCGAGCACGAGGATAATATGTATTTACGAGGAACGTGCTTTCCGCTAAATTATAAATCGGCTCGATGTGCCGACAATAAACCGACATCAATTTATCTAGCAAAACATTTCTTACTAAATAATTTACCGAAAACATACGTATAATCTAATAATTTGCAATTAAAACTTGCAAAATTTGCAAAAATACCAGTACTTTGCCTATCAGTTTTTTTCTATTTGTATCCTTTTTTTGCCGTTTCGAGGGTATCGGAAAATTATACGTATCATCAACCAGAATATTCTTGCCGTTCTCTATATCCAATATTATTATTTTTGCGCAAAAAATGAAATGTAAAAGTTTGTCTCCTTCATTAAAAACCACCCTTGATAAATTCTTGATCAAAAATTATCACTATTCGAAGATATTTTAGGGTTTAGTTTTTTGGTTCTTAAAGAATTTTTAGCACATTTCACCTTCTGAAGAAACTGCTCGTGATAGATGCAAACGTTGATAAATATCTTAAAAATCACGTGATCTTCTCCCTTAACAGTGCTTCCTCAATTTTACAAAATCTCTTTAAATCACTGCAAAATATTGATGTAAATTTATTTATCATTTTTTGTTCATTTTTACTACAATTAACAACGTTACTGATTTGTTTGTTGCTCTTTTAATTATTATTATTATTATTATTATTATTATTGTTACTTTGGCTCTGATAAAGACTAATAAAGTAGTTCAGATACGAATATTAAGTTAACAGATCTTTTTTCTTTTCAAAAAATATTGATTTTTGGGCAATAGTTGATTCGAGAATCAATATTAGATGTTTAACGGTTCAATGCTGATGAGAGAAAGAACGTCTACGTGTTAATTAAGCATTCGATGCGGTTTTTAAAGGAGACTTTGAATTATTGGATTTTAGAATATGATGCAGGTACATGGTTTAAGAAAAGGATAAGTTAATAAAAGAGTAAGAGAGATCTATTATATTTTTAGCTGTAAAGTAGAGATTTCTGATGAAATTTACGCTGTTGTCAAAATATTAAATAGGTTTGCTTTACAAAATAAGAACAGCCACTGAATCCTCAAATTTCGACTCGTTATTAAAGACCGGAAATTAATAAAATCAATGAAAGAAATCGATCGAAGTCGAATAGAATCAAATTAAAAAAAAATCATCTATCAAATCGTTGTAAATGCTCTATTGATATCAGAGGCATCTCTAAGGGAATAAATGCCAATATTGCTCTATTATTGTTAAATATATTGACTTATCTCTAAAAAATAAAGTCAATAAATATGTTTTTAATTGAGATTTCGATCGAATTCAACTGATCTGACCACTGAAAAAAATCGTGTGAAAGAACTTCTGCCATTTCAATTTACTTCTAACACGTAAAAGAATCATTCTGTATATATTTAAATCCTTTTAATAGTGAAGATACGGGGTCATGAAAAAAACTTTTGGAATGTTCCAACTGTTTCTCAACTTAAATGAGCTCTTTTTCTAAAATTCTTATGAAAACTTTTATAAAATACTTGTATGTCTGTAGTTCAGAGCAATATTTCTTGTGTTTTTTTTCGTTTGTAGGTTGGTTTTCTATTTTCCCGTATCGCATATTCGGGTTAACAGCTCCGAGTCTCTCTATTCAGGAATTTTTAACATTTTTCCAGTAATTCACTCATTCATGGCCAGTAACTCTTCCATTTTCGAATCTTTCGGGCTTCTTTTTGTCGTTATTCTTTTCTTTTTGATATTTACACAGTAACAAAAACGACATTTTTTTCTTAAATTGGACTGCATAACAATATTCGATCAAATTTTAAATAAATATTTAATTTACCGTGATGCTTATAACATTCTTCTACTCTTTTTTCTTCTTATCGATAATTCTTGTGTATATTTTCCTACTCTACCTTTGTCCTTACTAATTAAGTTGCTTTTTGTGTTTTTAATTTATTTAACTATAGAATATTGTTTCTCTACTCGTGTATACATTTTCTTCTCAAGGCTTGTTCCTTAATTCCTTTCGAGTTTCTTTCTTTGAAATGTTGTTTCTCTATTCGTGCGGTAATTTTTCTTTATTTTCTTCTTCTTTTTTGCCATTTTTACAGCATCTTCCACTGAGCGCTCTTCTTGCTACGTCTATTTCTTTTTATTTTTCTTGTGATACATGTTTTTCTCGTTGTATTTAAAAAATTATGTTTTTTAAATTCTGTCAAAAATATTCCAGGTACATACAGCTACCCTGAAATTTTTATAAACGAACAATTAAACTTTGATAGCTTCAAGTATGAGATGTAAACAATGAATATTATTTTTTAATTTAATTATTGCTACACACAAAATGTTTCGATGTGATTGGGCGTCCGACATAACCAGAGCCATGTTAATAAAAATGCATTTCCTATTTAGAATTTAGACGAAATAAAATTATGAAAAAATGATATATTTAGATGGAAATTTTTAGATCGTACGATAATTTTCCTCCAGTTTTTACTCAAGCCCTGTTTTTTGTTTCCTTTTAAGCTTCTTTCTTTATTCCTTTTATTCGTTATATCTGTCCCGATGCTTAACATTTGTATATTGTTTCGAAATCGTCTTTTTTTTATATATTTACGTTATTTTGAACTTATTTTTGTTATAATTGTTTGAGGTTTAATTTGCTTCCTCTACTTTTTTCTAAATTTCTTCTCAAATGGTTTATCTTATTGAACTACACTTTTGATCATCACTGTTTATTGTGTATTTCTTGTTGTACTTTTATTTTTATTATTTATTTTTGCCATCACTTAGTAATTGTGAATAAAAAGATGGACCAATAAAGTGAACTGGCACTAACAACCAAAAAATAAATTAAAGAGATATATTTATAGGAGAAGACAAGCAAACAATGAAGAGTAAAAGAGTCAGGCGAAAATTCCCAGTTTTTCCTAACGTCAAACTTTTATTCATGTCTTTGGGGTTTTTATATAATTTTTCAGATAATCTGTAAACAATTTACTTACAAACATTTCTAGGAACTCGGTTTAGGTTATTTGCTTGTTAATTTAATTAGAATTTGTAATTAACAATAATTAAGTTACCACTAGAAATTTGTGTTTCCTAATTCTCTTGTCACGTTTTTTACAAAGTTACATTTTAAATTTCGATCACTCAGAAAAAATAATTATTTAAAATTATTTTGGAAAGCAAATCTCAACTCAAATTTGCCAATAGAGAAATTCAAATTCAAATGTTTCGGTCATTTTTCCAAAAATAAAATATTCCCCAATATCGAATTAGTTGAAGGAAATTTTACACTCCTTCGATTTTAAATTAGCAAAAACAATGAAGCCGACATAATTAATTCCGAAACAACAGCAACAAGAGAAACTTTTAATTTTAAATTTAATTGGTGACAACATCAAATGCGACTCGATCGTAAAAAAATGAGCCCCTAGAAATAGACAATCAAAAACAAAAATGTTTGTATAAAGTTTTAATGAGCTAATTAATCGACTCGGCAATTGATAAATCTCCAGTGTTTTCGCTGTTTTTTTATCAGCGATGAATTTTAATTAAAAATTACGAGGGAGTCATTCAAGTATGAGTGAAAAAGACAAAATATCGCTTTAATTAAGAAACGCACAACGAGACGACGACGACAACAAAAAATTTCGTTTTCGAATCGAATTTTCGCGCACGCAAATTCACCCACGAATAAAATGTAAACAATATCGCAAATATAACAATTTAATAGTGAAACAATTTGGAAACGATTAGAGTAAAGATCTCATTTGATCTAATAATAAACACGTGGAAATTCATATTTTCATTAATTTCGACGACGTTCGGGATAAGTAGACATATTTAGTGGCCGCCGTTTTCGTCTGTGTATAAATATCGGGCACTAAATGTGTCTCCGAATCACTTTCAGGCGACTAACTAGCGCCCGTTAAAATATCCTCACATCTAACAAATCTAATTTCCGGTAAAAATAAAGATACGGGGTGAAGGTAAACACAACACCACGAAAAAGAAGAGTTTCGAAAATACCAAAATATTATTGGCACTATTCTATACGTGTCCGTCATGAAATATTTCGAAAAAAAATAATAAAAACGAAAACTTACTTAAAGTGCCAATTCAATTCATCTTTTGGTAACAATTGTATTTGTTATCGTTAGGTGCTGAGTTTTTGGAACACCTTGTATATTTGGCACTGAGCATCTCCCTGTATATTAATGTTATTTCTCTTTCTGCGAAAAATCTGTTTCGTATCCCATTATTTTAGATCAAAAACGAGTTCAAAGCAACAGCGTATCTGCGTGCTCGAAGATTAAGGAAATTAAATTAATTATTTTGGAATATTAAAAGCGTCATAGTGATAGCGTAACGGCCATTAAAAAGCGTTAATGTTTTAACGGTTATATTTTAGAATTTCTAAAAAAGAATCGTAACGGTTTGGTTGCACAGTCGAAGGCCACAGGAAACTCCAAATAAAATGTCAAGTCGAGTCGTTTTTGAAAACAAGAAAAGGATATGAATTGGGAGAAACTGATAGCGGGGAATAGAAATTAAGTGTCAAAGTCGATCGAAGTGATCTAGGTCGTCACCATTTATTTGATTTTTTAGACACTTTTTGAAGTTTTTTCCTGTTAATAAATTTGTTAAACCCGCTTAAAATTATTAAAACAAAATGGAATATAAAATTGGGCCCTAAAGTTAAAATGTCAAAAGTATAAAATAAAGTACAAACAAAAAATAAAACACTAAAATTAATTTCAGAAAATTCAGAATAAACACTAAGTTAAATGCCAACAAATAAATAAGAAAATCAACCGGATTTGGACATTTAAATCAACGTTACAAGTTTAACATTTTTAAGTATTTTCTTATTAATTAAGTTCGATTTGCTAAATTATTCAATTATAAACTAATTAAAAGAAAAAAAAAATTAAATCTCGCTATTGTTCTTTGATATAAATGTCTCTAAAGAAATTTAGTTGTCTATTTGTAGAAACACTTCACAAATTGAAAATATAGTTTTGTGAGTGACAAATTTGCACAAAAATTGTTTTTTTCGAATACCTCAGTTATAATATTCACTATACACTTCACCGCGTGCACAAGTATATACAAAATATTAATTTTTACTTAAAATCAAGATTATTTATGTTTATGTAAAAAAAGATTTAGTTCTTAAATTATTAGTCAAGGTAAACTTTAACTTTTAATTACTTTACATGGTTTGATAGCAAATTCTATGAGAGCCACGTAATATGAAAATTTAGACTTACAGATTTATTTTGCATCAAACAAAATTTCTTCTTTAGATAAATTATTCATGATATTGTTGATTTAAAGAAAACATATTCAATAGTTTTGTTACAATTTTTCAGTTAATATACATGAAAAGTAATTTTATTGGAATAAAAGAGTTTTTAGATTCTCTTAGATGAAATATTTTTCAAATGTCCGATCTGTTGAAATTGATTGATTGATTTTATTTTTTAGAAAACGAATCAATATATTTAACAATAGTAGAGCACTATTACCATTATTCCCTTAGAGATGTTTCATATCAAGTATTTTTAGTGAATTGATGAATGATTTTATTTTGAATGTGCTTCTATTAGACTTAATTGAAAAATTTCAGGGTAGCTGGATGTACCTGGAATATTTTTGACAGAATTTAAAAAACATAATTTTTTGAATACAACGAGAAAAACATGTATCACAAGAAAAATAAAAAGAAATAGACGTAGCAAGAAGAGCGCTCAGTGGAAGATGCTGTAAAAATGGCAAAAAAGAAGAAGAAAATAAAGAAAAATTACC